>RJWJ010000154.1:56092-283875 GCA_004363605.1 Indri indri
TTCTATATATATATTTTTACCTTTCCAATTAATTTTCTTTCTATTTTTGGTAGAGATGGGGTCTCGCTCTTGCTCAGGCTGGTCTCGAACTCCTGAGCTCAGAACGATCCGCCCACCTCGGCCTCCCAGAGTGCTAGGATTACAGGCGTGAGCCACCGCACCCGGCCCTCAGGTTTCTGTTTTACAAGAAAATGCTCCATCCATAGGGATAGAGAGAGAGAGAAAATGAATCTGAGTTCCACACAGACTTCTAAAGTTGGGGGCTGAAGAGCTTAGAAAACTGGAGAGAATAGGATATATTCTTACATGAGAAAAAAGGAAATGCTCATTCATTAGGGTAGAAAGCAGAAGAAATTTTATATGGTGCTGAGTTCAGAATTCTGTGGAGGGAGTTGCAGAGAATGGGGGATTCTTAAGGGGTTAAGAAACGTGGTCCTTTTTCTTCTTGATCCATCCCCTTGCTCTGTGGCTGATTTCTCCAATAATCCCTTTACATTGGTTTTTCTCTTCCTATTTTCTAGTCACCCTGCTAGAGTGCAATGGTATCATCATAGCTCACTGGAACCTGAAACAGGTGTGCCCAAGTGATCCTCCTGCCTCAGGAGGGGCATAGTAGCCGAGACTATAGGTGCATACCTCCACACCGGCTAATTTTTCTATATTGGTGGAGACCTGGTCTCACTCTTGCTCAGGCTGAACTCAACGTCCTGCCTCAAGTGATCCTCCTGCCTTGGCCTCCCAAAGTGCTAGGGTTACAGGCGTGAGCCACTGTAGCTGGCCCCGCAATTCTTTTTTTCTTCTATTTCCTAGCCTTTTTTCTCTCTCTCTCGTTCCTCTTCTTTTATACATATTACTTTATTTGGTTTGTTGACTATAAAGATGTGTGCTTGGTTCTTAATTTATAAAGCAATTAAAATTTTTATATAGCCCCATACTCTTTGCTTTTTTTTTAAGCAAAAGAAATGTGGGGGAGAAATGTGTTCATAACGTGAATTATGACTGGAATGAAATACTTAAAAGTTGGTTAGTTGAAGAGGCCATGATTTTCTTTGTTTCCTCTTGAGATAATTACCAAAAAACTGAAATCATTAGTAGGATTATTCTGTATGACCCTTAATTTTTTTTTTCTGTTTATCACTTTCCCCTGATTAATTACAAAGTTCTCCAACCCAAATTTATGTAATGACTATTCAGGCATATTTTTACTACATTAGACTGTCTTGTTGGATTACAGAATTAGTTTCCACACCTTCGACTTAGTGCCTTATCCAGATTCTGTGTTCATTTTTCTGATTTGGAATTTATTTCTTCCCCATCTTTCTAAAGGCACAAAAAGAGGCTTTGGAGTAAAAAGATGAAAAGGCATATTTCCTCCCTCAAGAAGTTTATAGAGTAGCGGGGGGAAGAGATATGCCAAGTACATGCAGTATGATCATTGTAAGCCAGGAGGTGGAACAGAACCGGCAAAGGCACGGCATCTTCGAAGCCTCAAATGAGAACAGAGAAGGTTCTCCACCAACACAAGGGGTAAGCACTGAGGGGCATGACTTTTACTAAAATTTTCAAAGTTATAAAAAATTTGTAAAAATCTACTTGAACTCTGATAAAAATGGGTTTTTCCTTTTGCTAGGAGTTTAGAGAGATTTGATAAGCATTGGTTTATAAGATGTCTTTGGGAAAGAGATGGAGAGAAGCAAAGCCAATTAGCTGTCTTCATGAATCAGTGATAAATATTCATCACTAATATAACCAAGGGTAAATTACCTAACCTCTCTATGCATTATTTTCCTACCTGTAAAATGGGTATAAGAACAGTACCTGTCTCATGTAGGGTTATTATTAAGAGGGTTTCCATGCTTAGCATAATAAAAGAGTAGTAGATACTAACATCATTTTCTTGACAGCTTCAAAGAAACTGTCCACACTTAAAGGGATTTTCTTCACAGGCAATCAAGCCAGATACAGATTTTTCCCTCATGCATCTTGCAAAGCTGAGTTTCAAGCTGGTAAATTAGAGGACACTTTCTTAATCAGTGGCATTGTTTTCAATTTCTTAACATATCATTTCTCATTTGTATTGAGACTTAACAGTGAATGCTAAAAAATGTTGACCACCAATGTCGGTTACAGAGGGACTTGTGGAAAGAGGGCCAGTAATTGGAGAGGTGCTGGGCTTTGGGAGGGTGAAGTGGGCAATGAAAAGAACACATTCCATGGTTTCCGCATGACGGAAAATGGGTGGGTTCACAGCCAGGAGCACTCTGCTACTTTCTAGCTGTGACCTTGAGCAATCGTTTAACAGCTATGAGCCTCAGTTATGGATCTCTAAATGGAAAATATAATAATAATAAGTAAACCTACTTTGCTTTCATCATGGGCTTATGTTGAGCTTCACATGGAAAGATGTACATAAAAGTAGCATATCATTTGGTATTCAAATTCTAGTTTTTATTTCTTTCTTTGATCAAGACTAAACCTGTGCATGGATGGCAGAATTATATTGACCTTTTATTTATGGTAATGTTTCATTCTTTGCCTGCTTATTTCTTTGTATTGGGTAATCAAGATCAGTGCTCAGCAGCCCTGGCAGCACATAGAATCACCTGAGCGGCTTTTAGTAACTACAATGGCAGAAGGACCCACTCCTAGGGATCCTGCTCTGAGCAGCTTTTAGTAACTACAATGGCAGAAAGACCTACTCCTAGGGATCCTGCTCTGGGTTTGGCTCCATTGTTGGCAATTACAGTACAGAAGAAGGAATCAAAGACGCATTTGCGAACCATTTATGAAAGAGGCAGAGTTGGAAAATGGCTAAAACTTTTGACTAAACATGAATTAACAATCTATTCTGCCTTAATTTTCTGAAGCACCCTTTCCTCTTCGGAAGCATGGTATAGTAATTAAGTCAGGTCGGTGGTGAACAATTCCGCCATGACAGCATTGCTGTGGCTTCTCTAGATTGACTTTTCACAGCTGCACTGAGAAAAGTACTCATTTTTTCTATATAGTTAATTTCCACAGATGAATTCAAGGAACTCTATGTTATCTGCTTGTTTTGCACAAAGTTTTTTCCAATTTCTTGTCACCTATCATTTGTTTTGACTTAAAATCTCTCCATCTCACTCTCTACTGACAGGAATTTTCCCGACTGGGAAGCCTTCACGCGCCTTTATTAACCCCTGTTGGCAAAACGCTTCAGCACCCTCCACATTCTCCCTTCTTTGAACCGTGCCCTGTTCTTGGCTGTTCGGAGGGTGGAGAACATGACATTTCCTCTGGGCCCACATACATTTTATGCTATATACTTCATACTTCTTGGAGGAAAGAGAGCACTCATATTTATGTTCACATTGAGAAACATAGATCAATACTTTATATACACACATATATTTCATTGAAAAAAAACCAGAACGTACGTGTTTATTTATAGTTGGCGCCTTGCAAGAGACTTCAGCCATATCCCCTTTTTTTTTTGTCATGTATGTGGGTGAATATATAATATGTCTCTTTCCCCACTAGAGTTCTGAACCAATGTGATTGAAAAAAAGAATAGGCAGATGGAGAGCAGAATATCGTTTTATTTCTGATAAAGAGCGTGTTGGAGAATGTGGTATAGGCATAAGGCACAATAGGTTTACTAATGCTGAGCCCAAGAATGAAAGTGACTCAGCCGCCAGCCACATGCAACGCCGAACCACTGCAACCCTCCCTCCGTGGGGAGGGCCATGGACTTAATCACAAAGGTCACTGATGCTTCCAACAGACCAGCCAGGACCTAAACATAGTGAGGGGGAAGGGGCTGAGCTGGGCAGCCCACCTCACTGACCACAAAAGTCAATCCACCACTGTGAGGGGTACAGGAGAGGAAGGACCCTTCCTCATGGAAACAGGATGTGTGGAAAAGATGGGCTTCTTCCTCATCTCTGGCTTTTATTTTTCAGAGGAGAAAACTGAGACCAAGAAAAATTTCCCCACTTCATCAGCATCACTCAGTTAGTTAATGGCAGAGTTGGTATTAGACTTTTTTCCCCTCCTACTTTGATATTCATTTGCACAGGCAAGTGGACCAACGAGATGATGCATGCTAAAATGCCTGTTCATTCATTTGACAAGTATTTATTGAACACATGCTGTATGTCAACCACTGTCTGCTCTCTAGGAATAATGATGAACAATATAGAAAAAGTCCCTGCCTTCTTGAAATTTGCTTTCCAGTTGGGAAGACAGATAATAAACAACTGGCTAAGTGGAGGCAGATAAGTATTACAAAGACAAGGAAAGCAGAGTAAGGGTGACTGACAGAGGCTGCTCTCTTGTAGGGGATCACCAGGGAAGGCCTCAGCGAGGTCGAGATTTGAACAGAGAAGGAGCCCACCAGGGATTTCTGGAGGAAAATCGTTTGGGCTGAGGGAACGGCCAGTGCAGAGCCCCAGCAAGGCCCGAGGTGTCTGGTTCTGGATGTGTACCTTGATAGTTCAAAGAAAGGAAGAAGGTCAGAGAGGGCAGCGAAATTTTAGATGCCACACAGGGGATGGCTACTTCTCGCTATTCTAAGGCAGGTATCAGTAACTAAAATCCTGAAGGAACCTCTCTGGAAGACTGTGCCAACTCTCTGTTTTAATTCTCAGCTGAGCAGTGTTATTCTAGGTTACTCATCTGGAAGAATGCCTTGGAATGATCTTTACTGTCCTTTCATTCTCCCATGCCAATAACGCAGCACCATTTCCAAGCAGGGAATGCCATGCGTGTTAGAGGCGAGAGTGTCTAAAAATCCTGAAGCCTGTTTTATTGCTTGTTCATTGTCATCCCTTATTAGTGAAGGTGTCACAGACCTGACTTATATCCTGTTGGGCATTTGGTATGTTTCTAGTGAATGCTTGTATTACATTGATTTTGAATCACCAACAGTATTAATTGGGTAAACAGCACAGCTTTACAAGAAATCCTCTGAGCTTTTGGATTCTTAACTTCTGCTCTATTTTTGTTAAAGCAAAGTCTCTGGTAAGTTCTGAAGGATTGTACAGCCTGGTTCATCATTAGACTCAGGATCCATAAAACTTGTGTTTCGAGCCAGTTACTGCCGTCACTACAGTGTGGCGCGATAAAGACCCACACACGGCGTCGGTGTGTGATTTCAGGGAAACTGTGCATTAAGAGCCAATCCGTTCAGTTCGCCTGGAAGAAAAGTCGTTGGGCAAGAAGTGGGAGGGTAGCAGTGCCCAGGAACATTAACTCGCTCAGCATGGTGCTGAGCTAGTGTCTGCCAGGGGGGCTGCATAATTAAGGTACACGGACTCTCCTGACTATGGGAGGGGAGGAGAGGTAGCCGGGACTGGAACGGATCTGGAAGAAGCCTAGCTGTGTGTGTGCATTAGTGTCTTTAAAAAGCACAGGTGAGGGAAATGCATTTCAGAAGTAAGGAAAGAGAATCGAGGTGGCTAATCACATTTCTCTCTACTCTCCATCCCTCTGGGTAAAGCCAGGGGCAGGAAAGCTAGGGGCATGCAAGTGCACTGTGAACGGAAGCAGAGGAAGTGCCAGAGTGTCGGATCTGAGTATGCCTTGGCCACCAATGCGTTCTCCCTCCCCCACAGTCTCTAACACAGGGCCGGCACATGGCAGGGGCCTCCTTCTTATTTGCTGAAAGCATTAATAACTAAGTGCATAAAGGTATGTGGTGTGGGTTGGGTGCCTGCATTCAAAGCCCAGTCCTCTTTTCAAGGCCTACTTGATGAATTGGCTTTTGTATAAGAATAAGTTGTATAATGAGAGACTATTTAAGTGGACTCCAGTCAAAGTCACATAGTGCTTGATCGGACGACCTTGAATGGACTCATCTCATGCTTTAGAACGTTTAAAGAGGAATGTGGCCATGAGGCAAAAGAATACATATGAACCTTTCCTTAGACTTAATACACAGGGAAATACTTACATGAAGGCTTTCACTGTGAGGTTTGTCATATTAGTCAATTTACTATGACAAAATTTCGCTATTTATGCATGCAATTCACTCCTGTTGGCTTCAGTCTTACCCTCAGCTTCTCTCTGGCCAGCATATTACTTAATCATACTCAATTACATGGGTATTTTCCCTTAGTTATTCACATCCATTCACCCAGCCATTCATCTTTCTATCCATCCATCCAGACATATCCATCTTCTCACCATAACCTCTTTCTTAGTTTTTCCAACCATGCATCCATCTACACATCCACTCATGCATCCATCCATCCATTCAATTCATATTTTTAAGCATGTGCTAAGAGCCAGGTTGTGTGTTTTAGAAATAGACAAGAAGAAGACATAGCTCTTTGTCCCAGCAGCATGTAGCCATTCTAGTCATTATCCCCATTTTGGGCTGACACAGCACCTTCTGTAAACCTCTATTGCACTCTAATGTTAATATTCTTGTCCATTTCCACAACCACAAAATTAGTTCCAATTATGTAGAGGAGAAATCTGTGGTTTAGGTAAGGTGTAGGACTTGCCCAAATTCCTCTCGGTTTTGGTGGTAGAACAGAGATGTCCCCTCTCATAATCCAGGGTTCTTTCTGTTACATCGCGTGGGTTCCCCCTTTCCTTGTCATCTCAGGTGGTGCATATCTGGGACCAAAGCTGAGGCAGCGTGTAGACTCTGTGGGTAGTCTGGAGTCCTGGCTCTAGCTATTTTACTCAGGAAGACTCTCTAAGCCTTGGGAACCTAGAGTGACAGGAGAGTCCTCAAGAAGCCAAAAAGAGATCAGTGCTACTTTGTCTTTTAATTTCTCAAAGAATATTTATGATGTACCATTAGAGGCCTTCAAGCCTCCACAAAACACTGCATTTACAGATGACACCCACTTCTGTAAGAGCCTAAGGGGGACTCATTAGCAGACAATTAGTTATTCAACTTGTTAAGCATTAATTCCTCTTATGCCTCTTGTCTGCCTAGTGCAAGAATAGAGGGAAAAATAGCAAACTAGGCTTTGGGGAAGTTGCCTAGTCCTTGCCAGCAGTACTGGGGTCCTAACTATTGCTCTGGTATCTCTTTCAGTACTCCGGGGACCCACAGATGAGGAGAGCTTTTAAAGGGTGGGGCCAGTGTTTCCTCTATTTTTTTAAGCTATGAGTGGATGATCTTTGGCACACAAGTAGCATGGCTGTCTCACGCTCTCACCACAGAGGATGAGCCACAGATGTCTTGGATTCTAAAGCTTTCAAGGTAGCAGACATTGGACACCTACAGATATGATGACCATACTGTGGGAGAAGAGAGGAGGCCAGTGAGACTTTGGCCAAGGAAGTGTGGGACAGAGAAAGGGAATAACAGCACAGATTCTAGATTCCCCACAGCTGGGGGCTTCAGGCAGGAGAAGGAAAGGATAGTCATGTAGGGAAAAAGAGAGAGGCAGGAAGCTGGTAGCAAAGACCCTGTGTTCTGGAGTGGATAGCTGCAGCACCATGTCTGGGGGCATCAGTGATCACTAGCACAGCTCCTCCGAAGCGTGATCCCAGGGTGGGGCTGACACGAGTCAGCCAAGATATCAGGGCTTTGAACCCATGGCATGGATTTGGAGCAAGATTTTAGAATCAGCACTTCCCTGCTATTCATGCTGACCGGGTTAACAAGACAAAGTCGGGAATGGGGTGGGTAAGGAAAAGCTACAACTTGCAGGGCCTGTACATACCCGGACTTATTCCTGGGGCTACAGTAACAAGGTGGTCTTCAGGGTGCAGATGCCCTGCTCAAAAATGGCCCAGGCACTGCGTAGTAAGGACAATGCCACTGGGGATTCTTGTCACCGTCTTCCTTGATCACATGAAAGAAGCCAGCAGTTTTGGGATGGGAAGATATTGACACCTAAAGAGAAGCAGGGCCAAGAAATGCAAAAAGGGGGACAGACCTGGTGATATCAGTGGAGCCTCTGGATCTAGCCTTTTCTAAAGTCAACTGGACTCCTGGACTTCCTCACAAATGAGCCAACTCATTCTCTCGTTCAGCTTAAGTGACTTTGGTTGACTTTGTATTATAGCATCTGCGACAGAAAATGTCCTAACTAGCTGGCTTCGGCTCTGTAGAATAGGGCTGGCCTTAAGCTAAATATCCAGTAATAATTGCTGTCATCCTCTGAGCACCTTTCACCCAAGAGGACATGTCACACAACTCCTCAAGGTAGAGACACTTCTCATTTTACAAACGGAAACACCAGTACTTAGAAAGGTGGAATCTCTTGCCCAAGGCTGCAAACCTGGTAAATCTGAAAATCCGATTTGTTCAACTCTGCTGTTCAGATGTTTTCCTCTCTTTGCTGTCACCTCTAGCTGGTGAGGTTTACCCCCAAGTTCTCCCTGACCCCCATCTTGCCTTTTGTTGTCCTCCACACCCTCGGGCTTGCTTCCCACCTTCCTGCTGGCAGTCTGTGAGCTTGACTCCTGTCCCTTTCTCTACACCCATCAACATATATGGATCTCTGAATAGGTCCCTGGGATCTCACTCAGGGCTGGGGAAGGCTAACTAATTCTCTGTGCATAGCATGCTAATGAGCAAAGACACACATAATATCTATATTTACTGAGCTGTAGTTCAGTAAAGGTTCATGATGCAACTCAGGAGGTTACATATTTTCTCTTTGCAGAAATTAACTTAACCCAAAGGAGTGATGCTAACATAGGAAGCTTGACCAGGCCAAGAGGGTTTGGAGGGGAGCCCCATTTCCCCGCTCCCCTCTCAGCCTCTTCTTAGGTAGCTGTGCTGTGCCCTGCAGGCTTGTCTGCCAGCCTGCCAGGTGGGTCTTCCCTGTTAGTGCCAGCCTGCTGCTTTATGTGGCACTGCGTGACTGGTTTGATGACCTGTGACCCAACTGTCCATCTGGCCGCTCAAGAATTTGCCTGGCTGTTTACCTTTTTTTTTTTGCTGTGACTGAATTTCCACTGCCCCTCTCAGCATCTGACTTGCAAACCACTCTGCTCTGTCTGCTAAATGGATGAAAAGAGAGAGTGACCTCCTGCTGCCAGTTCCGCCCTGTGCCCTCCCCGCCTTCCATCGGAATGCCCCTGTGCCTCAGACACCTCTTCCTCCTGCACTTGTGGTGCTGTGGTGGCTGCTGCCTCAGCTCGCCATGTGTGCGGGGCTCTGTGAAAGGAGAGACGTTTCATTTTGCACTTGGCAGGTGCTGAGCTCAACTGGACAGTGAGACCCAGGAAATATGACACCATCTGCTTCCTGCCATGTTCTGGCTCCAGCGCTTGATGCCAGGACATCAGCTATTACCTGAGTGTGCCGGGTCTTGTGAAGTGAGCCATTCAGGAAACGCCTCTGTGGACACTTTCCTCAATAGCACAGTTCCTATGGGCCAGGCTGCAGGCTGGGCATTATTTTTAATTCTTGACTACCAAGGTAAAAAAAAAAATCTTACTGCTTCCTAATTCTGAGTTTTCCAAACAAATCTATTTATATAAACACACATACTTAAAGTTAGATGTTAGTTTATTCAGCCATCCTTTTCTTTTCCTATCTTTCTTTCTTTCTTTTTTTTATATAGAGTCTTACTCTGTGGCCCCAGGTCAAGTGCAGTGGCATCATCACTGCAACCTCAAACTCCTGGGCCCAAGTGATCCTCCTGCCTCAGCCTTCTGAATAGAGTGGTTAGGACTACAGGTGTGCCACCAAGCCGGCTAATTTTTTCTATTTTTGGTAAAGACAGGGTCTCGCTCTTGCTTGGGCTTGTCTCAAACTCCTGAGTTCAAGCTATCCTCCCGCCTCGGCCTCCTAGAGTGCTAGGATTACAGGCGTGAGCCACCGCACCGGGCCTCAGCCATCCTTTTCTTTCACGGACATTTTTCTGCTATAAAGTAGCTCTATTTACTTAGACTGGTGGCTGACTGCCTTGAACCATATCAAGCGCTCTGTGCCTTAGTTTCCTCTGCGTTCCAAGTGGGGGCAGTGTCCTTAACTTGTGGTTAAGTGAGGATTAGTTAGCCCAAGGGGAGGATTAAGCAAACAATGGCATCATAGAACACGGGAAAGACCAGCTGGGCATCTCCTGTGCCTGGAGTGCCCGATATAGCCTATAGCCAGCAGCACTCAGGGCTACCGGAGAGAACAGGAGCTCCGTTTCTCTCTTGCTATGGCTGCTACAAATCTCATGTTTCTCTGAACCTATGACCTGCCTCTCTCTAGTTCTACAAGCTGCCAGGCAGGTGGCATGGGAGTTGCATTGAAGGCTAATTCCTTTCCTGACTGGCTGTAATCCCTTCTTGGATAGACAAATCAAGCTACCTGTGTGGAATATTAAACTTGAAACAAAACACACACACACACATACCTCTGCAGATCTGTTAATGAATTTTTAGACTCAAAGTACACCATCTGGACCAGACACAGCAGCTTCTGGAATCTGTGTTGCTTTTTTTCTCTTTCTTATTATATTGAGATGGTTTCGGTCAGCTATTTCTATTTTGATGCCTAAATAGTGAAGTTAAACAAAATCTCAATCTTAATTGAAAACGTATGTTTTCTCATTTAAATCCGTTGGCTCTTGGAAGAGTTATGGCATTGCAAAGTTTGCTGGTAGCATCCCTGAGAAAATTCTTTTTGGTCACCAGATTGTTTCCTAAATTAGTTGAAGCCTTTATATCCTTGGTCATAAGGAAGGTGGAACAATCTGTTATAATACTGGAATATGGCTTTAGAGCCAAGGCTGTGTTTGAATTGTAAGAGTGGCATTGATTTTAGTGAAAGACCGAGACAATTGGTGTGCTGTTTACGCACCTATGCTCCAGCCCATGACAGTTTGGCCATTAGCAATAAGAGCCATGACCGTACCCAGCCAGCCTTACAATAGACCAAGCCCGCTGGCCTTCGCTTTGGGCAGTTTGATGAAAAGCACTTGTGTATGCACCTGTGCATGTGTATGCATGCACACAAACAAACACAGTGTGATCCATGCCATTGTTGTTACACCTGCTGGAACCCATGGACAGAATCACTGTCCTTCCTCTGACCAGATGAGTTCAACCCAGAGCCCCTTCCCACCCATCCCCCTCTGGCAGGCTAAGCTCTACCCTACGTGAAGTGGTAAGAACCATAACCTCTGGGCTTAGGGGTGGCAGAGGCAGCATTAAAAACTTGCTTGTGTTTGGTTGTACTGTTATGTGGGTTGTACCATAACATAGACTAGAAATTGTTTAGTTACTAATTTCTAGTGAGTCCCTGTTCTATTATTTAATATTCAAGCCCAATAGAGGAAAAAGAACCTTTCTTCATTTCATCTCTGAACTAAGAAATTATCCAGAATAAAACAAAAATTAGAAGGTTATAATATAGAAAATCCCAAAATAGGAAGGAAAGGACCCAGTGCACAGAGGCAGAGTACTTGGTCGACAGTCTGGCTTTGTTTCTCAATTCTTTTCATTCTTCCTCTTTCTTGACTGGTATAGGGCTATAAGAATGGCCCATTCAGACCTCTACAGGGCCAAGAAGACCGTGTACTCCACTAAGTAAACCATGACCTGGACTTGGCTGTGACCAGTGCTGGATTACCTGAAGCAAAGGCCTTATAGGCTGGACCCTGTGTAGTAGTGGTCACTTTGTTGGCCACGGATGATAACAATCTTAGGCATCTTAGAAGATGCCATGTTCTCTTCAAAGAGTCTACCACCCAGAGAGTAAAGGATTAGAAGTCCTGTAATGGAAATCCATTAAACATTGCAGTGTTAGTAATAATTAAGTAGCCTTTTATGACAGCACCAGCAGGCTAGTCAAGTGAATAATTCTTTTTGGGGTTTGCACTCTCTCTCTTTCTCCACAGGTAAAGGATTTAGATGGATTTATGACATTGGCCGAAACAAATCAGTGGATGAGTGATTATAGGATTTGAGGGTGGTTAAGCCAAGATTAATGCCACTAATACCTGAGAATGAAGGATATGACTGTCACCCAAGTGTCTGAACTTGCAGTTCAAGATGTACAGGCTTCTACCCAGCAGTTCAAATTCTCTGGGCACACACAGGCACACGCACACACTATCCCAACTCAAACCCAGCATTCCCATGTCATGCTGTGAAGGATGGTAGGCAAACAACAATAATGATAGAGGGCTCAAGATACGGTGAATAAAATACTCAATGTGAGTAAACTGCTGCTTACTAACATTCTCAGGCCACCAGGGTCCCATTTAGGCCGAGGCCTTAACGAGGTCATTTGCCTTTACCTACACCTTAATTGCTACTCAGCCTTCATGAAAGTGTTTATGGGTAAACAGTTTTCACCAAGGGAGTTATTAACTACCCCCTGGATCACCATAGGATCAGGAATCATAAAAATGGTAGCACTTGTAGTCATAATAACCTATGTTGAGTAAGTATCTGCTATAAACGTCTTGCATTTTCACCACCACCACCAGCACTGCCCAGAGCAACTTTAGGGTGAAGCATAGCACAGGATGCACAATGCTGGTTATTAAGAAATGTGGATGGATGAGAGGGCCTTCCTCATTTATCAAGTCTGGAAAGTGTAAGAGGGCAAAAATAACCCACCTGTTACCTACATCATTTCATACTTGTGCTGAGAAACTAGTAGTAGACATGTAAATTGTTTTTACCTTAATAGAGGGAGAAAATATGGTAAGTAAATATATTTTATGTGCATGCCCAAGGTCAAGGAAGGGCAACAGTTTTGGAAACAGTGCCAGTTCCATCTCCACTGGCTCACTCCATGGGTATACAACATGCAAATAAAAATTAACAGCACATATTTTAATCAAAGCCCAAGAAATTTAATCAAGTTAAACAGAGTTTTGGGCAGCGGAGACCTAGTCATCCCGTTTTTGTGGACTGCTTCTCCACTCCCTAGCCATGTGTCCATCTAACAATAGGTTTGTTGCAGAAATACCCAGACCATCCATAATGTCCAATAAAATCCTTCCTGATTCTAACTATTGAAATATGCCTCCTATTTCTCCTTAGGTGTTCGCATTGTCTACAAAATAAAATTGAATCTGAGAGATCTGCATTTCAGGCATTCCTCTCTCTTAGCCCCGCCTACCTTTCTAGCTTTCTCGTACAACTTCCCTTCACACATAGCACTCTGGGTCAGTCACATCACCCACTTTATGCCTGCCCTGCTAGCAGAAAGTGGGATGATATTTCTCAACATGGGCAACGAAGAAATCATCTTTAAATGCAATAAATTATTATGGACTTTCATACTGACTTATGATCTAATAAATACAAGTAAAAAACTAGGTATGAACTTGTTCAGGGATCCTATAGACTGTGAGCATGACTTCTCTTTCTCGATCAGTAGAGAACGGAGTGGTTCTTCTTCAGAAAAGGGGTCTTTGAAATATTTGAGTAGAGCAATCATAGATCCTTTAAGTCTTCTCCTCATTGGGGTAATATTTCATGTTTCTTCAGTTGCTACTTGAAGGAAATGGCTTAAAATTCCCTCCCATTCAGATCACCTCTCAGATGAGATACAGTTGAGTAATGTCTCTCTTAATGTTTGCACAGTACAGCTTACAGACACATCCTTTTCTTGCCCTGGCTTCCACATTTCTGGAGTTGTCACCTTGAATGGTTAAAGCAATTTTTTTTGTAGACACATATTATACTTCTGATCATGTTGAGCTTGCTGTCAGGTAAAAAGCTTATGCCTTTTTAAATACATGCGTGGTTATTACTTAAGCACCCTTCCTTCATTCTGTATTCTTGCAGCCCTGGTCTATTGAGCATGAGTGAAGTACTTCATATTTTTAATTTTTATTGATACATAATATTTGTACATATTTATAGGGTACATAGGATATTTTGTTACATGCATAGAATGTGTAATGATCAAGTTGGAGTATTTAGGATATTCATCACCTCAAGTATTTATCATCTCTATGTGTTGGGAACATTTCAAGTCCTCTCTTTTAGCTATTTTGAAATATATTGTTAACTATAGTCACCCTACTCTGCTATTGAACATTAGAACTTATTCTTTCTATCTAATTATGTGTTTGTATCCATTAAACAACCTCTATTCATTCCCCTACCCCTTCTTTGCCTCTGGTAATCATTGTTCTACTCTCTACATCCATAAGATCAATTATTTTAGCACCCACATATGAGTGAGAACATGCGATTTTTGTCTTTCTATGCCTGGCTTATTTCACTTACTATCATAACCTCCAGTTCTATTCATATTGTTGAAAATTAAATGATTTCATTATATTTTATGGCTGAATAGCATTCCATTGTGTGTGTGTGTGTGTGTGTGTGTGTGTGTGTGCGCGTGTGTATCTCCCACATTTTCTTTATCCATCAGTTCATTGACGGATACTTAGGTTGATTTTATATCTCTTCTATTGTGAATAGTAGTGCAATAAACATGGGGGCCCACATATGCCTTTGATATACTGATTTTCTTTTCTTTGGATAAACACTCAATTGTGGGATTGCTAGATCATATGGTAGTTCTAGTTTTAGTTTTTTGAGAAATCTCCATGCTGTTTTCTGTAGTGGCTGTGCTAATTTACATTTCCAACCACAGTGCAGAAGAGTTCCCTTTTCTCTGCATCCTCTCCAGCATCTGTTATTTTTGGTCATTTTAATAATACCATTCTAATTGGAGTAAGATAATATCTCATTGTGGTTTTGATTGCATTTCCCTGATGATAAAGGATGTTGAGCAGTTTTTATATACCTGTTGGTCATTTGTATGTCTTCTTTTGAGTAATGTCTGTTCATGTCCTTTGACACTTTTTAATGGGATTATTTGCTTTTTTTATGTTGAATTGTTTGAGTTCCTCATATATTTTCGATATTTGTTCCTTGTCAGATGAATAGCTTGCAAATATTTTCTCCCAATAGTTTGCAATATTTTCATTCTGTTGATTGCTTACTTTGCTGTGCAGAGCTTTTTAGTTTAATATAGTCCTATTTGTCTATTTTTGTTTTTGTTGCCTGTACTTTTGAGGTCATAGCCATAAAATCTTTGCCCAGTACCAATATTTTGAAGTTGCTTCTCGTATGTTTTCTTCTAGTAGTTTTATGGCTTCGGGTCTTACATTTAGGACTTCACATTTACCCTTATTACAAATCCATCTTGTTAGCTCAACATTTCAGCTTCTCAAAGTTTTCGATGAGCCTTATTCAGTATTTCAATCTACTAACTAGTCCTCTCAGGTGGAGATTTGATCTACATACAACTCTTGTAGTTGGTAAAATATTCCTGTTACTGTTCTACATATTAACCGAAGGAGATCTGCCTCAGTGTATTATTATGAGGGTGAAGAGGCAAGGAGGTAGGATAATAGGGAGTAGTGGGGCCTGTGGTGAACTACAGTGTGTTAAGGTGTTTCAGTTCACATTAGTTAAAAAAATTAATAAAAATAACAGCATGCTGATGAAACAGCACAAAGTGAACCTTAGCAAGTGGTATAGGTGTGTTGCCAAAGTAGCGTCATACTCAGTGGTGTTAAAGTATGTTTAAACTGTCTAAGACTAAATAGACCCTGCTGCTTTTGACAGCTCAAGTTGCAACAATATGTGTTTTATTTTTCATCTTAAGATAGTCCTCAAGATACAAACCAATCAAAATAGGATACCAAGACCATTAAATGAATCTCCTTATAAACAAGGTCACACATCTGCTGTTGTCCTTGTGAAATTCTGCCCAGCAACAACAAAGGAATCACAAGGAAGAATCCCCTTTGAGGCCATAGCCAAAATTCCTCTCTGCATTGATAAGTGATAAATATAGCCCAGCGAAGGTGCAGAGAAATTTACTTATGCATCACCAACTAGGCAATTATCCAGCACAAGAAGAGGGAATTTCTCAGGAAAACAGAACAATTACAACATGCACATGTTTAAAAAATTTCCTTTGTGATATGTGTATGTATATATGTATGTACATATATACATATGTGTGCATATATACATACATTGATATGCATTTTGCATAATATGAAAATAAATATTTGAATGGATAAGGAACGGGCCCATCCAAAGTAATCTGAGATAAACTCATTGCTGTTTTCCCAGGTAATGAGGATGGCTATCTTTGTGCTGAACAGATGCTATGAGATCATGTCTCTAAGAGATGAACTGAGAATGAATTCACTTAAATTATGGTGTTCACAGAGAGGATTTTAACTTGAACATTTGTTCATATGATTTATGGCACCCTCCATCCGGTGGAGTCAATGCAAAAAAATGAAACTTAATTACAGCATACAGACAGCAGTTTGCTTTAAAGAGAGCTGAAAGTTTGTGGGGATTTTTTTTTTTTTTTTTATGAGACAGGAAACTTGTCCTAAAAGAAAAAAAAAGCTTTATGAAACATTTGCAACTCATCAGAAGAAGTGTGAGTGTGACCCTTAGTGTGTGGGGGTGGGGATGCTGCTGGCTGTGACTCCAGTGGACTCCAAGCAAATTACTCCCAACCCCAGGTCCCTACTCAGATCCTGCCACCTCCAAGGCTAGCCTCTTCCAGATTCCCTTTTATTTTAGCCTAGCCTTTCCCTTTAGGGAAGAGAGCATTATTAATGTCCTTTCTCCTTGGCAACTCAAGTCTGGAATTTTAAATTTATAGTCTAAGAACCGTTCTGGTGTTTATATGGCTCAGGGGGTGTTATTATCAAATCCAATTAAAAACATTCCTTCTGCTAATAAAAAAGTCAGCACCTTCCCATTAAACTGGGACCTACCCTTATGTTAATTAATGGCTGTTAGCACCTTATTTGCTTCCAAGGATCTCTTGGGTACCAGGCTTCTGAGACAAAGAAGAATCTATTTGGTCAGTGGCTTTGTTTGATGCACATCCCTGACCTCTAGCCTATTCTACGTGCGAACCTACATCTCTTAACCTTTCTATGCCTTGGGATCTCCACTGCTGATCCCCTCAGGGACCTGAGTCATGGTACTTGTTTGGCAAAGATCTTTAAGTTCTGCAGATGAACCTGGCTAATGACTAATACCAATGCATATGATACTCATCGAAGGATAATTGGCCCTCTTTGGACCATTTAGGATTCAAATGCTTCCACCCATATCATTACATAAATGGCAGACAGCCTCTGAGGGTTAGATTTAACTTTTGCTTTTAAATTTGCAAATTAGCACTGTTTTCCTCAAGAAAGAGAATAGAACAATGAATTGACACTACTTAACATTTAGATATTACTTTGTATTTTTTAAGCATGTTTTCAGATAATAACATTATGTAACCTTCAAGCAAACAGCGTTTTATCTTTTTCAGGCATTTGAAAATAGTAAGATTCCAGAATCCTCAAAAACTAATCATGAGTGCCTCTCAGACTGACTGTTGGGTCTATTTTCTATAGATTTTTGTGGTTAAAGAAGTGATCAATGATTCTATTTCCCCTCCGAGAGTCAAGTGAATTTATCAGCCTCTGAGTCCTGCGTTTCTTTACCTAAAATAACGTGCCTGGCCTGGGCATCCAAGCTCAGATCTGGGGGACATCCTCTCTTCCTTATTACTCACTTACCAGTGCTTTGACACCGTTGCTGCTCCTGCAGCTTTAATGGTGGGCTCAGCACTGAGGAACAGCTCCCAAAACGAAAGTGTCTTCCGTGTGCAGAGAAAAGAGGACGCTCTATCACGGAAGCCTCACCTACAGACAATTTACCTAACAAACTCCATTTCCTGCATGCTATTTGCTGGTATCTATCTTGTGTGTGGTCTCCCACGGAGGCTTGTCATAAAGGATTGTTCTGGTATAACCCAGAGTCATATTTTTCCACCTAAATAATGAAGAGGCTTCAGCTCCCTTTCTCTTTTGTTTTGCACTGCCTAGATCAGATGTCCATAATCAGAATGCTTTATTAATATGAACGTTGCCATCTGTTTTTTGCTTAGGAAGGGGCTCATTTGGACTTTACTTAAAAAAAGGTCTGTTGAGTTTGACAAGTGTGGCTCTTCCTTTTTTCCGCCCCTCCCCTGCCTGCTCTGTCCTCCGTCCCTCCCTCCCTTCTTCCCACTTCCCTTCCTTCTGTCTTTTATTAGATGTGAAGCGAAAGCTTTTGCTACATCAAATTGCATTTATTTAGAGATCTAAAATAATAATAAAATGCCATTCATGTCATCACTCGACAGGTAAACGGTGCTTTGTCCTACAATGTTTTAAATTAACAGTAACCTAAGCAGCACAAGTGGACTCTCCATTAGGGAAGTTTCTTCTTTCCTCTTTTCTTAAATCCTCCATTGCAAGCCATTCATTTTTTACATTTCCATGTTAAAGATACGACCCTAAGAGTGCATTACCTTAATAATCAATAACTCAGTGGGAGGTCCTAATGGGGAGAATTCACTGGAAGCTACATTCCAGTTGAAGTAGCAAAGGCCCACCATAGGCCTGCGGGCTATAATTAGACGACCATAAAACTAGGAGGTAAAGGGTGGCAGACTACATTAGCAGTAAAATGCTAACTTGCAAGTAATAAGTCTCGAATCTTTCATGTCTACTGGAGTGTCACTTATACTTGAACAAGGAAAATGTTATGTTAAAGAACAAATTTACATTCAGGATCCCTAAAGCTTAAGGACTGGTGAAGGTTAGCGTGGCAATGAGAAAACAAATGAATACAAATCCGCACACTTCACCATTCTCACTCAGTGCTCCCCTTCCTGCTCCTTTCTTTTCCATCCACCCATTTTTCATCCCCCTCCAGGGTTTGAGAAACATCACAGAATTTAAACACAGGAAACCAATATAAAAACCCTCTCATGCAAAGAAGCAGTGCAGCTGACTTTACATTGTTTCCATTCATGGCTCGCTAGTTTTACATTTTCTGATCAGTTACTGAGACCAGGAAACCAGTTTCTTCAAGAGCATCCATGAACTGTCTCAAGGCCTTGCATTATTGATTTTCTGCTCATAGATTCCAGTTGCTCTGTCAATCATGGGCCCGAAATACAAGATGGCAGTTAATAGGCAAAAGGACTGAGCTCCCACGAAGACAACAAAATAATTCAGGAGATCTGACTGAAACAGAAAATGCCAAAATCCTCAAGAGACAAAGAATCAGATAAACCTTCCTGGAACTAAAAGTCCATGGGACCCCAAAAAGACACATTATCTTTGTAAGGGACTTACCAAGTAAGTCTGAAATTTGTTCACCAAATTAATTAATTGATGAAAACATTTATTAAGTGTCTGCTAGGCAGCGTTATAGACACTGATGACACAGTGAGGAATGTTGTTCTGCTCCTGTTGGATAGAAATTTATAGGGTAAACATGTCATTACAAGAAAATGTGCTAAGCATGGTAATACAGGTAAGTACAAATGGCTTGGTGAGTACAGAGGAGGGAGATTCAACAGTGAGGGGTGAGGCAGGTCAGGGAAGACTTTAGAAGTGACAATTGAGCCGCATCTTCAATAATGCTTAGGAGTTCTACAAACAAAGGGGCTTGGGGACACTCCAGGCTGAGGACCTGGCATGTGGCAAACACCCAACACTTGCTCACTCTTACTAATACAAATATAATAGGCATATAAATTAGCGAACAAGGCATTCTTTAAACTAGAGGTATGAACTGAACACCCTGCTATGTTGGTTTTCAACTGTCTAATGATTTTTTGCCTCCTCCTATATCAGTTATAATCCCACAGCGTCTAACTCATGCTTGTGAAAAGAAACTGCTCTATAAATATTTGTTAATGGATTGATTAGCGAGAGGAAGGCTGAGCATGAACTGAAGGAAGTAGTAAAATATCTTTAAGGAGTTATTAACTGCCTTTAGCACCTCTTAATGTGATCTTCAAAATCTTAAAATTATTAAATGGAAAAAAATTAAAAACTATGAATTAGGCAGTAAAGCATTCATTACAAACCCAACGTTTGGATAATGGGATTTTCTGGTTGATACAATTTTCTGGTTAAAGAAAAGCTACCCTAAACTCCTTATTATCACAAATCTTTTCAAGTTGTATTTGTTCAAGTTATTACCGTCCTTTTTTGGTAGGGTGCTAAGGCTTTCCATTGTTCCCTGAACAACTGGACTCCCCCAACCCCCAGTTTCTTCCCCCACCCCCTCCCTTATTCACTGTGCTCCAGCCATAGTGGCTCTTCTAAACATGGCCAAGTGTCTTCCCACTTCAGGGCCTTCTAACATTTTATTCTTTCTTCTGAAAACATTTCCTCCCTTATAGGATACTAGAGGTTTACACAGTTGCTGGGGGGCTAGGGGCTCAGCCTTACTGAGCTCAGCCTTTAGTGTGAACCTCTAAAAAGTTGCTACTAACCCTTGCAACTGCCAATAACTCTGAAGCAAATGATTTGCAGGCCGTCACACCAAGTTGGCTGCAAACCTCCTCTCTGCAGTCTCACCACAAATGTGTGCAACTGCAATTGGTGAAGAACGCCTCCTTCTCTTCTGTCTTATACTTATTGTCAGACTTGGACCATCAAGGGAAGAGGACTCTGGGAAATGTAGTTCTTCTGAACTACATTTCTTCTGAAGAGACTGCAATAAAAGAGGAGGTGAGGTTGAGTTGACTACAGATAACCTGACACCCTGGCTAATTCCTGCACCTTTTGTTTTCACTCAGTGTTTCCTGACCACTAGACAAAATGGCATTCCTGTCATAGTATTTTCTTTAAAACACTTAGCATATGTGAAATATTATATTATGGGTCAAATATTTTTCTTACCCGCTAGAAGCACTGGTTCCTTGTGTTTACCAAGATATTCTCTCACTCTCTGACACCTACTAGGTTTTCAATAAATATTTGCTGAAGGAATAAATGAATTACCTCCAATTTCTTTTCAATGATTTATGCTCTTGCAATACCTGAAAGTCATTTTTTCTGAATATTTTGCACAGTGATGAGGTTGTGACGTAGGTGTAACATGTGGAAGAGATTGGGTTAAATCAATGACTGCAGCGTAAACTTGGAAATTGTTTTAGAAGTTAACAGCAGGGAGGATGATTTGGCATTCTCTACCAGAAGTTTTTTAAATATGTCTATCCTTTGACCCAGAAATTCTAAGGATATATTCTAATGACATTTTAAGCTGTGAAAGAGATTGATATATAAGGATTGTTTATTGCATTCTTCATCACATCTTCTGGAGAGAGATGCCCTTACTCTGTTTACACTCCCTTACCTCCCACTTCCTTCTTAAACCACTGTTACATGCTTCAGTCCCCGTAAACCCACTGAAAGTGTCTGGCTGAGGTCATTAATGACCCTTTTCTCATCAATAAACTCCAATACTTTTAGTTTGTACCTTACTTGACCCCTCAGAACACTTGACCTGCTGATCATTTTCTCCTTTAAGCATCCTCTCCGTTTGGCTTCTAGTACTTGGATTTTCTTCTGCCTCTCTGGCCACCCTTTCCCAGTCCTTTTTGTGAATCCCTCTTCTGCTCTGTGGTTCTTCCCTAGTGACTCTTCTCCTCCTGTTCTCCCTGGGCAAGTTTACCCTCTCCCATTATTTCAAATACCTTTCATAAGCTGAAAAAGTTCAAGTCTTTGCCTCTAGACAGAAAGGATCTCAATATATGCAGTTAGCTACTGGGCATCTCAACTCAGCATGACCTCGATGTATCTAAAACTGAATGCGCCATCATTCCCAGCAAATGTGCTTCGCTTAGTTATTTGTTCAACCAACAGTGTGAGCGAGTGTGTGTGCTCTTGTGGGTGTGTTATGGAAATGGAGGTGAAGAATCTTTTTATTTACTTTCAGGCAGGAGGGCTAACCAGCATCAGAGCCTAAGTGGTCCAGTGAGTGATTGATTATTCTTTTAAATCTACTAATATTTTCCTCATATAATTCAGTTCAGATTTTGGCAATAGAGTTATTATTAAGTCCTAAAACAATTTTGAGTTTTAGACCCCGCCCCCATACCTAAGTATGTTAGTATAAGACTATTCGTGGTGTGTGCTGTTTGAGCCAGAATCCATTTACATCACATTTAATGGTTGCAAAATTCCATCATATAGAGATGCCAGACTTTATTTAACCATTTTATTATTCTTCTTTTCTAATAAAAGATGAGTTTGGAAGTGTTTTAGTGGATTGAGGGTCCAAGTGTGTTAGGCTACAGTCAGTGAAATCTTTGCTATATACTAATGTTAATGAATCTCAAAATACTTGATTTGAAAAAGAAATTCCTAGCAGGAGCATATTTACCTGTATTTCTATGTTCCTTTAAAAGAGATTTGCTTCCATTTTATGGAAAAATCTGTCAAAAAATAAAATAGAATGTCTTCTTTTTGGGATTGGGGGATTATTTTTCCTTTATGAAAGAAGGGCTCCATGTATTAGATAATTATGGCACTGTTTTACTCTGCTTTGGTTGAAGATTAGGGAAGGATAGCTTTCAAGGTGCTTTTGCCTTATTGACCTTTCATAAATCAGGTCAAATAAGAATAAATCTCTATAAGTGTGAGGTCAAAAGGAAGATGGTAACTTATTTTCCAGAACAGGATGACTCCAGTTTGATTCATTTGAATAATAAGTGAAGTTTTAGGATGATTTTTAGTATACTCGAATAGCTGCACACCCTGTGCTGTGGCTTGCCTTCATGGAGAATGAGAAAACACTAAATATCTACATTAGTTTTAAAGTGACATTAAACTCTTATTTACTCCCCCCCACCTCTACCTACTGTCCACATTTACTCCTCAGCAACCTTTTTTTCTGACTTGTCATAGTGCCTTATGCAATTAGCATGTAAATAGTAAAAGTTTATTCTCTTACCCAGGTTAGGCATTTGTTATGAGGTACATACAAGTATAAAATACAGACTGTTCATTCTTCAAGGTGGGAATAATCTTATTGAGAAGAAAAAACATGGGAATGAAATAAATGGAAAATAACTTAAATAAATTGGAGATCTTAAGCTCGGAGAAGGAAAGAGCTCAATGACAGAGAGCTGGGAGCGTTTGGCATAATAAACATTGTAATGTTGGTCATGTTGAAAGAGTGACTCTACTTACTGTGTTGAACACCAGAGAGTAGAACCAGAAAAAAGCACAAGTTGTAGGAAGGTGTCTTGGGATTTTAAGTTATAATTGACCTGAGAGCAGAATGGCCTGTGTCGAGAAAGCGTGTTTCCCACCACTAAAGTCGTTCAAGGGGACTCTGGATCAACACCAACCGATGCTGTTAACGAAGGAATCCAGGAGTGAGAGGGGCAGACAGGCAAGTGAACCTTTCAGAGCCATTCTGACTCTGAGAGTCTAGGTACTATTTTCAAGGCAGAGAGGAAAGAATTTTCTAATAATTACATAATGTACTATACAGATAATGCAGAACAGGAACATTGTGTGCGGCATTGACTCTCAAGTAGTAACAGGTTGGGAGCCTGTCAGAATGTGCATTTTCTGGGATAGTATCTCCTGCCTTCACGAGATTCTCAATGTTTCTATGTTCCCAAACACATTATGCCCACAGCAATAGAGGGTCCTGGTTCAAAGCACATACAGTCATTGATCCTGGTGTTTTAGGTGAGGTAGCTATTGCCTAACAGAAAATAAGGTCTAAGGGACAAAAACATTAAGTTTTAATAGTGGAGAAAAAGAACAGAAGGGAAAGTGGGAGACTTACAAGTATCTGGGGGGCAAGACAGGGAGGGGTTATGATTTCCTTGCATTGGCTCAAAGTGACAATCATCTTCTTCCTTTCTCAGAGCAGCTCCCTTCCTGTTACTGCAAATTGTACCACTGTATCAGTCAACGTTCTCCAGAGACGAAGAACTAAAAGTACGTATAGACACCCCCCCACATGTATCCTTCTACATACATTTATATATAATTTATATATAATCCTTTATCTTGATACATATTAACACATACATTAGTAATTATTATGTACATAATACATTAATTAATACATATGAAGACATTTATTTTAGGGAATTTGTTCACATGATTTTGGGGGGCTGGCAAATTTGAAATATGCAGGGCAGGCCAGCAGGCTGGACACCAGACAGTAGTTGATGTTGCAGTACTTATGGCAGAATTTCTGTTTCTCTGGAAAACCCCAGTGTTTGTCTTAAGGCCTCAAACTGATTGAATGAGGCCCATACACATTGTCGAGCGCAACCTCTTTACTTAAAGACAACTGATTGTAGATGTTAATCGCATCTACAAAATACTTTCCCAGCTACACTTACATTATTGCTTGATTAAATAACTGGGTACTGTAGCCTAGACAAGCTGACATAAAATTAACCATTACAACCACTGTGCTAATATCTTTCTGACCAGATAATTAGAGTCATCATATCTTCTTTCTCATGAAATTTTTCATGCTTTTGTCCCAGAAAGGAACACAAGGAACATCTGCATTTAATGGAGGTGGAACAAACGTAAACGGAGTACCAAGAAAACACACAAAGCCTCCTTCATAATTTTGTCCAGGGCTGGCTTTAGTAAATGGAATTGGCAATTGCTAAACCACTTTCTAAGTAGTAGAAATGGATGGATTTGCTCTTATTCATCCTATCTTTTTTTTGGTAAAATGTATGGCTTTAGGTAGGTTATGCCTAAAATTTTTAGTTAAGTGACATAACCCCATGCTAACCCACTAAGCTGTCTAGGGGGATGGTAGATATCAGCAAAAACTCACTATATATGTGTGTTTAATATATTATATCAATATCATAATAATAATTGCAACAGCCAGTTATTGCTGCATAAGAAACAATTTCAAAAATCACTCATTTTCACTAATGTGTATCTTGCCTAAGTTTGGCTGTGGGTCCTAGGTTCACTTCACATCTGCTCTGTGCTCTACATACTTCTGCTGCTAGTGTACTATCCAAGGCATGGCATCTCCTGGTTATAGCAGAAGGGCAAAGAAGGAAAGTAGAAAAATGGATGCCTCTTGAGGCCTAGACTTGGAGTCCATATACTGTTACCTCTACCCACATTTTATTGGCAAAACAAGTCATATCAATGGGATGGGGATATATACTCTGCCTTTAGTGGGAGAAACAGCAAAGTCACATGGCAAAGATCACATTTACAGGGAATGGTGAAGTGTTGGGCAAATAATTTAATCTATCACATTTATGATAATGTATTATTTTTCTATGGCTGCTATAACAAATTACCACAAACTTGGTGGCTTAAAAGAACGGAAATGTATTCTCTTATCGTTCTGGAGGCCAGAAGTCTGAAATAAGTTTCACTGGGCTGAAACAGGTGTTGCAGGGTCAAGCTCCCTCTGAGGCCCTAGGAGAAAATCCATTCTTTCCTCCCTCTTCTAGTGGCTTTTATAAACTTGAATTGTGGCCCTAGCACTCCAATCTTTGTTTCAATGGTCACATTGTCTTCTCTTCTGTTTGTCTTCTCCTCTTCTGTCTGTGTGAAGTATCCCTTTGGCTTTTCTTTTTAAAGACACATTTTATCGTATTTAGATCCCACCTGGATAACCCAAGATAATCTCTCTATCTCAATATCCTTTACTTAATCTCATATTTTTTGCACGTATGATAATATTCAGAAGTTCCATGGTTAAGGCCTAACGTCTCTGGGGGGATATTTATCAGCTCACCACAGATACCAATAGTATTCATAGAAGGCTTACTGTATGTTATACTAGACACTAATCTAAGCCTTTACGTTTATTAACTCATTTAATTCTCAAAACAGCCCTTCATGTTGTTTCAGTCATTATCCTCACTTTTTGGATAAAGAAACTAGAAGAAAGAGAAGTTAAAAAACAACTTGCCCATAATTTCTGCATTGTACTGCTTCTCAATTTTGCTTGTGAATTAACAGAGACAGAGATGGAAAGAAACTGTAGCCTCTAACTGTGGAACTTTCACTGATGGGCTTTTAATACCCTTATGCTGTTGCTTTCTCATACTGGGAAATATGCAGTGGGCTTCTGAGAATTTCAGGGAATGGCCAAAAAGAATACCTTCGATTCTGTCACCAACAGTATGAAAGCTGTCAGAGTGAGATTAGTGGCGATATCTTTGGGTGACATTCCAGTGACCAAATTCTTAGCAGGGCTTCTCAGTCTAGAATATTTCTGTTTTACAAAACTTCTCTTCAAAATTACTGAGAAGTTGTGCCTGGTGTTTGATGGAGTTTGTATTTTTGCTTCCTGCATAAAGCTGCAGCCAAGAAGTCTGAATGTGCACAATCTAATAGGCAACAAAGTCTGAGTGATAATGATGGTTAGGTTATTTCCAACCAGTCATTTAGCAGACTGATGTGTTTCTTTAAATGCACAGGCATTTTTTACGACTCAAATGCTGAGCTTTCTTGGCTTAGCTTCTGATCTACCTTCCAAAAGAGGTATGTTAGCTACATGTGTCATTATGTTTGCTATTTTGGTTCAAATACTGACAAAATCTAATTTATTATATTACTAAGAACCCTAACATTGCACATGGAGGGCTTCAATCCAACCACATTTGGTTTGAGCTAAATGTCTCCGGAGGTTTTTCTAAGTATGTTTTACATGCTTTACCAGGAATGTACTCTTTTCAGTCTTTAGCCAACATGTTTTTTGAAGAACACTAATTGGCATGTAGCTTAATCATTTGTCCCTAATCAATCAAAAATATCTTATATAGAGATATTTTATTTCCAAATGGCTTTGGTTCTTTAGGTGTGCCAAAGATTTTCTCTTACACATTAAAAGCCACTATTATTATTTTTTTCTTCAAGACTACATACATTTAGATTTATGCACTCTAAATAGATGAGCATTCTTAAGTCTGCCAAACTGAACCGTAAAAAACACATTTTCACCTAGGCTTCTGGAAGTTTAGACAAAAACCAGTTTCCAAGGTACAACTAGTAAACTCAAAGCAACATGCTTTCCTTCAATTTTTCACTCTTTCATTTTGTTAATGATTTATATTCCACCAAAGAAGTGGAGACTTGTCATTTGGATTAATCTTAAAGACAATTAGGAAGGAAGACCAAAGCTTATAATTAGATTTTTCCCATGGATGAAATTGCTAAAAATTACAGGAAGTTTTAGATCTATCTCTTCCCTGAATATAGTGTAGGCACATAGAAAAAAAACAAAAAGGACAATATTGGGGTGTTTAGGATATATGTGTGTGTAGCGGAAAGGTAATATTTGAGTTTCAGGAGAGCTGGTTGCCCTACCAATGGTGACTACATGAATCCTCAAGATGATACTATACTAAGCTAAGCCTGTTCCCATCTTAGGCTCTTATGAACCTACTCTCCTTCCCTAGCCTGGAATGACTGTATTTTAGAAAGTCACATGGCCCCATCCTTCCTTCAGGTCTCTGCTCAAATCCTGTCTCTTCAACAAGTATTTTCGTTTTTTAAAAAATTTAAACTTTATTTTATTTTATTATTTTTTCTTTTTTTCTTCACAAATAAACTTTAATTTTATGTTTAATTGACAAATAATAATTGTATATATTTATGGGGTGCAATGTGATGTTTTGATATATATTTGTAATGTAGAATGATTAAATCAGACTAATTGACAAATCCATTACCTCACATATTTATCATTTTTTTGTGGTGAAAACACTTAAAATCTACTCCTTTAGCAATTTTGAAATATGTAATGCATTATTATTCATTATAGTCACCATTTTGTGCCATAGATCACTAAAGCTTATTTCTTCTGTCTAAATGAAATTTTGTACTTTTTGATCAATGTCTCCCCTTTTCCCACGCTACCCACTTCCCCCAGCCTCTAGTGATCATCATCCTAGTCTCTACTTCTGTGGTGGAATGTAAATTAATACAGACATTATGGAAAATATTGTGGAGGTTCTGCAAAAAACTAAAAATATATTACCATATGATCCAGCAATCCCACCTCTGGGTATATATCCAAAGGAATTGAAATCAGCATGCCAAAGAGATATCTGCACTTCCATGTTCATTTAAGCACTATTCACAATAGCTAAGAGATGAAATCAACCTAAATGTCCATTATTAGAGGAATGGATAAAGAAAATGTGGTATATACAATAAAATATTATTCAGCCTTAAAAAGGGGGAAAATTTTGTCATTTGCAACATGGTTGAATCTGGAGGACATTACGCTAAGTGAAATAAGCCAGGTGCAGACAGACAAATACTACGTAATGTCATATGTGGAATCTGAAAATGAGTCCTTTATTGACCATCTTGTCTAGAGTAGTAACCCTGCACTTTAGCTGTCTCTGCTTGTTTTATCTTCTTGACATTTATCACTACCTCATTTTATATTATGTGTTCATTTGTTAATTTATTTATTTTCTCTCCCTTCACACCTAGACCAGGGCCTGGTGCAGAGTGGGTGCCCAGTACATATTTTTTTATTCCTGTTTAACCTCCATCCCATATTTCCATTACAAACACACACTGTTTATTTATTTGTTTTTATTAAGTACTAATGCACAGATACTTTAATTAAGAAATGTCCATTTGAAATATTTTCAAAAATTCAAAAACAAATAACTGGGGAAACAAAGGATTTGAGAGGTAACTTTATCGATAGTGAAAATGAAGCTCAAAAATGTAAAATGATTTGTTCACGAATTGTGGAGGGTCTTTTATCTTACTGGAAAGCTAAAAAGTTAACCTGCCATAGTTTCATGAATGCTAGAAGACATGAGACTCTTGGGTCAGAAACAAGGGACTTCATTTTCAAAGCAAGCAGCTTGAGCATCAGGTTTGCATCGGTGTCCATTGTTCTCTCCATTGATCCACCAGTCTCGTGGGAATGATGTTGGAGTTCCCCAAGTGGGTGTCATATGTAGACAAAGTGGGTTTGTATCACAGCTGAAGAACCCTGAGCTTAAAGAACATGAATGGTTTATAATGAGCAATAAGCAAACCTGACCTCTATGTCAGAAGAGTCACTATCGCTATCATCCATTGTTGTTCAACATAGTTGAAAAGATAAAGATAGATTGCACTACTGCTCATGAAATATGAAGAAATGCTAGAGATCCATAGAGAATTGCCTCCCAACTTTGGCCAAGTAGTGAAAAATTTGAGTGCCATGCCTAACTGTGAATTTCATTATTGCTTTACTAAAGTACTTAAAACTTTTATGACACTTAGTACAATGTCTGGAACATGGTAAATATTTAATGAAAGTTAACCATTCTCATTTCACATATTGCCATTTTATCTTTGGGTTATATATATGGGATTTCTTCTTTTTTTCTGATTATGCATATTGTGGCTTGTATTATCAGTATCAAGATAGGCTCATCTTGGTGAAAGGGTTGCACCAGAAAAAAAAAATCAGTCATAATTTAATCAATGTCCAACTCTATTCTGAACACATTGACAGAGGAAGCCCATTACAAAAAAAAATCACCAAATGAATACAGATACATCATGAACATCTCATACCTTGTAAAAGGTACTAAATACGTAGAATCATAGAGTGAGGACCTTAAAGATCATCTCACCCAATTTGCCTTCCTTCCCCAGATTTGTCAATTTATTGGTGAGGAAACAACAAGCTGAGGGACTAAGTATTAATAACTTGTGCACACTCATGTTGACTTAATAGCAAATGGGGGGTGTGAGAGTCGTGATGTAGTGGGATGGCTGTAACAATAACTTGAATCTTATCTTCTTGCTGCATTTAAAAGACACAGTCACAGTGTGACTGGTTTGATTTAACTGCCTCTTTAAGTACTTATCCAGGAGAGTGAAGGGTATCCCAAATTTGTAGGTGATGAACTTGGGATGTATTACAAAGAAAGCCGGTGGCTGTATGAGCTTAAGAGTACAGATGAAATGCTATGGGAAATCTTAACAGAATCAATGAATCAGTACTTATCTTGAATGGGAGATAGTACATCATAGCAGGTATAAACTCTGGAGTGAGATTTGGGCGTGAATTCCTGCTTTATTTAGCTTTTAAAAGTTATTTAGTATTACACTGCTTCAGATCCTTTATGTTTATAGGTAATAATTGTACCTTTGTTATAGGATTAAATAATAGAATGCATGCATACTACTTACCAAAGTTCATACACAGCAGGCACTCAATATTATTGGGATCATTTATACTGCTATGTACCCTAGATTTGATAAGTAATTTAGGTTGGATATCATCTGTTGGTCCTTTTAGATCTTTTCTCCAGCCTTCTTCATCCTGCTTTGTCCAGCTGGAGAGCAAGACCTTTGTGTCACCTCAGTGGATGAACTTGGATTCAGCCAGTAGGGAATCCTGGCAGGGGATAGAGAAAGGGAATAGTGGATCACTGTGAGCTCACTGTGAAGTCCACCAAGAGACTTCACTTCTGTCAGGCTATCCTCTCCACACTGCCCTCTGTACTTCAGAATTCTGGTAAATGCCTCCACCTCCCTGCCCACCACCTACGTACAGGGAGGACCATTGATACTAGTCATGGGGTATTGCATTGCCCATGTGGTCTGCTTAAACCTTGCTACCACTTTTATAAAGCATCCCTTTATTCAATTCTTCCCAAATTATCCTAATCTGAATGTGCCCTCTAATTCTTGCCCAATCATCATTTTTTCCTTTCGATCTTTAAAACACCTTTATGATTTAAGTCTCATTTCCATTTAACATATGAAGCTGCTGAGGCTTAGGAAAATTAAACTCATTTCCCAAAGTCAATTGGCTAATAAATGACAACGTCAAGACCAGAATCCAGTTTTTCTGGCTCCAAAGTCCATGGCCATTCTAATATGCCATGTTTGTGTCCTTCTGTCACATTCCCTAGATCATACTCCTCAAGAGTAGGACTGTGTTTTATTAATCTTAGTATCTTGTCCCATTACATTTCAAGTACATGGCAGATACTCAATAAATAATTTTTAGAAATTTCTATCAAATATAATTTAAATTTGAAGGTTATTTTTAAGGAGGCAAAATACCCCTTAAGCCATATTACACTTCACATCACATAATTTGAACATACTGTTTTATTTTATCATAATAATCTTACTATTCATGCATTGGCTGCAAAAAACAGCACACAGTGAAGGAATGCTGTTGGTGAGTGGTAGGGTAAACGGGAGGATGACATCAGGAAGGAGTCTGGGGAATTGTCCTGGTTTATTTCTTATACTTAAAATAAATTTTATTGTATATATTTAAGGTATACAACATGATGTGATAAGATATATATAATACATACATTAAAATGGTTACTATAGTAAAATACCACATAAATCACCATAATCATGATATCACGTATTTACCCATTTTTCCCCCCTGTGGCATAAGCAGCTATATAGCCTACTCATTTAGAAAAAATCCTGAGCACAGTACACTATTATTAACCGTAGTCCTCGTGTTGTACATTAGACCTTTCGAATTGTTCATTCTACACATTTGCTACTTCGTATTCCTTGACCTTTATCTTTCCATTTATTTCCCCCAGTCTTGACGCTAGTAATCACTGTTTTATTCTCTATCTCTACATATTTGACATTTTTTTTAGATTACACATATAGGTGAGGTCATGCAATATTTTTCTTTCTGTGTTTGCCTTATTTCACTTAGCACAGTACCTCCAGATCCATCCATTTTGTGGTAAATGGCAAGATATCCTCCTTTATTAGGGTTGAATAAAATTTCATTGCTTCTTTATTCATTTATCCATTGATGGACATCTAAGTTGTTTCCATATCTTGGCTATTATGAATAATGTTACAATGAATATGGAAATGCATAAACATGAGTATTACCACTTACCTAACATATGATTTGCAAATATTTTTCCCAATCTGTAGGTTGACTTTTTATTTTGTTGACTGTTTTCTTTGCTATGCAAATGCTTTCCAGTTCTATGCAGTCCCATTTATTTATTTTTGATTTTGTAGCCTGAGGTTTTGGTGTAATATACAAGAAATCATTGCCAAGGCCAATGTCGAGGAGCTTTTCCCCTATGTTTTCTTCTAAGAGTCTCATTGTTTTAGGTCTTATATCCATTTTATCCATTTTGAGTTGATTTTTGTGTGTGGTATAAGATAAGGGTCCAGTTTCATTCTTTTGGGTGTATAAATCTAGTTTTCCTAGACCATTTATTAAAGAGACTGTTTTTTCTTCAATGTATCTTTGTGTTGCCCATGTTGAAAATTAGTTGACCATCTTGTTTAGATTTATTTCTGGGCTTTTTATTCTGTTCTGCCAGTCTATGTATCTGTTTTTATGCCAGTACCATACTGTTTTGGTTACTATAGCTTTGTAATATTATTTTAAATCAGGAAGTGTGATGCTTCCAACTTTTTTTTTTTCCTCAGAATTGCTTTGACTATTCAAGGTCATTCTTAGTTCCATATAAATTTCAGGATTGCTTTTCCTATGTCTGTGAAGAATGCCATTGGGATTTTGATAGGAATTGCATTGAATGTATATATTGCTTTAGGTAGTATGGACATTTTAACATTAATTCTTCTAAACCATGAGCATGGAATATCTTTCCACTTATTCATGTCCTTTTCATTTTTTTCCATTAATGTTTTATTATTTTTAGTATACAGGTCTTTTACCTCATTGGTTAAATTCATTTCTAAGGTTTTTTTTTTTTTTGATGCTATTGTAGATGGGATTGTTTTATCAATTTCTTTTCAGCTAGGTTATTATTGAGGTATAGAAATGCCATATATTTTTGCTTATCTGGGACCACTTTGCTAGGTATAGTATTTTTGGCTGCATTTTTTTTTTCTTTTAGCATTTTGAATATATAATCCCATTTTCTCTTGGTTTGCAAAGTTTCTGCTGAGGAATCCACTGATAGTCTAATAGGGATTCCCTTACATGTGACTTGACATCTTTCTCTTGCTGCTTTTAAAATACCCTCTTTGTTTTTGACTTTTGATAGTTTAATTATAATGCGCATTGGAGAGGACCTCTTTGGGTTTAATCTGTTTGTGATATTTGAGCTTCATGTATTTGACTCTCCATATCTCTTTCAAGACTTGAGAAGTTTTCAGCAATTATTTCATTGAGTAAGCTTTCTGTCATTATCTTTGTCTCTTCTCTTTCTGAAACTACCATAATGTGAAAACTTGTTTGCTTCATGGTGTCCCATAAGCCCAGTATGCTATATTTACCCTTTTATATTCTTTTTGCCCCCTGATGGTTGGGTAATTTTAAAAGACCTATCTTCAAATGCAGAGATTCCTTCTTTGGCTTGATCTAATGTGGCATCGAAGCTCTCTATTGTATTTTTTATTTTATTCATTGACTTATTCTGTTCCAAGATTTCTTTTTGGTTCTTTTGTATGATGTCTATTGAGTTTCTCATTCAGTTCATAAGTTGCTTTTCTAATTTCATTGAATTATCTCTCTGTATTCTCTTTGTCTTACTGAGTTTTCTTAAAATCCTTATTTTGTTTTTCTTTTTGGGCAATTCTTAAATTTTCTTTTCTTTGGGGTCAGTTACTGGAGAATTATTGTTTTCCTTTGATGGTGTCATGTTTCCTTGCTTTTTCATATTTCTTGTGTTGCTGCATTGATGTCTGTGCATCTGGTGGAGCAACCACCTTTTCCAAACTTTGCAGAGTGGCTTTCATAGAGAAAGACTTTCACCTGCAGATAGATCTTAGTGTGCCAGTTGGGAAGAATGTGGTAGCTCAGGTTCCAAGTAGAGGCAGTGGTATAGCCTCTGGGCAGCTTCTTCAGCTGTGATCAATGCCAGCAGTGACTCTAGGTGCCTCAGTAGCCTAGGATAAAAGATTTTGTGACAGTAGTAGCAGCAGTGTAAGTTGTTAGAGTCCTCAGTGGCAAGGGCTTTTGGAGTCCTCTGTTGTCATTTTCCCCACAATACGGAGACCTAGCCGAGGGGATCCCTCTTGTTGTCAGGTCTAACATGCCCATAGGTAGCACCTTGGACCCTGAGGGTCAGGGAACAGCACCCTAGGGAGGGTAGTGTCTCAGCAGCTCAGACTCTTGGGTGCTAGTTCAGCTCCAGGGAAGCAAAGTATATAGTAGTTTGGCCTGTAGAGTGGGGTGTCTCATCTCAGCCAATGCTTTGTTTCCCCAAGATGCAAGGTACTGTGTCAGCTAAGCCCTGGAATCCACAGCTACTTGGCTTGGCTAAGACACAGATTTCCTTAGAGGCAGAACTTAGGTCCAGGTGGTATAGCTGCTCTGGGCAGGGAAGCCAACAATTCCCCAGGAGACAGGGCACCACTTCTGCTCATACCCAGGGTATATGGCTTCTCTGTGTGGCCAAGGCACTGATTCCCAGGAGGTAGGGTGATACCTTGGCCCAGGCCCTCAAGGGTGCCTCCATGGTGATAACTGGGAGAGGAAAATGGAGCAGCTCCATGGTAGCTTGGCCCCACAGAACAGGGTGCGGCAGCAGCTCAGCTCAGAGATGTTGGACTACCAGGTAGGGGTGATTCAGCAGCAACAAAGCCTCAGGCATGGAAGGGTGCCATGGCCACTCACCTCCTGAGCAGAACACACTCCAGCAGTGGTTCCAGTTCCAAGATAGCATAGCACAGAAGCTGTGTGGGCTATGGAATGTTGGGCACAGTGTCTGTTTCTTCTCTGGTGAGAGATAGTTGTGTGGACTCCAGACAGCTCCCTTAGCTGGGCTTAGCACCTATGAGTACTGCAGGAGTTCCCAGTGGCAAAGACTGTCAGTGTCTAATGTGGTGGTGGTGGAGGGTCTTAGAGTTCTCCTGCTTACCTTTTTCCAACAGAGAGAAGTCCCTTCTGGTTCTGAGCTTATCCTGACTGGGGGATGGGGTGACAAAGACAAGGTGTTTCCTTCCATTCTTTATGTGACCATTCTGGGTTTCTGTGCTCTACAGGGCTTTTACTACTCCTTTGATGTACTCCAGCACCCTCCTTTAGTTTTTTTTTTATTTTTATCAAAATGTAGTCGTTAATTAATTTTTTGTCTGTCTTTGTACGAGGAACAGGTGATAAGGTCTTCTAGTTGGCCGTCTTGCTGACACCATGACTCCTAGTTGATTTCATTAGTGTTTTTTTTTTCTTTTTCTGAGTGTGATATTGAGAAATATGTATTTGGTATTTGACATCCTTTCCTGGTATATAGCTCCTAAGATCCTCAGAATTTTCAAAGTGATTTTTTTTGTATGACTGATGGCTGGCAGCCTCTAAGTATCTTCAGGATGAGGGCTGGTCACAGGAAAGACCAAGGCATGATTAGAAGGTTGGGACTTTCAGCCCACCCTCCAAACTCTGGGGAGAGGAGAGGGGTTGAAGTTTAAGTTGATCACCAATGGCCAATAGTTTAATTAATTATGCCTACCTAATGAGGTCTCCATAAAAACCTAAAAGGACTGGGTTCAGGTGCTTTCAGATAGCTGAATACATGGAGGCTTGGAAGAAGATGAACAAGAACTCATCCATGTGCTGGGAGGGTGGTGTACCCCAACTCCATGGGACAGAAGCTCCTGCATTTGGGACCCTTCTAGACCTCATCCTATGCAGCTCTTCATCTGGATGTTTATTTGTATCCTATAAAATATCCTTTGTAGTAAACTGGTAAATGTAAGTAAATGTTTCCTTGAGTTCTGTGACCCACTTCAGCAAATTAATCAAACATGAGGAGAGTTTGTAGGAACCCCAATTTATAGCTGACCAGTCAGAAGCACAGGTAAAATAACCTGGGGCTTGTGACTGGCATGAGAAGAAAGCAGCAGTCTTGAGTACTGAGCCTTCAACCTGTGGGGTCTGAAGCTATCTCCAGGCAGATAGTGTCAGAATTGAATTGGAGGACACCCAGTTGGTATCTGCTTCATAACTGATTGCTTGCTTGGTGGTGAGGATAACAACCCCACCAGCATACATTTACATATTTGATCACAGAAGTATTCTGTGTTAATCATTGTTGAATGAAAGAACAGAAAAAACACTTTGAATTTGTGTGTGAGTTTCTTCCCCTAACTGTGCCTCTCTCTGAAATGTAAAGAACTCTTAAGACTCTGGATGTGGATGAAAGAGGTGGATTTTTTTTTGAGAGAAGCTGAGGGAAGTGGGTATGTTTTGTTATGTTTTGAATTTAGGTCTTTTCCTGCATTATAGAATCTGATTTCCAACAGAAAAGTTCAGCATCTGTTTTGTGATTTGATGAATGGCTTTGAGATGTTAATTTAATTGCTTCCTAGTAAGACACTAATGACCTTTTTGTTCCACTAAATACTAGTGTGTTTAGTTATAAATTAACCATAACTAAACACTTGGAGCTCTAATACTTACAATTCATACTGCTGAGATTCAGGTTCTAGCAACCAGAGTTGGTGTTACACATGACCTGTGGATTTTGCTACCAAAATCTGTTGTAGGTGGGAAGGCTGTTAAATTTCTCATAAAAGCAAACTCAGAGAAAAACCTATTGCAATATGAGCAAAGAACAAAATAGAAAAATATCTCAACGTATTTCTAGTTCTAAGAAATACCACTTGATATTTTCAGCTTAGGAGCTGGAGGACTGGAGTTTGGACATTTCCAGTCCCAACTACCTGATAATCACTTGTTCTCTGGGTGGCCACCAAGCATGGAGGAGTGGCAGGGGAGTTAAGCTAAAAGTCTGGGCTCTTACATTTTCTATTGATGACCAGGTTTCAAATGTTCCTTCAAGAGTGAGAACATCTTTATATATTTCATGGGAATAAATATTAATTCACCATTTCTCCAGCTCTTCTGGCATGCCTATTGAGTGTTGATTTGATTGGTTACTGAAATTAGGGCATTGCAGCTCCCACTGAACTTTAATTGGCTTCCTCTTGGAATACTGCCACGTAAGATCTTCTCCCAAAGGCCACCAAATAAACAGGAGGCCACAGAAGGTCTGGGTCTGCCTTTGGCAACTAGAGTAATGCAATTGCTTGGGATGTCTACATCATCGGGAGATTTATTCCCTGCCTTCTTTGAAATAGCACTTTCTCACCAACTAGGAATTCTCTTAAAGCTCCAAGATAAATATTTTTGGAAACCTAATGATATTTGATTTTCTCAAAACTGAGACAAAGATAAGGTGCATATTCAGGAAGGAAAAAGGCAGGAATCTCATTCTCCACTCCTAGCTGAGACATATTTGGTTTCCAAATTGTCTACAAATGGAGCAGCTGCAAGAAATTGAAAGTGAGCTGAAGCTGGAGTGAAAGAGTTGCACTGCTCCTTCATTTCCAGAACCAGGAAAGGCTGCTGCATGGAATGTGGACCTCCCACATATGGACTTGATTTGATGTCAAAGCTGGTATAACGAGCCAAGGGACACCTTCACCAGAAGGAGCAAGGATTCTGTGAAACTGAAGATTTGTGATGGTGATGTTAAGGAGGATAAAGGAATAAGTGTGTAAGCAAAATCTTGAGTTCTTTCTTTTTTCTTAATAATTCCCACCCAAAGTAAAAAAAAAAAATTGTATTTGGCATTTCAATTACTGTATTATGTGTTAGATGAATTATTATTGAATTTAAATTTGAATCCTTTTAAAGGAAGCCTGAAAGAATTGATATTGTTTAACCTCAGGGTCTCTATCTCTTTAGATGTTAGAAGAGGATATATAACCACATTTTAAAAATAGTAATTTAAATTTTTCATTTTTCTGGAAAGATGTGTTTCTAACCTTAGAACTCATTCATAGCTCTTCTTGTTAAGCACGGCCATGAAGTTCATATTAAGAATAGATTTGAATGTCTCTCAAAGTGAAACTCTACAGTGAACAGGCAAGTCACAGGCATCATCTCCATCTGCCAATACTGTTAGCTCGACCTTCAAAATAAATCCAGAACTAGACTGTTTCTCTCTCACCTCGCTGTTGCCATTCTGGTCTGAGCCACCATTACCTCTTACAGTCACTTCCTAGCTGTTCTCTCTAACTTCAATTCTGATTCTCTTCAGTCTTTTCTCCATTCATATCTCATGTCAGGTGATGTTGCTTCTCTGTTCAAAACCTCCTCAGGGCTTCTTATACCACTCAAAATCAAAGTCTTACAATGGCTTCCATGGTCCTACATGATCTTCCTCCTATACCTACCCTGTTCTTGCTCTTCTATCTCCTTCTAGCTTCTATTCAGCTACTCTGACCTCCTTGTTATTCATCAAATGTGTTGGGGACATCACAGCGCTACTTATTTCCTCTGTGCGAAACTCTGTTTCTTTGTAACACTTTCACCTGTTTCAGCTCTTTACTCAAATGCCACTCTCTTCGTGAGGTCTTTTGTGACCAATTTACTGAAAATTTCAGTTTTCTCCATAACCGTTTCTTTTTTTTTTTAAATTTTTTGTGAACTTTATTATTTATTTATTTATTTTTTGAGACAGAGTCTAACTCTGTTGCCCTGGCTAGCGTGCCGTGGCGTCAGCCTAGCTTACAGCAACCTCAAACTCCTAGGCTCAAGCTATCCTCCTGCCTCAGCCTCCTGACTAGCTGGGATTACAGGCATGTGCCACCATGCCTGGCTAATTTTTTCTATATATATATTTTTAGTTGTCCAGATAATTTCTTTCTATTTTTAGTAGAGATGGGGTCTCGCTCTTGCTCAGGCCGGTCTCGAACTCCTGAGCTTGAGTGATCCACCCGCCTTGGCCTCCCAGAGTGCTAGGATTACAGGCGTGAGCCACCGCGCCTGGCCTTCCATAACTCTTTCTATCTCCTTTGCCTGATTTGATTTTTCATAACCTTGCCACTTAACATTATTATTGTTTTTACTCACTTCTTTTGTTTATTTCCTGCCTATCCCCACCAGAGGGTAAGCTCTTATGAGAGTGCCCCTAGAACATTGCTGGGTTCATAGTAGGCATTCAAAAATATTTTTGAATGAATGAATGAGACACTATATTTGTACTCTTTATAATTCGTTGATGTGTTCCCAAGGTCCAGTCTAAAGAGGGGTAAAAAATTATAGAGTATATGGGGTATTTAATAATAGCATGATATAGCAGTTATCCAATAACCAGCACTCACCTACCGAATGCACAATAAGATCAGGTAGTGCCAAGGATTTTAGGTTCTAACACTACTACCTTTTCCTGAATGTAACTGAATTTTCAAGCTCTTTGTTCTTGTTTTAGTACCTATCTTAGCAAACTGTGACATCTCAGGATAAATCACAAATCCAACTCCAGATTCGTTAAAGAATAATCAAATATTTTCTAAAGATTTCTTAGAAAGACTGAAAAACATTACATTGCACATTATAGGAAAAATTTCTGTAAAAGTCCAGTTTAAGTTTCTCTTTTTCTCCATAATTCCATTCTGAGGACTTACCACATATTTTTTCTTGTCTCTTTCTCTTTTCTTCTGTGGTTCCCAGAAACTCTGTAAGATAATTCAGAGCTTTAATTAGTACCCAGATCTAATTAACTTGATCCAGATTCTGAATTATCATGTTCTCTCTCAGCAATATTTTTTTTATTCAGATCTAGACATAGTATTCCCCTGATTAAAACTTGTTAAGGTCTTCCTATTGCCCAGACAGAGCATGAACACAGGGGAATTGCAAAGGGTTCCTCTTGATTACTTTTCAGAGTATTGATCAGCACATGCATATGAGGAAACTATCTGAGGCTGAGGAAAGAAACTTTCCAAGGTAGTACTCACTGCTCATAAAAACTTAGAAGTAGCCACACTGGAAAACTTCATATTTCATGAGGCATTGGGTAGAGTCCTCATAACAGTCCTGCATCAGTAGTAGTAAATACTTGTCTCTTAACTAAATGATAGTCTGGTCCCACCCAACAAATTGTAAGAGCAAGAACTGAAAAAAATTAAGGTATTTAAAGTAAGTTAACTTCATTGCAGAATAAAGTGTAAGAATATTTACAGGAATACAAAAATATCCAGCCCTCAACAAGGTAAAAGTACAATGTCTAGCATTAATTAAAGATTGCCAGATATAAAAGAGGTAGAAAAATATGACTCTTAAAGAGAAAACTCGATTAATCAAAACTCGCCTAGAATTGACACAGGTATTAGAATTGCAGACAAAGACATTAAAACCACTATAATAATTGCATTCCATTTATTCAAAAAGGAAAATAGAAACATAGAAGATATGAGATAGACTCAAATCTAAGTTCTAGAGAAAAAAACTGTGTCTCATTTGGGATGAAAAAGACATTGTATGATGTAAATAACAGATTATACCAGTCTTCCCAACCTTTTTTAAATTATCATCCGTAAAGAGTCTTTTTGTATTTTTTTCTAATCACCTCCATTCCCTATGAAATTTATAACCACACATATACTTTATAAGATTTTTCTTTGTCTTGCAAGAACCAACTTTTGCTCTCTTGGGAGAGATTTTCTTCCATTGAAAATGCATGAATTACATATTCAGATGAAATATCTTTTTGTAAGGACACCAGTCCTATTGGATTTGGGCCTCACTCTTACGATCTCATTTAACCTTAATTACCTTCCTTAAGGTTCTATCCTCAAATATAGTGACATTGGGGGTTAGGACTTTGACATAACGAATTTTGGTGGGGGGGGGCACAAAATTTAGTCAGTAATGCTTACCATATATCATATACTAAATTTAACTCAAAATGGTTTCAAAATCTAAATAACTACAAAACCCCTAGAAGAAAACATAGAAGAAAATCTTCATAATATTGTATTTGGCAATGATTTTTGGGACACGACACTCAAAATCTAGTGAATCCAAGCAAAAATAGACAAATAGGACCACATAAACCTTAAAAACTTCTCCATATCAAAGGAAACAATCAACAGAGTGAAAGGGCAACCTACAGTGTGGGAGAAAATATTTGCAAATCATATATTTGATAAAGGGTTAATATCCAGAGCATATGAAGAACTCCTACAACTCATTGACAAAAAAACAAATAACTTGATAAAAAAATGGACAAAAGACTTGAATAGATACTTCTCCAAAGAAGTTATACAAATGGACAACAAACATATGATGCTTAAAATCACTAATCATTAGAGAAATGCAAACTGAAACCACAATAAGACATTATCTCATATTTTCTAGAATGGTCACTATCAAAAAAAAATGAAAAAAAAATACCCCAATTATTGGACAGAATGTGGAGATTGATACTCTTGTCCACTGTTGGTGGGAATATAAAATGTTGCAGCTTCTATGGAAAACAGTATGAAGGTTTCTCAAAAAATTAAAAATTTAATTACTATATGATACAGAAATCCCATTGCTATGAACAATGGGATTTTGAATTCCTTCAAAATTCATATGTTGAAGTCCTAACGCTCAATGTGATGGCATTCAGTGGTGGGATCTTTGGGAAATAATTAGGTTTAGAGGAGGTCATGAGTGTGGAGGCTTCATGGTGGGATTATGGCCTTCTTAGAGGAAGAGACAAGATTCCTCTCTGTCTCTACCATGTGAGGGTAAAGCAAGAAGGTGGCCATCTGCAAACCAGGAAGAGAGCTCTCACCAGACACTGAATCTCCTAAAATCTTGGTTTTGGACCTCCTACTCTGCAGAACTGTGAGAAATAAACGTTTGTTGTCTAAACCACTAATCCATGGTATACACCCACTTCATGGCTGTATAATTTTCTTATATTCAAAAGAATTGAAAGCAGAATCTTAAAGAGATATTTACATACCCATATTCATTGCAGCACTATTCATAATAGGTAAGAGGCAAAAGCAACATAAATATCCATCTGCAGATGAATAGATAAAGAAAATGTGTTATATATGTACAATGGAATGATATTTAATCTTAACAAAGGAATTCTGTCATATGCTACAACATGGTTGAAACTTATGCTAAGTGAAATAATTAAGTAAAAAAAAGACAAATTCTATATGATGTAAATTATATGAGGTATCTAAAGTAGTCAAACTCATAGAAACAGACACTAAAATGGTGGTTTCCAGGAGCTGGGAGAAGGAAGAAATGGGGAGTTGTTGTTCAGTGGGTATAGAGTTTTAATTTTATAAAATAAAAAGTTCTAGAGATCTGCTGCACAACAATGTGAACATAATTAACATTACCGAACTGTACACTTAAGAATAATTAATATGGGGGGGGGAACATAAAACAAACAAACAAAACCACCAAAGCACTTCTTTCTCAGCAGACCTACTCTATAAGAAATGTTAAGGAACTCCTTCAAGCAGAAGGACTATAACAGCAGATGGGAATAAGGATTGACACAAAGAAATATAGAGCACCAGAAATGGTAACTACAAGGGTAAGTGCATAGCATTGTCTCATTATCTAAGTTTCTTTAAAAGATAATTGGTTTTTTAAACAATAATCATAATGATGCATTGTGGTGCTTATAACATATGAGTAAGCACAAGCACATTTATGCCATGACAATGATAGCATAAATGCCAAGAGGATAGAAATACAAGTATACTAGTGTAAGTTTTATACTATATGTACAGTCGTATCACATCATTTGAAGGTAGATTGTGATGAGTTATTACATGCACTAGAAATGCTGAAGAAACCACTAAGATTTCCAAACAATTATAGCTCCAAACCCAAAAAGGAAGATAAAAATCATAAAAACAAACTAATACAGATGAAGGTACATCAAGCAGATGATAGGAACAAAGGACAGATAGAAAAAAATAGGATGATATGTGTAAATGTAATCATATGGATAATTACATTAAATATAAATGGCTTATACTCCCCAATAAAAAAGCAAAGCATTTCAGATTGAATAAAAAAGTGAGACTGGGGGGATTCAAGATGGCTGACCACAGACACCAGCTACCAGAGCGTCTCAGAAAGAAGGAAAAGTTTTAAATGAAAGAGAAAAAAACAAGCAAACAAACAGATTGGGTGTAAGTCTGAGGGAAAGGTGCCAGAACTTACAAGAGACTCCAAGGTAAGAAGCTGTGGAGCAGAACAAGAGAGAGCAAAATATCAGCAGAAATTAACTGCTGAGAGGCTTGGAGTCCAGCAAAAAGGGTAGGTGGAGTGGTTTGTTTCTCCCTCTCTTGTATCTCTGACAGTCAGCAGTTCCTGAGCTGCTGGAGAGATTTTCTACCCCCATGAGCCCAAAAGCTGCTGCTGCCAGGGAGCTGGGAGTTTCTTGTGGACAAAGCACTAGGCTCCCAGCCCTGCTGGGGCACTTCCCATCACCATAAGCCTGAGCTGGGACAGCAGGCACCATATTGCTTCTTTACTGACCATGCACCTTTGTCCTCCCCAGGGGGCTTCAACTCCTCGGGTTTTGTCATGCCTATTCCCACACAAACATTTCCCAACTCCAGCCCAGTTGGTGGAAGCCGCTGGGGTCCAGTGGGTCCCAGGTGATTGACAAGACTCCAGAGCCTGGACATTCCAGAGGGGCTGCCTGCCAGAGAGAGAGGGATAGAGATGACCAGAGTGCTACCTTTCCTCCATCCAGACTCTTTTCCTCCCCTTTCACTCCCCTATCCACGGTTGCTGAGAAAGACAATTGAGCCACCACACTGAGGCTTCCATAGAGTGGGCTCAAACGTTTCCTCTTAAGGCCCTGCAGTGGACTGAAGGGTCCTTGGACTGTGAGCTGCCTGCTCACTAGCCCTGCCTGGTGCTGCTTGCCTGGCAGCTCCATCATAGCAGGGTACACCCTGAGTCAGAGGGCCATCAAAGCTGCTTGAGCACCCATAGGCAACCCAGGACCAGCATACTTCTCCCTGGCATGCTCAGGGATTGACCTTTGGGGACCTAGGGAAAGTACCACAAGCCAAATCCTGTACCCCCAGGTACAGGATTGACCATGCTTGGGGGCATGGAGGGGAGATTTGTGAACTAGTCTTGAGAGGCAAGGGAGCCCATGTAGACAGATCTGAGAAGGCAGTGCAGTGTGGGTCCTAGCTGCAGTGTGCATGTGGAGCACCCCTCCCCCGACAGGAAGCCTGTGCCTTCAGCTCAGGCAGGGATGCTGGGTTGGGAACCTCCCAGGCCACAGCACAATCATGAAGAAGCTCAGTCAACTTGAGATCCTGCCTGCCAGCAGACACCTCTTAGAATAGTAAAAGTTAAAAAAAAAAAAAAAAATGATCACAGCAAGTGTTGGGGAGAATGTGGAGAAAGTGGAACTCTCATACGCTCCTGTTGAATATGCAAAAAGGCACAATTCATATTGGTAAACAGTTTGGCTGTCTCTTAGAAATTTAAACATATACCTACCTACTAGCCTCTTAGAAATTTATAGAAGCTTTGTTATATCCAAAACCAGTAAACAATTCAAATGCCCATTAATGGTGAAGGGATAGACAAATTTGTGTATATCCACACAATGGGATACTAGTTTGCAATGAAAAAATATGAACTAGTGATAAATGCAAAAGCAGCCAGGAATCTCAAATTAATTGTGCTTATTGAAAGAAGCCAGAGAAGAAAAAGTACATACTGTATGATTGTATTCATGTAAAACTCAAGAAAATGCAAACTAATAATCTATAATGAAAAAAAGCAGATCAGCGGTTGCCTGGCAAGAGAGACAGGAAAAAACGAAGAGGAACAGAAAGGAGAGATCACAAGTGTTTTCAAGGAAATGCTGTGGATGATGGATACGTTCCCTATCTTGACTGTGGTAACAGCTTCACATGTGTACACAAATGTCAAAACTTATGAAATTGCACACTTTAGATTTGTGCGCTTTATCATAGGTCTCTTATACTTCAACAAATAAAAATGAAAATGTGAAAAAATAACTCTGGCTTAAACTATTAGGAGAATGGATTTGCCATTAACTGAGTTGAAGAGCAGGTTTGGTGGAAGATCAAGAGTTCAGTTTTGGGTATGTTATATTTGAGATGATTTTTAGACATCTGAGTGAGACATCAAGTGAACAGTTGATAATGGAAGTCTGGAGTTCAAGGAACAGGTCTGGGCTATAGGTAAAAGTGAGAGTCATTGGCACGGAAATAGTATTTAAAGCTTTGGTAGTTACTCAATGACTCTGCGTGATTGCCTCCAGAAACACATTCCCGAATCATCCAACATTTACTGACCATCTACTGCACTTATCCAGATACAATTGAATGCAACACATACTGTTACATAAATGATTCATGCATGATGCATCCTTTTATTTTACAGTGAGTACATTTTTTTAAATGTGACTTTGTTTGGGATATCTACTAAGCTCCCAAAGACTGCACTTGAAAAGGGAGCTAAGGGTCTATGAAAGAGCTTTCTTTAGTAAGGGAGTTTGAAAGCTAGTGCTTAAAAGTCTGTGCTAATGACCTGGTAATTGTTTTAATGGATTTTCAATGAAGTGTGAAGTTCTCTGCTGACTTCTCAACAAAGTGTAAAGTATGGTAAAGTATGTGAGAGAGTTATTCTCACTCCTGTGAATTTGTTTCTATCTGTTTGTGAAGTCAAGAAACATTGCCAAGTACAGCTTTGGCTACTTTACCAGTACAAATTCACTTTGCTGTTGTGAGCCTTCAAGCAGCTTTTCAGATGTTTAGCTAATGGGATGGGACAAAGGTCAGGCTGCCTTTAGAAGTGCAATCAGCCCTTTCCACCAAAAGAATGGCCCCTGCAGATCTAAGAACAAGGGCTCTGAAGAAGCCAGCTTGGATTTCTGGCAGCTACCTTGCTCAAGACTTTCTCTTGCCTCTCACCTGGAAGAGAACAAATCCTTCTCTAGGCTTTCTCACTTCCTGTTTCTAACACATTTTGTTCCAAATGTGTCCTCCCAAACCCTATGGAAGGACATTTCCATGTAATTGATGTTAATGCCCTCATTGAGGCTTACTGCTATGTTATTTTGGGGTGTGCATTTACATTAACTGAGAAATGATTCAGGACCAGACACCTTTCCTCATAATGCTGAAGTACTGGAGAATGCATAGTTTTGTGTATTATGAAACCTGTTTTCTTCTGCCTTTGTTTGGTGGCATCTAATAGATTTGGAGAGCATGACATGGTAAAATGTTTCTTCTTTAGCTCTCTAAGGCTTGGAGTCCATGCCCTCTGTTTGGCTCTTTAGTAGAAATACTAAGAGTACTCCAAGGCCACTGAAAACTCTATTCTAGGGTGGAATTCACCCCAGGAAGTTATGCCTTAGGTCCTAGTCAATCAGTTTTAAGGTGATACTATGAATGAAACGGTCTCATAGATCTGAACTTCATTCAGATTCTTAGTGTTGCAGCAAATTAACAGACCACGACTGCCTTGGGTCAGGCTCCTTGAATACAGATGCTGAGATAGTGATTTGCATGGAAAAGGTTTATTGGGGAGCTCTCTCAGGAACAATGCCAGTGGGGGAGTGAAGAGAGCAGGAATGGATGGAGGGACCAGTTGAACTCTGGTACAGTTGCAACAGAGACCTCAGCTCTGGATCTGGGGTGGTCCTGCAGGGATGTTCCAAATTGAGGCAAGATGGCTGGGGCTTTGCACCCTCCCGTCAACCAGTCATTGGATACAGGTTGCCCATGGAAGGAGAGTGTAACCTTGTAGAAGGGGGCTCCCCTTGGCAGAGGGAAATTCTTGGATTGGAGTGTGGAAGATAGCCATGAACAGCCAGCGCACCTGGTGGCTGAGAGAATGTGTCCTGAAGATGAGATCTGGGTTATGCACCACGACATTCTTTACATGATTAATAACGTATTGACAAGCCTATTAGGGACCACTACTAAGTTTCATTTTGCTTTGAAATTCATCAGCTATTTGTACTAATAATAATAAAAATAAACTTTTTGAGGGCTTACCCTGTACTGTTCACTATCATATACTATAGGTTTTCTTTTTTTAAATCCACCAGTTGATGCTGTAAAAATAGATATCACATTATCATTTTTCTTGAAAAATATTTTTCAGAGAGATAAAGTGAATTATTCAAGGTCACACAGCTCATATTCGATTCACATCACATGTTCTTTTCTCCAAGTTGCACTGTTGTCTCTGTCCAGCCATATCGATCTATTTGTGCTTTCCAAATATATCTTCCTTTTTCTCACTTACATTTGTGTGATGTTATTCACTGGGATCTCTTGCCTTGCTTGTCTGTCCATTAAGCATTCGTTCATCCGTCACTTTGAAGATCATTTCCCCTGTGAAACTTTCCTGGATTTCCTCACAAATTTATTTGCTTTTTGTTTATGATCTCAGAACAATTTATATATAGCACCCAATAGGTGATTGATATGTGTTCATCAAATAGGTACATGAGTTCATACTTTTAGTCATGTTGCTTTGCTTTGGGGTTTGCCTAATGAATTTCTTCCAAGAAGCTCTTCAATATTTGGAACTTCTCTGTTTTCTTGCAGCTCCCAGTGGAAGCCTGTGACGTATACCCAAAGCATTTCTCTTGACTGACCAAGTTGAGCATCATTATAGCGAGTATTGGATACCATTAATATTACCAGATTTTCTACTTTAGGGATGATTTTGTTGTTAAATCTGTCTTGCATTTATTGTTGAACATGAAATGCCACCCCTCCCCACCTTTCTTTTTCCCTCTGGTGGGATTGATTAAACAGGTACAAGCAATGTCTGCAGCCAGCCTAGATCCCAGAGCCTTGAAAGCCTTTTAGATGCTACTGTTCTACAATACTGGTATAAATCGGTGAGGAGTGACATCATGTTGGAAGGGACCTTTGAAATTTTCTGCTACAGAGGTCACATAGTGGTCCCTAAGCTGACTCAGACCCCAGATGTATTTGGTTTGGCACAGGTGGTATTTTTTTTAAATTAAAATTGAAAATATTAGACAGGTCATTTGCTCTTCAGTTCTATAAGTTCCTCCTATTCCATAGTGGTTAACATCTATGCTTTATTCATTTAAGGTACATGTCTGTCTGCTGAGGACATTTGAGTCTGAGACTCCTGGTTCTGGCCCCAACTTGCAAATGGATAAAAAGTGGTTCCATGAGAGATCTCACAGGGTCCAGTAAAGTGAAATTCATATAGGGACACACAAATTTTATTTACTGACTATTATTTGATTCCACATTGATGGTATACTCAGTCTGTTTGTATCTGAAAGTATAATAGATAGTTTGATTCATTTTTCTACTTTTCGCTTTCTCTTTTGGGGAACTTCTTATACATTGACAGGATTTCAATGTGGAGAGGAACAATGTATTAATAACGGCAATTCTGAGCACTGCTTTTGCTGATAAAAAAATCCGAGGTTGTAAGTAAAAGTACACACTTCTAAATGACCTCGGTGGTCTAAAAACTTACTCTAAGTTCTAGAGCTGTGCTAGTGGGCCCATGGCCCTGGCTCTCTTCCATGTCTGCTTTTGTGTTCACTTTTAGATGGAACCAACTTGAAAGCTACAACGCCATCACGGCCCAGGATATGCAACCCTGTTCCAAGATACTAAGTTTTAGAAAAGAAATATTCTGAATTAAAACAGGGATAGACTCAAGCTTTTAAGTTCTTCGTAGAACATGGCTAGAGATAGCGACCTCTACTGAACAGAGCTCCTCACATAGCTTTACCTCTTTATATTGGCAGTTCTGCCATGGAACAAAGCCAATTCTGTCATCATGAAGTGACTGTTGACTTTTCATGAATGCTTTCATGAAACTGGTGAGTATCTGGGAGGTTTCTTCCACAGTCCTGAATGTGCCTGGAACATTCTTATGTCATATTTGTCTGTCTGTTTTACTAAACTGTCTTCTACTGGTGGCAAAGCTCTTTGTAACATGTAAATTACCTATCTACTCACATCCATTTCAATGCATTTTGGTCCTATTCATCCTAGTTAAAGGGTGATTCCAAGTAAGTGGATGCTATGGTTTGACTATTTTTGTCTCCTCTAAAATGCATATTGAAACTTCATCCTCAATGCAACAGTATTAAGAGGGGTGGCCTATAGGAGGTGATTGAGTTGGGAGGTCTCTGCCCTCATGAATGGAATTAGGTACCCTTATAAAAGCACCTGACAGAGGGAGTTCATCCCTGTCCCTCCCTTCCCTTCTGCCATGTGAGGACACCACTCTTCTCCAGAGGAGCAGCAACGAGGCGCCATCTTGGAAGTAGAGGCCCTGATAGGACACCAAACCTGTCCATGCCTTCATCTTGCATCCCCAGTCTCCAGATCTGTGAGAAGTAAATTTCTGTTCTTTATAAATTACCCAGTTTCAGGTATTTTGTGATAGCAGAACAAACAGACTAAGACAATGGGTCTATTGGAATAATAAATGCAAATCTCAGAAGTGAAACTGGTAATTCAGAAGTGGCTCAAGTATGAGGAAAGAGGCTGATCTTGCATGTCTTGTTATACATTTCTTACCACAAAACTTAACAAACAAAATGAACTAAATAATTACTAATGTTGAACATTAAATTTGTCTTCTGGTCATTTCTCTCCCTTTTAGGTGCCCACACTCATAAATACAATGTTTCCTAAATATTAGTCCAGCTTTGTTATTTAATCAAAAACACTCGGTTCTTTTCTCACTTCACATTAGCCTTTTGTGAGACAAAGTATCAAAAGCACCAAAATACCACATATTTTATATCTACAGCTTTTCTTTCAAACCCCAATCTTCATGGACAAGTGATACTTTTGTGACTTCTTGGAGACTGTCATTAAGTCATTCCCCAGGGTCAGGCTTCCCTTTGCCAGTCAATAGTACAATAAATCAATATTCTGGAGGTTTATAGAAGGTGTCGAAGCTATCTTTCAGAAACACAAAGATTATACTATTTTTCCAAAAGTTTTCATTTGTGGTTCTTTATCATTTGAAAGCATGAAAGCCTCCCTTTCAAACTATTTTCCTAGTTTTGCTCTTGATTCCTTTTATTTTAGAATCCTAGCTGTCTGTATTTACCTGTTTGTGTTAGCCATTAACCCCACCTTACCAGACCCCAACATTTGTTCAGGCTTTGCGTCTTTTTATTTGTTGCTTACAAATGCTTGGTAAATGCACTCACATTTATTTATTCAAGAAATGCTTATTGAGGGGCCACTATTGTGCCGAATACCTTGGGAATAAGGTAACTTTTTAAAAAGAGGATCTTATTCAGGGCTGCCTACACTTATGAGGCTCTGCTCTGCCTTAAGTGTTCTTCCATGGGTCAGAGATTTGAAATAAAGTGTGGCACAGAAATTATTTGTGAACTGGTGAGAACAAGCATGGAAACAAGGGAGTGCTCAGACAGTAGGGAGTATAGGCTGTGAGGGAGGCACAGAGAAATGGGGCATCTAACCAAGCCTGTTGAGGGTCAGTGGGCTTTTTCTGGAGTATCTGAGCTAAATGTTGAAGGAAAACTTGGAGTTATCCAAATGAAAAAGTAGTGGAAAAGTATTGTAGTCAGAGGAAATAGCATAAATCCGGTGGTTCCAGATATCATGGTGTAGTTGGAAGTATGAATTATTCAATCTTGCTAGAGTGGAAAGGAGGAGGCGGCAATTGGGGTGGGGTGGGTGGGCAGACAAGCCTCTGGGCTTGGGCAGAAACTAGTTCCAAGAAAACTTTCTGGGCTGTGATGGGAACTTGGTTTTGATTCTACAGGCAACAGGGAACCATTGGAAGATTTTTAGTGGAGGAGGAAGTAAATTTGAGTTTTAGGCGGCTTTCTGGGGTACAAGGAGAGGACATTTGAAAGGAGTGAGTTCTGGGGTAAGGAAACCAATTGGAAAGTGGCTGCAGCTGTCCAAAGGAGGATGAGAATGGCTGAGCCTTGGGTAGAGGAAGAATTAGAAAGAAAGGGACCGGTCTGAAAAATCTCTGGGAAAGTCTGTTGTCTGTGGAAGGCGAGTGGATTGGCTGAGCTGTCATCTCTGCGAGTGCTGTAGGTGTAGCCTCTGTGGTGATGCTTGGTGCGAGAAAGGCCCCGTCCTTCCCTGAGATGATGCTCACCACCTTGTGCGCTGTCAGCCCATTAGGCGCCTGGTTCCACGGGGGGAATGCTCACGCAGCACCATGCTTCCTGCAGTGGGCCAATGCATTACTCAGAAGTTTCCTTTTTTTGCTCTTAAATATCTAAAGCTTAATCCCACTGAGGAGAGCTGTCATTTTCTTCCTAGACAGGAAACTGAACTGTCTTTTTGAATACCCCGGGGCTTTCTGAACTCACAAACCTTTCATTATAAGTACTTGTCTAACTTACAGGGAAGTTACACAGAGTTCTCACCATGTGCTGTGCTTAAGATGCAGTTCACGTGTCTGTAGTTCTGCCCTTGGTACCTGGGCCCATCAAGGCAAACAGTCTCTGCAGAGGTCAGAGGAACTGTTCTTTGAATTTGGGGGTGAGTCTCACTGAAGGGGGGTGTTGTCTATTCCCTAAAAGGCTACTAGGCATGCATTATATCTACAATTTGTAGAAACCTACACAGCTGCCAGAAGAAAAAAAATTTGCCAAACATCTTTTTAAATTAATTCACTAAACTATGTAAAATATTTATTGAGAATTAACTCTGTGTCCTGGTGCTATATTAGGTTCCGGCTGATTTGGTTTCTCTCTAGAATTAGATATTTGGCAAATCAGGGCTAGGAGGCTCATGTGAGGCCAGTGGGTAGAAGTGGATGACAGCCACTGGCCCTGCACTACCCCTGCTGCGGCCAGGACAGCTGCAGCAGGGGTCGTGTGTAGGGGGGTGATCTAACCCAGAGTCATGGGGCAGAAGCCAAAGGTCAGGAGTCAAGGGGTCCACATTGCAAGCATGACCTCTAAAGGGGAAGAAAAGGATGGAGAAGTGAAACACACCGACGAGATGGGTTCCAGACGGGGATGGCTCCAAGTGGCAGCAGGTTCAGAATGAGCGTGGAGGCTCCAGAGACATCACAACAAACATGGATGGGAGTGAGAGGCTCACTGTGTGGGATGTTGGGGAGTTATGAGTGAGTTCTTGCTACTGACTTAAAAGCACAAGTTTGTGGCAGACATGATCTTAGAGGTGCAAGGAAAGGGCTCTTAAAAATTTGCTTTCTGCTTGTAGGAGATAACTTGAAAACAAATGTAAGCAAGCAGTGAAATAGGGCAGCCGGTGTCCAGTTGAGTGTCCTATCATAGAATGTAGGAGACCAGAGGAAAAGTTCAAAGTGGATGGAATTTGTAGGAACTTGGTGAAGGAAGTAGAAGTTGGACAATCGTCCTGCTCAAAAACCTTATTTGTTTTTAAAAACAAATTCATCATGTCTTTTCTGACTCCATACTATCCCCCTCCCCGTGTTAGCTTCCACCTGTGACATTATGGCTTGAACTCCTGCTCGGGAGTCACTGCCCTATGACAGTTCACCTGGATGACGCTAAGTGAGAACTGATTGCCCCTTTAGAGCTTGTATCCAGCTCCTCCTTACCTGTAAGTTACCTGAGCAGTTGCCTCTGCTAGATCATGAGATCCTGAAATAGTCATCATTCACTGTTGATTTCCCTACGCATCTGGTCCAACGAACAATGCAGAATGATTCACATCGGCTATCGTCACACGATTCCCCTTCCTATTCCCATGATTTTGAAAACTTTAACTTTTGTTACACTTGAATTTGCCCTTTTGATCCAGGCGAGCCTGTCCTCTTCCATCTCCAGCACACATTTTATCATTTCCAAGCTCCATTTTCCCATCTGCATTTCCTTTCTTCCTTCCCCCTTCTTCGCTCGTTCCGTCACCTTCTGTTCCATTTTTTCTTCTTTTTTTCACACCAGGAACCATCTTCAAGATCTTGCCCTCATGACTCTTAACACATATTCACCATTTGTACTATTGTTAGGTACTTGTTAATGCATTTATTTGTAACTCCTCTCACATCATTTATTCATTAAATGATTCACTTATCCATTTTTTTTTTTTCATCAAATAGTTGCAAGTGTTAGAAACTGAGTTCTGTGCTGGAAACACATGAGGGAATATGCCACAAGCCCGGCTTTCTAAATGTTCACAGTGTGGCGCATTTCAGTTGTCTTCCTGGTTACATTTTAAAAATATTAAACACTGACATTCATATTTACTTTAAAGTCTGCAATGCATGTTCAAACTTTATTTCTAATTTGATCTTTTTCACAAATTTTTAATGTAAGTTTAGTTGAGTAGAATGAATTTTAAATAAAATGTATTAATTTAACACAATCCATCTGATAATCAGAAAGGACAACCCAGGGGTTCTAACTCCAATGCCAGTGCACCGTCTACGCTGTGATACCACAAGGAAGAGAATTTCTCTTCCAGTTCTTTCATAACTTTTCAACAGTGCAGAGATTAGGACACCTACACAGTGAGTACTCAGTAGACTTGGGTCATCTTCCTGATAAACTTGCCATTGCCTGATGTTGTAAGTGAAAAAATAGGGGACGCCAAAAGCGGTCGATCTATCTGATTGTGTTTGCCCAAGTGCATTTGGCCCAAGGAAACATTGTGCCTGACAAATGTCACACAGTCAAACTGGGACTCATAAAACTTGGATCCTGGAAGAAAAACAAAATTTAACTTTGGTTGTTTTACCTTTCCATGATGTGGTAGTGGTAGTGGTGGCGTGCATATGTGTGTGCATGTGTTTGTGTGTGTACGTGTGCATGTTTAAGGTTTGTTCTTTCTCTCTTTCCCTCTCTGACTTTTTTATGGGCTTGAAGCATTTACAAAAATATTTGTTTGGAAGTACCATGAGGCCAGTGGGAGATGAAAGGTTGTGTCACAGGCAGGAGAAGTATCAGGCATACTGTGGTGGTGGCGGTGCAACGAGGGAGTTTCTTTTCTTGAAGCAAGTTATTGCTTTCTGGCAGCTCTGGGTGGGATTTTTGGTTCTCAGGATCCACAATCTCTTAGAGCTCAACATTGCTGGAGTTGAACATTGAGTTCAACATGGACCCAGCCATACGAGGTTATCCTCAAGCAAGTTATATCTCAACAATAGTATTGCTATGGAGAGAACTGCCTGTTGTTTCGACCTCTATAATTCAATACAATTTAATTCAATTCCATTAAATTAACATTTGCTGATCATTGGTGACCTTTCAGGTGCTCGCTCAGAGTTCCTGGAAGAATAACGCTCAGACACTGACCTCAGACAAACTGGAGTAGTCTTTTTTCCCCCCCTCCCAGTGTGACAATTTTTGTCCTATTTCTCTATGGTCCCTAAGGGATGTAGGAAAGACATCAATTATCTCTTCTTTTTGTAAAGAAAAATTGGTTGACATGTTTTTCTCTTTTGTCAACAGATTCTTTTCAGTCTTAAGCATGTTCTTTCTCTGGCACTGGGTACATTTGATCACCTTGTAACTGTCCTAGCTCCCCACAGAGAGCCAGGAGAGGACCACAAAGGACATTTTATTTGTTTCAACTCAGCTGAGTTCTTATAGCTCACTTTCCAGTTGGACAAACACTATAACAAACTAAAAAGCAAAAAAGTAAGACTTTGAACAGCTTCTCAGAAGAACAACCTACTCTGGCAAACTGGCCGATTTGTTCTACCTCCCGATTCACCGCATGATGGAAACAAGGGCCTAATTGATGTCGCGTTGACACAATTCCTGTCAAAATGTACAGAGCGGCACCTGCCACGGCCCCTGTCATTCTTCTGAACACTGGCTGCACCTCAGGGGGTGACTCACACTGCGACGTTTTGCTCCACAGCAAAACTTGGACTCAGATATCAAAGCAGCAGCAGCAGCAGGTGCAGGGGTGTGCCTGGGTTTATTAAAATGGATTTGTGGATGCCACGATAAGGGGAACGTAGATTCGGTAGCTCGCTTAGCTTATAATAGCAGGGAAAACTTCTCATTCTGTGCTAGAGATGAGAGCAAGGGGGAAAATAACACCTTAAGGAAATAAAAAAGCGAGGAGACAAGCTGTTTTCACCTAGTGTCTCAGAAAACTCACATATTTTGTATGTATCCTGACAACAATACAACGAAGCCAAAGTGGTTTTTTGTTTTTTTTTTTTGACCCCTCTAGATATTTCAACTTTAATGATCTGTTTCAAGATCTTTGTCAGCCATGAAATGCTGGACTGGGGAAGTGAGGGGCCCCGAGCAAGGCACAGGACTATTGAGAGTCTAACAAGTTTTTATTAAATGACTCAGAAATACCAGGGAGAAAATTTTACTTTAAGCTCATTTTAATTAAAGTGAAAATTGTATTTTTTCCGTCACTGTATTCTGAAGGCATCACTGTAGGATCTAGATAAATTCAAACACTTCAGAACTAAGCCCTGACAGGAGCTGATGTGCTCCGGGATGTTACAAATGGGGCCTGGGAGGGGCCTGCTTAGCCATGGAAATGCTGGGACCTCAGGTGGTTTTTTCAAGTTCTCTGAGTGTTAGTTTTCCCATCTGCAAAGTGGAAAGGGTGTCGCAGGCATCTTGTGGGCAATGTCTAAACAGTACAAGTCTTGAGAGGGCTTTAGGGGCAATGGCAAGGTTATGTGTCGCCCCACACTCTATCTCCCTCCCTGACAAGTTCTCTGTCTTCATCAACTCGCTTGAGCTGACATTGGGACTCCTGTTCCCCCTTTTATAAGCCTTAATTAAGCACAGTGGTGCCTGCTTGGGTGCAATTAGCCCGTGGCAAATATGGATGTCAGAGGCACTTGAGAGAACACACGGAAACATGTATGTATCATTCACATCCTGTGACAGGCAGGACAATACACCCTCCTCCCCAAAATGTCCAAGTCCTAATTTCTGGAATCTGTAAACACTGTTACCTTACAGGGCCAAAAAGAGACATTGCAGGTGTGGCTATGGCAAGGGTCTTGAGATGGGGAGAGGATCCTGGGTTATCCAGGTGGCCCAATCTAGCCGCAAGGGTCCTTATAAGTGATGAGGTGACCAGAAGAGTGAGTGTCCGAGTCAGAGTCAGAATCGAAAAGAAGTTTGAAGACGCTATGTCGCTGGCGTGGAAGGTGGAAAGACAGAGCCACAAGCCAAGAAATGAAAGTGGCTTATAGAAGTTGGAAAGGCAAGGGATGCATTCTCCCATGGAACCTCCAGAAGGAACCAGCCTTGCCAATACCTTGATGTTAGCCCAGTGAAACCCATTTCAGACTTCTGGCTTCTAAGACTGTAAGATGATAATAAATAGATGTGGACTTAAGTCTCTAACCTTGTGGCAATTTGTTACAACACCAATAGGAAACTAATACACATCACAAGACCGTCATTTCATCATTTGATAATGACATTAGAGTGAAAAAAAACCAAAGTTCATCTGCCTTCTCCTTCAGAGGTACTCTGCTAACTGCAGGAGGAACAGAGCTGGTTAGAATGGACTGAACTTTACAGCCCTGCTCAAGTGTCCAGTGTGTGGATATAATTTGGCTTTATTTGAAACATCATGATATGTTTCACCTCCTCCTGATCATTATCTCACATTTCCAGAATAACTTTCTGAAACCAGAAATTTAATCGCATCACTTTCTTGCTTAAAATTGTCAATGTTTTTACATTGCCTTCAGGAAAAAGGGGAGAATTTCTTAGCAAAGTCTACAAGAGCCTCTGTGATCTGTTCCTGATGAACCCCCGGCTAAATGGCCAACCACATCCTCCCCGTTCCCCACGTAGGCCTTGGGCTCTATCCATAGCAAGTAACACACAGGTTCCCACATGCTGCAGTTCCTCAAAGTTCCTTGCTTTCACACAAAGGTCCTTTTATTTAAACTAATATTTGTTGAGCATTTATTATTGTACCTGGCACTTATAAATGCTTTATAGGTCTCAACTCATTAAATCCCACATAGCTGGTGCTGGCATTATCCCCATTTTACAGACAAGGAAACTGAGGTACAGAGAAGTTAAGTAACTTGACCAAAGTCATTTGCCTCTTAAGTGGTAGAACAAGTGATACTTACCTGGAAGCAGGAGTGAGGTGTAGGGCAGAGTGAGAGAGGGAGGAAGGAAAAGCTAATACGAGGGCATAGTATCAATTGGTTATGTCCATGGGTACATGGAGTTTGATCCTGCTAGATCTTTCTGAGCAGCAGATAGAATGTCTCTTAGAATTGTCTACCCAAGGATTGATAGGGAAACATTTCTCTGTTGGTTTCCACTTCCCATTGATTGAGTGGGGGTTGCCTAGTGGGGATGTTAAGTGCTCTACACTTTCTGGTGGCACGTGTACATGTCAAGTAGACACACAGTGTGATCACAGCTCACTGCAGCCTCAAACTCCTGGGCTCAAGCGATCCTCCCTCCTTAGCCTCCTGAGTAGCAGGGACTACAGGCATGCACCACCATGCCTGGTTAATTATTTTTTATCTTTTGTAGAGATGGAGTCTTGCTATGTTGCCCAGGCTGGTCTCTAACTCCTGGCCTCAACCAATCATCCTGTCTTGGCCTCCCAAAGTGCTGGGATTACAGGTGTGAACCACTGTGCCTGGCTGATACCTAATCCCATGAAAAGGACCCATTGAAGGAAGAGACTGTGTAGGCGGAGGGCAGAACTTAACAAAATTTTGGGGTTCAGTTAATTTGCTAGAACCACGCAGGTCCACCTTTCACTGGTTCTCCTCTTCTGTAAAGGTAGAAAGGGGGTGCTTTCAGATCAGATAAAGGGAAATACCTTCTCACTACACCTGACTCCCTGCCAGATTAGAGTCGGAGGCAGCGAATCTGAGCTGAACTCTCAGAGGCTTAGAGAATCCTGTGAGTGTGAGTGACAGCTGCAGGGGACAGGGGAGAGAGGACCTCCGGAGACGAGGGCTCGCTCTGCCGCCCCGGGCACTGCTGGCTGAGCAAATCATGTGTTTGAGGTTGTGGGTACATCCATACATATGTGGACAACAGGGCACTGATGTCGTCACCAAAAAACAAAACAAAATGAAGAATTATTCAGAAGTCTGACTCTACAGAAATCCTCTGGTTCCCCAACCTTTTTCTAAAAAGAGATTATTTTCAGAGTCTATTTGTTTCACTGCTGGAGATCAGGGGAGCGAGATGTAAGGGCTGTTTGTCAACTCTCAGGCAGAGAAATCACTAATTCATTTCTTTCTGGGGTCAGAGAACCTGGTCTCCTTTCATCAAAAGAAAATTACTTCACAGGAAAGCACTGTCACTGTAAGGAGGAAAGGAATTAAGTAGCACAGAATTTGCAAGCAGCTCATTTGCTTCTGTTCTCTAACTGATCTTTAAGCTGGAGCTTACTTGCTAGCTGTCTGCCTGGAAGTTTAGAATTAGCTTCTTGTTTGATCATAAGGAAGTCATTAAGTTACGTTTCATTTGTAATGAAAACACACACAAATATAAATATACTCACACACTCGCACATACCTCTGTTCTCACAGGCCACCTTTGCCTTGAAGGTTGAACTTAAACTGAACGTGTGCCAGATTCTCTGATGGGTGCAAGGAAGAAAGAAAGACATGGTTCGTGCTTTCATGAGCTAACAATCTCTTCAGTAAGGAAAAAACAAAACAAAACAAAAACTCGGAATAAGAAACCATTCATTCATTTAACCATATACTCAACAGATTTGTACTGAGAGCCGAATTGCATTCCTCCCAAACTCATAGGTTAACTCCACTGCGACTGCACTTGGAGACAGAGTATTCAGGGAGGTAATTAAGGTTAACTGAGGTCATAAGAGTGGGGCCCTAATCCGATAGGCTTGGTGGCCTTATGACAAGAGGAGGAGACACCAGAGAGTTCTCTTTCCCTGGCTCCTGCATGCATCCGCAGAGGTAAGGTCACATGAAGACAGTGAGAAGGCGGCTATTTACAAGCCAGGAAGGGAGGCCTCACCAGACACCGACCCTGAGGGCACCTTAATCTTGGCATTGTGGCCTCCAGAACTGTGGGAAAATAAGTTCCTGCTGTTTAAGCCACCCAGCCTGTGGTATTTTGTTCTGGCAGCTGTGACAGACTCACACAGGGGTTATTAGGTGCCAGGCACTGGGCTGAGTGCTAGGGGCACAGCACTAAACGTGACATGCACAGTTTCTGTCCTCAAGGGATCCCCTCTAGTGGAAGAAGGTAAAGTGTGGCCAATGTCAAGAGAGCAGAAAGAGAGTTGCCTGTGGAGAATTCAGGGAAGGAGTCTGACTTCTTTTAGAAGCCAAGAAAGGCCTGTTAAAAGTGATTTTCTGATCTCCAACGTAAGTTCAAAGACGGTGGAGGTTAGGATTAGGGAAGGTAGGTCAAGGCAGTGGTGACAGCCTGTTGGGGGGCCTAATGGCAGAGAGACTGTGGCTAGTTTGGGACCCTGGAGTGAGGCCTGGTGGAGAGCTTAACCAGCGATAGGTAGAGACAGGCATAGGCCACATCGTGCAAATACCTGAGGCCATGCCCAGAAATGTGTGCTTGATCCTTGGTGCTCAGGAAGGATTCTAAACAAGGGAAATGAATTACATTGAAGCATTATGAGGGGGGGGGGGGGGGCGGGCCCTAGAGGTCGGAAAGCAAGTCAGGAAGAATAAAGCCCCTCAGACCCACACGATCACAATAGCCTGAAGCATTGTTTGCCAAACCTGCATGGAGTATGTCGGAAAGATGATTTTGTGAAGAAACAGTTATTTTTATATGCCTAGAAGAATCTATCCCTCAGGCATGTATTGTAATTGCACTTTCTGCAGCCTGCCAGGAAGAAAATGCCTAAATTATCTCAAAGAAAGGTACCTCAGACATTTGTGGTTTGAAGGCCATCAAATGCCACAAACCCTACCAACACAGACTATTCAAAACATAACGTGTGGAAAGACATGCATAACGGAATCATTCACTTAGCAATGTCTTTCTTGTCGGCTGCAGGACCGGCTGGAGCTGATAAATGGTGTGCGGTGTGCGGGAGAGTTTGGTTTGCTGAGGTCCTCAGTCTGTAGGTGTTAGCAATCGTGCTCCTCTGACAGGGCTCAGGCCACGCCGTGGGTGAGCTTTGCCAAAGACCTGGAGCACTGACTGGGAGAAGATCAATTACGGCGAAGCCTGGATTTGTTGCCAAGTAGTCACGCACTCAGCATGCGTGTCACTCTGCACTCCAGAGAGGGGCTACAAGGAGATTAGAGGAGGCTGGGATTTGAAATTGTGCCTGCAGGGAGGGGTGGGTGTGGGAACGACATGGGGAAAAACTCAGGTTGCCAGACACTTGGTAGAGTTTATGCAATTAGTTCCTTATTCCTTGCTTGCAGCTGAGCCAACCCAAGCTAAGCACACAAACCATTCTTCCTAATGCCTGAGAGATTCCTGAGAGCGGCTCTCTGGAACTGAATCAGACATTTCTATGATTTCCTGCAGCTCTTTCCTTTTTCTTGTGGCCCCTATTCCCTTAGTTGCTCCTGTACCTTGTTTCATCCCCCACATAGCACATTAGAGATACACACACACACACACACACACACACACACATGCACACGCACACATATAAAATACCTGTAAGATTTGAAAACCCTGAACTTGCAGGGTCAGAGCCTTTCCCCCAATTTCTGATATGATTTTTGCTTATTTCTTTTTCTCAATCTGGCATGCCCAGCTGGGCCTCGACTGAATTCTCCTCTTTGATGTGTAGTGCGGAGTTTTCTGCTCAGGCATCCTACCAGCGGCCCTCCCTGGTTACCAGTGGGAGCTCTGCCCAGGGAGTGAGTGCAGAGCCTGCTCCAGAGGGCTACAGTACAGGCAGGAGACACGTTTGCCCTGTGACTGTAGAGAATAGCAAATTACCACAGATCATTTTAGCTCCGTCTGTAACATTTGGCATAGTAAAATAGGGGATAGCTGGAAAACCTGGTATCTTGGAAACTGAATAGTCCTTAAACGTAAAAGTGGAGGACATTGCTAAATAAAGAAATAAATGGTGGAAGAATTGTTTCAAAGTAGATTTGTCATTTATCAGTGTAATTTTTAGACAACTTCACTGTTTCTCACTCTTTTCTTTCACTGACCTAGTTTTAATTATAATATATGTGAAAAATGTCCTTGGTCTTTATGGCCATAAATTAAGTTGCCTCTTGTAAACTGCTTCTGAGTTTGGGGGATAAAAGTCTTGGGCTGGTCTTTGATCATGCACTGCCAAAATGTCAGAAGAACATAAGAAACATAGACAAGGTCTGTCAAACAAAGGTTCAGTTTTGGAAAGTTTCCTTTTTTTGTGTGTTTGTGGCTTCTTCACTTACAAATGTGATTAGCTTTTTAACATTAAATTAAGATTAACACAAAACTCTTCCAACTCTTCCTCTGGGATTCAAAGGGTTTTTTTGGTTTTCTAAACATATGCATGTAAAAGAACTGTTGAGCTTATTCACGTTGCCTTTTGTCAAATTCTGAGCCGGAACTCCAGAACACCAAGTCATTGGTGCTTTGATTCTGGAAGGAGTTTTATTTTATTTGTGCAGAACGAAGGAAAGCATTTTGCTCTTTCCTTAATGGGGGTTTATATTTTCTTTGCTCCTCACACTTTCAGGAGATTCCTGTCTCCACTCCCCACCAACATTCCTTAACACCTTTGTTTCAAACACACATAATACATTTTCTTTGAAGCAAGTTTCGTACTTAGCCAAACCAAACTGGCGTACTACAAAAGAGTATTAAGGCTATGCTTTCAAACCACTGAGGATGGAAATTATAATTGATTAACTTTCTTTCTCAAGCCAAGAACCTAGCAGGGCTAGCTAGTCTAAATCATAACTACTTCATACTGATGTCCTTTTGCAGTGTCTGCAAAGCACTGCAACTGTAGCTTTCCACACTTTATTTCCTTTGTCCTCAGGATGATTCTAGAAGGCGAGAAGTGGGCACTGTTATGCATGTTTCACAGTTTGGGGAACCAAACATCAGAGATGTGAAGTAACTTGCTCAAGGGAAGTCTGTTGGTGGACTCAGAGTTGGGATTCAAGCCCATGTGTGACAGCCTGTGCTGTTCCCACTCTGCCTCTCTGACACCCACCTGACTGTGGGGTCCTCTCCTTGAGCCCGTGTTGCTGGTGGCTGGGAAGGGGGAGATGGAGTGCTGTGTTTGGTACTAGTGGGAGGCAGCTATGTGAGATGTCTATATGTACAGGCTCCAGGGTCAGGTTTGATGTTGGAAAAGTCATCCAACCTCTGTGACTCATTTTTTTTCCCTTATCTGCAAAATGGGGATAGTAATAATAGCAACCTTATAGGGCTATAGTTAGAACTGGATTAATCCATGTAAACTATTTAGTACCTTGCCTGGCACAGAGAAAATTGTTGACAACTCTTATTTTCCTTCTCTGCCTTCCTTCCTTCCTTCTTTCTTTCCAACATCAATCATTTATTGAACAAGTGCCTTGTACTATTCTAGACATAAAGTTAGCAGATATGAACACAAGGGAGTCCTTGAAACTCAAGGTTCATAAGCTTGGTGGGGACAATAAATTATATAATAATGGGATATATACTACTGTGAGGATATGAACAATAAACAAGTGGTTGTGTAGAATTTTCTCAGATAGAGAAATAATAGGAAGGATATTTGGGGTAAAAGGAGCAGCATGTACAAAAATATATGGCAAGTGGCCTGATGTGGTGAAGGATGCAAAAAGTGTGGTTAGAATTGATGGAAGTGGAGGCAGGGAAGGCCCATACATGGGGGAGTTATTTGATTTATATAGACAAAGGTATATAATGCTCACCATGTGTAAGTCACTGTTCTATGCCATTTACTAGTATTAACTCACGTAATCCTGATAATAACCCTATGATGTAGGTAGTGTTAGGGTGGGAACTCACACCACGGTGTGAGAATTTTCCACTCAATGATCAGGGTGGGTTTTAAAGAAAGAAGTTTATTTTACTTTCCAAGAAAGGAAAGGACATGGCACAAAAGAAAGAAAGACGAAGTACCAGCCTCGAGGTTAAGGGGTGTGGGGTTTATATTGGGATAAAGGATAGAGTGGTTATTGTTACAAAATGATAACACGGGGCACCTGTGTTTGTTTGGGTTTTTTTTGTTTGTTCTTTTTATCCTCTTCTGCTAGACTGCTTTATCAGACTTCTCAGATGTGGTCTGGCTGATGTGGAGGAGGGAGGGCTGTGCACCCTTTTCTGTCTTCTTAGTACTGTTCCAGTTCTGTAAAATAAACTCTTAAAGATAACAAGTTAAGCCACAGGTGGTTAAACAAAAAAAAAAGGGGGCGGGGGCAGTTGTATACTGTGATTTTTTCCCTTTTTTTCCCCCCTGTTAGATAGTTTATTAGCAATGCTATCCTGTTAGGTAGCTCATTTTACAGATAGAGAAACTGAGGTGTAGCTCTAAGTCACCCCGTTTATAATTGGCATAGCTGGGATTTGAACCACTTTGGCTCTGGTGCCCTTGCTTTAACCATCTTGCTTAGCTGCTTTACAAATATGGATACAATCTGACAGAAAATGGAAATCAAATCACCATCTTAAGTAGACTTGGAATATGATTTGTATTTTAAATTGAGAAAGATTGTTTTGGTGACCATGCAGAAGCAGATGGATTGGTCAGGAGGAAATAATAACCCAGGGGGAAAATAGTAAGGACTGGGCAGTCACGGTGGGTGACACATCTGAGGGTCACTTTGGAGGCATGATTATGAGATGGTGGAGGAGGGGAGAAAGGTGAGAGAAGGTAAAGGTCACCTTGGTTTCCAACTTGGGTGTTTGAATAGATGGTAGAACCATTAATGTTCAAGAATCATCCATGTGGAAAAGGAGGGATTAAATAAGAAAAAGCAAATTCTCCTAAATCCAGGAAATATAAAATGCATCATTAGATAAGAATAATTATATGGTTTCTCAGTATGTCCGTTTGAACCTCCAAACACCCACAGAGTTGATGGGAAGGAATGAACAAGAATGCATACTTAACACTAAAATGAGAAACAAAGGTCAACGGAAACATAGAGAAAATAGTTTGGAAAGGTTTTTCTCTTACAATAAAAATGAAACCATTTGTAGCACTTCAGCCTGGAAGGGAGGGAGCTGGCAAATGTGGTGGGCAGGGGTGAGAGGGCTGGCAGGGCTGGCAGGGCTGAAGCAGGCCTGGGAGCCTGTGCAACTCCTGCCTGCGTGGAGCTCGGCCCTCGTTGCCTCCCAGTTATTGCGCTGCAGGAGTGGCGTGGGGAAGAAGAAAATGCACCAAATGAAACCACTAAAAAAAATCTGCTTTTGTTTGTCTTCTCAGTCTCAGCCCTCCCTCCTCCCTGAATTCCATCATTATCCTTCTCTCTCCAATTGCGCCAGTGTATTTTTATCCAATTAAAGCTAGTCCATTAGAGGTTGATCCCTTTATTATTACATTAGGGGGCAGGAGAACTTTATAGGGGATGCTTCTGAAATTCCAGGTGGTGAGAAATCGTGATAATGGAATGGTTTGCCATCGCAGAGTGGCTCTTGCTATAGGAATAGCCCCCAAACTCTCTGCTTTTTGACTTTTAGATCAGCACATTCACAAAGGTGTCTCAGTCAATCATTAAAAAGTCTTGAAACACTGCAGACCATTTGGACTGCAGATTGGAATATAGTTGCAAAGAAGGAGATTTACTGTGTCTGAACGCAAAACTAATCAACTTAGAATGACAATTTCATATGGTTATGCCCATTATAACTTTGTTTTACTTCTTTCATCTCTTCTGAGTATATGGGATGTCATTAATATTACCAGCTGCATGACTTTCTCTGAATACCAACAGCAGAGGAGAAGAAAACCACCCTCAACAGCCATTGGCTCTCCTGTTTTCTACTTACAGCGCTGTTATACTGCCAAGGCAAATGTAAAACAGGCTCCCACAATAACAGCAATTTCCCAAATGCCCTGTTAATTTTCAGTAAACCAAAATAAAATGTGTTATTATTTATTAAGAATATGCACTACATACGGTTTCCAGATGATAAGTATTTCAGTAAAGTACCACATTGAGAACAATTTGAGTTGGCTTGCAAGCTGTAACCTTAGAGTAATGGGTATAGCCCAGGGTCAGAATTGTCACTTTTATTGGGTTAATTCAATGTTCATGGTTTACAGACTATGATATAGGACCAGTGCAAAGTTTTTGCATTCCCAGTATCAGCTGCATAATACATATAATTTTACGTGAAAGACTAGCATCCCATTTATCATTATTTATTCATAATGACATTTGCTAAACAACTGCATGGCACGGGACGATAGTGTAGTCTGGAGTATAGAATATGGAGCATACATTCCAAACACTGGGTCTGAGACAACTCCTTCAATTATGTTAACTTTAGAAGCACAAAGTAGAAAAATAAAATTTCACAGTATAAGACAGCATGTCATTATTTCATAAATAGAATACGAAAATTTGAAGGATCTCAGGTCTGGGAAATAATTTGGGCTCCCTTTAGGGTAGTTAATACATATGTTGGGAATCTTTTCTGCAATGCTGGACCTTGAGCCTCCAAGGGAATTATGGGGACCCTGATCTAACCTCTGCTTTCTAGAACCTTCCAAGCCCCGAGGAGAGGAGAGCTGCATCTGGCCAGGACTCTGGCAATCACAGGGCATGCTGTGGATCTGGCCCATGCCAGACCTCTTGTGAGGGCTGCCTGCCTGCTTCATTTCCTCTCCTCTGTGCTTCCAGGTTCACACAGCCGGGTCTGTGATTTCCTAACCTAATGCCGCCGGGGCCAGGGAGGACTTAGCCTCAGTTCCTGCTCTCCCCCGGTGGCCTTACAGTTAGATGTTTGCCCAGACCCAGGTCTGGCACCCTGCAAAGAGCTCTGGGCTGTGTCACCACCTCCTGCCCTGAGGTCAAACCCTTCTGTTCTCACGGTTTCAGGTCACTGAATTAGAATTCCAGTTTGGTTTCGGCTATTTGCCTTAAAGAGAAGGAAGTTATAGTACTTTTTAAACATTACACATAAAATACATATTCATTTAGGAAAACTAGAAAATCCCCTCCCCTCAATTACACAGATTTCCACTGTCTAGTGAAACCGTCACTGACATTTTGGGGTTTATTCTTCATGAAATTTTTTCTGCACATAGATATAAAAACTTACCTTTTTTACGAAAATGAGATTCTGTATATACACACACATATATATATAGTTTTACAACTTGAATATACACTTTTTCTTGCATGAACATAGTTCCATATAAAAATATATTCCATGACATTATTTGTAGTGGTTGCTTAGTATTTTAAATTACTTTAAATAAGTTTTCAAAACTGAAAATTTAAGAAGAATGTATTGTCACACATCCATTGCTTTTATTACATCATCTGATTTTTCCCAGTTCCTTTGTCTGAAGCCTTATGGTGTCTGTGACTCCAAAGGGAATTATTGTTTTTACAGTATAATGAATAGGACAATCATCCCTGGCACTTGCTTGAAATGTGTTTTCCCAGGTCCTAACCCTAGGAATTTTGCAGTGAGTTTCTGGATTTTTAAGAGTTCTTGAAATGATTCTGCTTCAGTGTTCTGCAGACAATGTCGTAAGCAACACTGCCTCCATGGAGCCTCATTCCCTGGTGCTCCATAGGTTTCACCCAATAGTCCTTTGCCAGGACACCCTCCCTACACAGTGGCCTGGAAAGAGTCTTCTCATCTTAGCTCTCAATTCACCATCATGGTGAGCTTTTCCTGGGTTATACCCTCCTTCCTTTGTGCATGTTTGACACTCGTATGTATCTCTCTTTCTCTAATTGCCATGTCCCCATTGGACTGTGAGCTTCCTGAGGGTAACAACCACAGTATTGTCATTGTTGTCCATGGACCCAAGACTGGCCTGGCATCAGTCATGGAACTTTGTTGCAACACAAGAGAAAAGAAGAAGTAAAAAAAAAAAGAAAAAAAAGGAAGGAAGGAAGAAGAAAGGAAGGAAAGGAGGGAGGGAAAGGAAGATGCAGGAATGAAAGATAGAAAGACTTTTCTGTGGGGAATCAGGAAAAGCTTCCTATAGGAGATTGCATTTGAGCTAAGTCTTAGAAATAGGTGTCATTTGATGAGTGGCAGGTTCTTTCTTTACATTACAATAGCTTTCTGGAACCTTCCAACAGTGCCTTTTGTAAAATAAATAAAATTGCATTTTACAATTTCCAGAGTTACTCCTGATCCCGGGAGATTAAATATCTCATTCAAGGTCACAGAGCTTATAAAAGCAAAGGATTTGAACCAACACAATCTGTAGGACCAGACAGTAGAGATAGGAAAAAGGACATCTTAGGTGTATGGAACACAAGGAAAGACATGGGGTAAGAAGGGCTTGTACTCTGGGGTAATGATACCACAGAGTAATCCGGTTTAACTAGAATGTTGGGTAGATGTAGAGGGAAGTGATCTGGGGCTAAAAAGGTAGATCAGAGATGAAGTACTGAGTTTATTTCATCAGACAATGGGGAGTCATTACATTATTTTGAATAAGAAAGTGCTTGGAGCTTGAGGCAGTGTGCATATTAGATTGGAAGGGGAATAGATAAGACATGGGGACATCAGTTAGTTGCTTATTTTAAAAGTCCAAGTGGGAAGTTTAAGGGTCTGATTTAGGGCACGGGCAGAGGGAGTGAGTCAGTTGAGAAGGGGACTCACTTAAGACACATTTCAGACCTAGAAGCCAACAACTTTAGCAACTGATTGTATGCAAACGAAGTTAGAAGAATCAGCCAAAGTTAATTCCAGCCTTCTAGTCTGTGAAATGTGCAGTGCCTTCAAAAGAAGTGGGTGAAGAACTGCTGTTGGAGGAGATATTCTGTGTGAAAGGGCTGAATGTGAGAAACGAAATTTCGGACATGGTGAATTTGAACTGTCAGAGAAGTTGTTGTAGACAGATACACAGCAGGTAATGGGGAATGACAGATCAGGGGAAGTAAGACAGACTGAACGGGGGCTGTGAGAGAAATCTAGAAGTGTCAATGAAGTTTTAGGAAATGACAGCCATTGTTGACCCTGAATATAGGCAGGTGGCTTGGGGAGACTGAAGGGAAGCTAGTGTCACCAGGGGGCCACCAGGAATCCTTTAAGACAAGCAATGGAAATTGGTTAAGAGAAAATGAAAAAGATAAAAAGTGATCTAATGGGACCTTGCTCATAGGTGTGGCCATGGAAGAAATTAGAGCAATTATATCATAAATATGAGAGTCTTAGGTGATTTTTTTTTTTTTTTTTTGCGTTATAAGAGCTTTTGTCTTTCGATAAGGCTAGAGATTCTATGGACTCTAAATTCTGTATAATGCAAGCAATAATTTTTCAAAGGTAGAATTTTAGGCACATAATAAGCTGGTGGGGAAAGGTTGTTTGTAGTCCAGGGGCCTTATTAATACACATAATAATAGCTAACATTTATTGAGTTTGTATTAAATGAATTACCTTGTTTAATTTTGACAAAGTCACCTTATGAGGTAAATACAATCATTCATTCCATTTTGGAGTTGAGGAAAAACAGGCACAGAGAGGTTGAATAACTTGCCTAAAGTCACACAGCTAGTAAGTGCACACTCGGACTTGACTCCAAGCACCCTGGCTCTACCACCCACATGCTTCAGCCCTATGCTGTGCTTCTTCTAATCCTAATAGCACAGGGTCTTCCCTGCTTCATCTAAGTGAGCCCAAGCCCTGAGCTGTTATCACTCAGACATCATCTCCCAAAGGACAGATACATTCTTGTCTAACAGTAGCTTTTTGTTTGTCAGAGGTGAAGATGGGGTAGCACATTGATGAGGAGAGGCCTGGAACGTCCACGCCCTAGCCTGGCACTTCTTGTCTCACTGCTGTGCCGTTCCCTTGAAGTCATCTGCAGTCTGGGATGTGTTGGAGGAGGCAGACATGCTCCACTTTCTTCGCTTCCGGTGAAGTACGGGAGGAAAGCAAGGGCGTGAGGGTGAGCAGGCAAGTGTTCCTTGACGCTTCCTCCGGGTATCACTGCGAGTTCGATGGCTTCCCCACACAGCCCCCTCCTCCCTCCCTCTTACCTGCTATCCCTCTCAAGGTGGTGAGGAGGTAGTGGAAGAGAATACAACTAAATTTGTGGATTTAATTCTAGCCTCAATTCCATGTGTCGTGCGTGCGCATGCATCTGCGTGCATATATTGGCTGTGTCTTTGAGTGATACAAATACATAGAAGGGAAATATGATTTATCCCAAATACTGTATCTTTCACTTGCTGTGTAACTCTCAGGAATGATGCTAATTTTATGTGAACCTTAATAATCTCTTATCTGCATGATGAATATATATATTTAAAGAACCATCATTCTCTCAAACTATACCTCGGTGAAAAGAAGGAAACTGTAGTTAAATGAATAATCCAAAACTTATGTATCAACATACAACTGGAAGCCAGTTTACAGCTTTCTGACTTCCTCTACTTTAAGAAAACAGCTGTCTGACAGGAGACTATAACATTTCAGAAGGGGCATAATCTGCAGACACCCCCCATGAGTAACTGACTGGTCAAATGATTGGAAGATAAAATGAAGAGGAAACCTCCTGTAGTTGCTGGAGAGGTGGGGGCGCTTTCATCTCCCCCATCACACACCTACTTTGTTGGAGCTGTGAGCACGCTCTCTCACCTGTCTGCCCCAGAACACAATTGCATTCCGGAGGCTCCACTTTAATGCTGCCAGGCGGCTTCTCTCTTCTTCAGCAGGTACTTGGAGCTCTTCTTGAAATTAAATGGTGACCTCTCACTCGTTTTCAGGTCTAACACCAGGCTGGCTGTGATCCTGCCCCAAAGCTTGTCTCCTGATTCATGTAATCAACAACTGGGGGTTCATCAGTAGCTGGAAGGAGGACCTTGCTCCTCTGTACTTGTCATCAAAGCCAAAGGAGCTCACTTCCCTCGGGGCAACATCTGGCTAGAATTTATATGGTGGGCATGGAAATATGATTTTCTAGATATTATGATTTCTTTGCTTTGGCATTGCTGAAAATGGCACCCTGCCACTACCAGAAACTAACCATGTCATTCTCCTCGTGTCAACAAGCTTCTTGCCAATAATGATTTCCTGTCATTCCTTCCCTATTTCAGAAGGGGCGGTGCTCCATTGGCAGGATACTTCAGGAAAGAATCACATCAGCTGGGCAGCTCTTGAGGCAAGGAGATCTATGCCAGAGGAACCACCTCTTTAGGATTCGTTGCTACACTGAGGACTATAATCTGTGCTCGTTCCATCGGATGCCTCACCAACAGCACCTTCCGTAATCCCCCAAGATATGGCCCTCGATTCTGCACCCACTACTGACATGCTCTGGTCTTCCATGTGCAACCCAGAGCAATTCTGGCTCAGCTGCTACACTCACTGGCTTTCCCTTCCTTTGGTTACTGTCGACGGGTCCCTCTTCCCAGGGCTAGCTCTCTTCCTTTGCTTTCCAGGTCATTGGACTTCTTTGATCACTCTGATTTTTCTCTTTGGTTTCTTCTTGTTTCTTCTCTGCTTCCTCTTGTTCTTTTGGCTTCCTGTCTCTGGGCCGTGTAGGCGCCAAAGAACTCTGTCCTCAGGACTTCTCCCTCTGCTCACTCTGAGAGTTAGCTCATACTCACAGGTTTAAATACCAACTCACTGATTAAAATTATACAAGCATATAGTTTATAGAGAAAAATATTTCTACAAGACTTGATAAAATTAATTCCCTGAAGAAAACGCCACGAATTCTGTCATTTCCTATTTGTGGAACCACGTTCAATTCTTTTAACTGATTTTTTTGTGTGTGTGTGATTTATCTATCATAAATCTCTAAAAATCATGCTTATATTGCTATTTCTTTCTTTTTATTTTTTAAGTCTTAGCTATTGACTTCCAATGTAGGTGCTGAAGATTCGGCTTCCTTTCACATAAACCATATCATACCTATACATATTTCTCTTCTCTCTACTCTTCCAAAGGAGTCATTTTGTAATTTGGGTTAAATGAATAATCAGTGTTTATATTTGACAATGAAAATGCTACTTACAGCAGAGATAGATAAGATCCTAAGATTATTTCAAGAGACAACATGGAGTAATAGAAGAACAGCTTCTGGAGCCCCACTGCCTGGATTCAAACCCCAAGGACAGTACTTACTATCAGGAGCTTGGATGAGATGCTTAACATCTCTGTGTCAATTTCTTCAACTGTCAAATGAAGTAATCATAGTACCTATGACATTGGTTTGTTGTGATGACTAATAGTTAATAATTTAATAAATATAAAATTAATAAATATGAAGATTGGCCACTAGCAATCATAAGGCTACATCATCCTTATAGCTTCTGTCCCAGAGAAAAAGAGAGAGGCTTTCTTCCCATTTCTTTTTAAATCAGCATCCATATGTGACATCCCACATTCCTTGGAATAATCACAATATGGAATTCTGTCTGTATTTGGCCAGACTGAGTCCAACTGTACAGGCAGAAAATAATTTGGCCCCTGCAATGTATTGAAAGGTATTTACCATCAGAAGAATGTGAGATGTCAGGGTTATTAAGGCAGAGTCTTGTGGGGGATGTTAAGCATTTGGAATTTACGCTAACTGCAGTGAAAAGCTATTGATGGATTTTAATCAGGAAGTAACATAAGGACTGTTAATTACTGTTAATCTGATCCAAACTTTCAGATCAAATCACCTTTCCAGTCCCCTTACCTGTGTCAGCAGTGCCATCATGTTCCTGCTGCCTTAGGTTTGCATTCTGTAGTCATCTTTGAGGTCTCTCTCAAATTTATCGCCCATGTAAAATTAATCACTAACTTGGGTAGGTTTTCCCTTTCTGATTTCCCTTCCCTCTTGGATTTGTCCTTGCTTCTGCTTCAAGTGCATTGTCACACCCTTGCAAGCTCTTATCACCTTGGACTTGGATTCTTGTGATAGTCCGTTAACTGGCGTCTCTTCTATTTTCTCCCTGCTTCTATGTCATCACACATGGCACTGTCAGATAGTTCTTTTGAAAACACTGCTATCTTCATGTCACTCCTCCACCCAGGAGCCTGTGTTGGTTTCCTATCATTTAATGAATCACGCCCAAATCCTTCAGCCCAGCATCCAGAGCCTTCCATCACCTGGCTTTGCTGCTCCTATCTAGTTTTATCTTCCCATTATTCCTAGGCCACAATAAGGCTACATGGGCCTTGACTCCCCAACTCTACCAGTCTGCAAGTGTGGGAGATGAGCTGTTATAAATCATTTTGCAGACAGAAGAGGAGAAGGAAGAATGAGAGCCGTTAGAATGAGCCACAACTCTGTTAGATAAAGAAGGGCTGACGATGCAGGTGTGTGGCTAGCCTGAACTTGAAGGTGTGGTCAAGAGAGCCTTTCTAAGCATCATGGGCAGATGTTGGTGCCCTGGAGAAATGTCAAACTGTGTGTTTTCAAGGTGAGGCACTGGCTGGAAGGAGGATATTTGCTTAGGCAAGCTTTTCCAGGTTGTAATATCCACTCCCTCTTACATATGTGTGGGCTAACTCACAGGTTTCTGGGAACTTGCCCAGACTTTTCAGGGTCAATTGGTGCTGCAGAGAAATGATGGATTATCCAGAGAGGTGTGAATAGTGTCAGGAAACAAGATCAACCCGGGTGGGATCTCATTACTTATTTTTGCTCAAGTAGCTTTTTGGTGGGGGCTTGGGGTGGTGTTCGTAATCTGCAGAAATAAAGTGCTATTACAGTGGGAAGGGAATCTGGCAACTTTCAAAAATCTGCTAAAGGTCGGAGGGAAGTTGAGTAAAAGATTTGTATCTAAATTCCAAGAAGAAAGAAAAGTTTAAAAATTTAGTACAGAATCGTAATTATCTCTACCTGGGAGTGATTTGGTTAACTGCTTATTATATTACCAATTACTTACTAGGTGCCATGGGTAGACATAATTGATTCAAATTTTATAATAATTTCTATTATACTTGAACCGAAGTTTATTTTGCAAAGGATGGCATTCGTACTAGATTTTAAGGAGTGGAAGAGTTTTATCCATCTCAGAGAAGATTAAAAAAAAATGTGATACAAGGCCACAGTGATTTGGTGACAGGAAGAATGATGGCTCCCCAAAGACGTCCACACCTTAATCCCTGGAACATATGAACGTTAGTGTACATGGCAGAAAGAACTCAACAGCTGGGATTGAGGCTACAGGCTTTGAGGTGTGGAGATTAGCCTATGATACTTGGGTGAGCCCAATCTAATCACATGAGTCTTTAAAACTGGAGCAGCTTTCCCAGCTGGGGTTTAGTCAGCAAGGGATGTGATTGTGGGAAAGTGTCTGAGAGATGCAATGTTGCTGGCTTTGAAGATAGAGGAAGGGGGTCTTGAGTCAAGCGGTGTGGGAGACCTCAGCAATCTGAAGAGACAAGGAAACAGATTCTCCCCCAGAGCCCACAGAAAGGAGCACAACACTGCCACACCTTGGTTTTAGCCCCGTGAGACCTGTGTTGAACTTCTGACCTATAAAACTGTAAGTTAGTAAGTTTGTGGTAATTTGTTATGGCAGCCATAAAAACTAATGCAAATCATATAGTAAATATATTTTGAATGGTTAAAATTAGTCTAAGGAATCCCCAAGAAAATCATGTAAACAAGCCTTTTCTGTTTGGGTGGGTCCTTAATGTACTTTTAATTAGTGGCTCATTTTTTAAACTAACATTTATTGAGCACTTACTATGTACTAGGCACTCTTCTATGTTCTTGTATAAGTCCTCACAATAACTGTTTGAAATCATTACTATTAGTTGGTGAAGTAATCTTTCCAAAGTCATATATTTAGTAAATGGAGTCATATATTTAGTAAATGAACTTGGGGAGCCATGGAATTCATTTGCTTAGTTACTATGACAGTGATTCCCAGACTTAACTGCACATTAAAATCACTTGGTGAGGTTTTACAAATCTCAATGTCTAGATTATACACACTATCGGTAAAATCAGCACGTTTGAGTTGGGAGTGAGGCGTTTCAATATGCAGCAAAGTTTGGGAATTGCTGCATCTTGCCTCTCAAACTACAAGATAAATTTAGTTATTCATTCCATCTAATAGAAAGGGTTAAAACTCAGTTTGTTTAAAAATACAGTACAAATTACCTCTGACTCTGAGTTGGTGGTTTTATTGTGGTTAGTACAGCAACTGTCATTAGTTGGTTAAAAGGGCAGTCGTTAGTTAATCCAAAGACTACAGTCGAATTGATTGTGCATGTAGACACAATTTGGATTGTCAGTCAAAATAATGGAGGGCCAGTAGTGGGGAAACCTTTCCCAAAATCAGACAAGAAGGAGAAAGAAACAAAGATCTTTATCTGGTATCTAAAGCCAGAAGAGAATGGAGAGCTGCCAGATGAGATCTGTGATCAAACTGCCTGTCTGGACATTGTGTCACCACTTTCCTTAAACGTCTGTGTGCTTTTATGTGTCTTCAGCCTTCGTCAGAAGCAGCTGTGCCCCCCCCAGTAAGGTTGGCACTGTGCCTGAGAGCCTAGATTTCCTCTATTTTGCCATGCCTTGACTTCCTCGTGCCGTACTGGACAATGTTTCCAGCGTCACCAATCTCATTAGCATGGGTAGCATCCTCCTTCTGGTTGGGGAACAGACTGTAAGTTGGAGCACTGTTGGAATTTTGGCTTGGGTCTCTGGCCTCCATGGTGGCAGATGACTGTTTTTTCCTTTAAATGGTATTTCCATGAGGTTCATTACCCAACTTCCCCTCGGGCAGGACAGGCGCTCTGTGTTTCTTAATCTGCTGCAAAACTTCTTAACTTTCTCAATTACTTTTGAAAACAGAAATTGGTTCAGCAAGTTTCGGCTGGAAACAGGTGTCGATGATGGTGTCCAAATCTTCAACTGAGGTTCTTCTCTTCCCTTTGCCAGCCTCTGCACGGGAGTAACGAGCGGGCCTGCGCTGGATGCAGCAGATGCACGTCTCTGCATGGGCCGGAGCTCTTGGTTCAAATCACAGGCTTGCCGAGAATCATCACCGAGATGAGAATCGTAAATTAAAATGCACTTTCGTCTCACTGGTAATAACCGCAGACCCCGGTACATCATTTATTTGTATACACTAAGCCATAAACTTGCTTTAGCCAGGATTACCTCAGGATCCCTCACTAAACACAAGCCAGTCTTTTTTGGCTTGAGTTATCCTAGTTGGCTATATGCTCTTTGCAATGTCACCGGAATGTTGCCAACACTACTCCAACGTGTGCTGTGTAGATGTGGAAATAAAATAGCTATATTGAAAGAATGAGAGAAGTAATTTCACAAATTTTGCAGGATTAGCGTTATTGGTTTTCTCTTGGATTTACTCACCTTGGTAAATATTACAGATTATAATCTGATTTTCTTTTTATCAATTCCTATTTACTTCTTGAGTTTTTCAGTTGGTCAAGAAAAGAATTTAGATTTAAGAGGGATTACTCCAAATGTGATTATAGTCTAAGTGGAGCAGGACCTTGTTGTTTATCCAGTGGAATCATATAACACGAACAGGCATAAGTACCAGCCAAGAAGTCATCTGGGGGCAATTACATAAAACTCTGTGTTCTCATCACACAACATTGCCCTAGAACAAGGACACCAAGGCTTTTTTAAGGTTTAAAGATGGCTGAAAAATTCTTTGAAAAAAATCACTGAGAATTGAGATTTTTTCATAAATCATATATTCATTCATACCTCCAAAACACCCTAAAAGTAGGGAAAATCAGTACCTTTTCCTGAGAATTCTCTTCTCTACATTTCCCTTATGGATACTTTCAAATTTTCATTTTTTCAAAACTGATTCGTCTTTAGCACAGTTGTTATGTCCTATTCTATGCTTTGTATTTTTTCAAGGAATTATAAGGTTTTCTTCTTCCCTAGAGATAATTTCACACAGCTTACAGACATGCATCAGTGTGTGCACAAACACACACACACACACACATACACACTTATCAGCCAGTATCAGTAAATGACCAAAACCTGAGGAAATTATTGAAAAATTAAATTTGGTTATAGCACAATGGTATCTGTAATGTATTAGCTACTTATCCATGTTTATAAATAGGGCACAAAAGCTTAATTTTATCATAATTGAAGAGCAATTTTGAGAAAGTCATGTAATTTAATGGTTTAGCTGTCTTTTATTGCTATATGTAAATGGACTAAAAACAGCAATAAATGTTGAACACAATCTAATGCACTACAATTTCTTTGGAACACAATTTAAATTTCAAATTATGTTTAATGCTTTTGTATATATCACAGATCTCTTTTTTAAAGCTTATCACATGGAATTGATTTACTCAAGGAAACCAGCATTTGAGAAAAACACAAGCAGAGTGGGGGTCTTTTGGAAATCTGACCAAATATGCCAAAAAAAGTACGTCATTTACTTTTAAATATCTTTTCCTTCTATTATTTTGAATTTCACCAGTACCTTCCTGTATTATATATTTAGATAATCTCTGAATAAGACAACTTTTTCCAATCGCATTGTGTTGTTTGGCCTCAAACATTTCCTTTTACTTTTGTACAATTAGGCTTAATAGGAGAAGGCAATATATAACAAGACACAATGTGCGTATACGTTAGCCACTTATTCCTGACATAATGATTCACTAATTGGCATCTGCCCTTGGTCCTATATTCATATCCATGCCAACATATCCTTCTGCATAAAATACTGTTCAATGGAAGAAGGGAAAATGTTGTTCTTTCTGGATCCCATCTCACCTCAGAATGTTACAAGTAAGATACAGATATGAAAGTCAGATATGGAGGTTATCTTTGGAAAGGCAGCGTCAGAAGGCTTTGATGAGATTTTAAAATGGGGTGCCAGAAATAAGCCAGGGTGTCTAACCTGTATTCCCTTGGGCCCTCGGCAACAGGGGAGAATTACTCTATAAACAAATTCATTCATGAAGCTTATGAATTTTAGAAGGAAAGCATTCAAAGTATATTGTGCACACAACGATATACTTTGGATCTCATGGAATTTTATTTTTAAAAAATTTCAGTTTCCTGCTCATAGGAAGACTTCAAATGAAATTGAGAAAATACGGAAACAAACTTGGGATTAGTTTAAAAAGAAATCTATAAATCTACTGTAATGAAATTATTACCAAATTTACCATCACATAATTATTAATTCCCAATAGAATGACAGGCAACCTCTTATTTATCTTATATCTTTTACCTCCTCAGGGTGGAGCCTTTTACCTTCCAACGTCTTTTTCAATTCTCAGGGAGTCTGGCTAAATGAATAGGTCTCATTTGTTGTTTGTGAACTCGTCCTTACCATGTACCTTTACATGCCTAAAGTCAAAGGGGAATAGAACTCAAAGGCTTATGAAGAGGACAAACAGTAAACAAATAATTACATAGTTATACTAAACTTCTAGATGGAGATTATAAGGTTGGAGTAAGAAGAAGGGACCCTTTCTCAGTTCCTGTTCCTGTTGACTTGAACTCAGCTTCTTGACCTTGGCAACAGCAGTTTGTCCCATTGGCCACAGATGACTGCAATTCACAGTTTTTCTGATACTCACACAAGCCTCATTTTTTTCCCAGTACCAGTGCCCCTCCTCAGAGGCCTGAGTCCTAGCTCTGTTTCCTTTTCCTTTAAGCTTCTAAGTTTTAATAATTCCAACCTTTCCCTTTGTTTTCTGGGAGTGTTAGTTGCTTCCTGTAATGCCTACCTCTGTGATACCTTGGTGTTCCCATTTGCCTTTTCAGTTCTCCAGTAGCCAATTAATAATCTTTATATTAAATTCTCTCTTAAAATAATTGGTATGGTGAAATCTGACTGAAATCTCTTTGATAGAGTTGGCAAAACTCTATCATTAATTACATGTACATATTTTTTCTCCTAAAGACCTCCCTGGATCCCCTGTAAGGGTTGAGAATGACATATTCAGGATATCTGGAATGGCATACAATACTATTTTTTAAAATAGCCATAAGAACAGGCATGCATATGGAAATATAAACCCTTGACTATAAAATGATTCAAGTAATGAGCATATGAAGGTGTTTTTAAGGCCTTGCCAGCCTAATGGGGAGACAACTGGATAGATAATGGAAAATTCATTATTCCCTAACTTAGTTTTACTCACTAGTTCACAGCAACTTTATCTATTAATTTTAGCCCTCTTCTGGCTTTGGGTGAGTGGAGCCCAAAGACAAATATTAAGCTCTAACAAAAATGCAGGAGTCATACTGTAAATAGGAAATGAAACAAATGTTAACTGACACAGTTAAAGAGAATTAGAGCAGTGACCCAGGCTACTGTTGGAAATACATAACAACTTTTGTTATGCCTTAGTGTTTGGGTGTTTTTGGAATGCTGAGTATCTTTGGCTACTTTGAAGCTGTTTATCTGCCTTAATGCCCCATTATTGCTGCAGCATTGGACTCTAGCATTAGTGGCCAGTCTATACCCCTTCATTTCTCCCTTATAATTCCAGGGTTTTGAGTTTAATGCTAGTTTCTGTCCCCTCACAGTCTATCTTATTTGGTTGTAGGTAATTGAATAAGGGTATTTGGATAAGCTCTCTGATGAGCTCTAGATTCAAATGTCTATCTTCCTGAGAATATCCTAGTATTACATGTTGTTTAATAAACACTATCAGTTGGTGATAACTATTGTTTAAAAAAGGAAAGCAGGATAAGAGTATGGAGAATAACAGGGATGTTATTTCAAGTAGAATGCTTACTAAAGGCCTGGCTAATGAGGTGACATTTGGGAAGAGACTTAAATGAGGCACAAAACTCACCTGTTGCAAAGATCAAATGGAAGACCATTCCAGGCAGATGGAATAGCACATGCAAAGGCCTAGGGTGCACATGATCTTGGACTATTTGAGAAAGTGCAAGGAAGCTATGGAGTTCAAATGGAGAGAGTGAGCGATTAATGATGGGAGATGGTATTAAAAAGATAGTGAGAGATAAGTCACGTAGGACAGAGGTCCCCAACCTTTTTGGCACCAGGGACCAGTTTCATGGAAGACAATTTTTCCATGGACCAGGGGCATGGTGGTGATGTGGCCCACTTCCTAACAGGCTGCAGACCGGTACTGGTCCACAGCTGAGGGCTGGAGATTGCAGATGTAAGATATTGCATGTCATGGTAAGAATTTTGGTTTTACTTGTCAGGGTAGTGAAAGCCACTGGAGAATGCTGAGTAGGGAAGTGATGTGCTGTGACTTGTTTTTACAGGATGACTCTGACTTCTGTATGGAGAATCGACTGTGGGTGTCAGAAGTCAAGACTAGGTAGAATGTTATTGTCATGGACTTGGTGAGGAAATAGGATGTTTTGTAATACAGTAGTTTTGATGAAGATGTGGAGGAGAGGTTGTTGACTGACCTTATTAATGGTTTAGATGTGCGGCTCCAAGAACCACTGACCAACTGGTTGAACAATGTGCCAATTACTGAAATGAAGAACTCTGTTGAGGGAGCAGCGTGTACACATACACACACACAAATGGGTGGTGTAGGGAAATAATATGCTTTGTTTGAGACCTCATTTGATATTCGAGTGTATATATGTAGTTAGCTGGATATGCAAGTTGAATGCTCGGTGGGGGCAGGGGGTTGGATTAGAGATCTAAATGTGCAGATTTGGGGACAGGGGATCCTACTAGGTGACACTGGAAGCCATGTGATTAGATAAGATTATCTAGGAGATAAGTGTAGAAAGACAATAAAAGAGGAAGGAAAACAGCCCTGGGGTGCTCTAATAGTTAAAGTCATGAAGAGGAGAAGGCTGTGGTGGAGACTGAGAGGACAGCCCAGAGAGGCAGAAGAAAATCCAAGGGTAGGGTGTTAAGAGGCCTACTACAAACGGAGTTTCAAGAAAAATGGAGTGGTCACCTGTGCCAGATACTACGGAGGGGTCAGGTGAATTTATAGCGGTGCACTGACCATTAATTTAGCAGCGTGGACTCAGCAACCAATACAAGACAATATATGAATGGAGACAAAAGCCTGATTGGTGCTTATTCAAGAGAAAATAGGAGACTGAGAAACGGCTAGTGTAGTTAAATTTTTAAAGGGTTGTCTTTAAAGAGCATCAGAGAAATGGAGCAATAGCTCAATGAGTTGATTAAGAGAATGTTTCTTGTATTTTAAGGTGGCCAATATGTATAATTTTTCGCCTGTGAAAAGGATTTGGAAGGGGGGGTGGAATTAATGATGAGGAGACATAAAGAGTCTAGGAAGAAAGTCTTTGAATAGGTGAGTGGGGCTAAAACAGAGTATTACCACATAGAAGTTTGTGTTTCATTCCTGGATAAAAGCAGAGAATAGATGGAAAGTCCTATTTTACCAGGGATATGGATTTGCTAAGTAATTTCAACAGAATAAAAGACAGGAAGGGGAGCTCAGGTGTATGTAAGAGAATGGTTATAATCACGGTGCATGGAATGTCATGCAAGTGGGTAAAGAAGGAAGTGAGAATATAACAGGATAATAGACAGTGAAATGGTGGCTTTGTCAATATTTTCAAGGTCCTGGTGGGGTCAAATGATTGTATGAACATGGTATAACATTTTGAGGTGATATAGTTATTGCTGTGAACATAGAGGAGGGGGCCTAATACAGGAAAAAGACAAGGTTACTGGAGATGAAGTCAAGCAATTTCCAGGAATTGAGTTTCCATTGAATTTACGTTTTTTGGATAAAGATGACAAGAGAGGCAGTGGAGAGAAGGGCAGTAAGCCATGTGCTCCAATATTCACTGAATTAAAAAGAGTGACCAGGAAATGAGTAGAAGACACAACAAGACTGGGTCCAGCAGGGTGGTAGATGACTGCAACATAGCAAGGGCACAGAGTCCCATAGCAAGTGCTTCAAAGGAACAGGGCAGTTTTAGGGATATGGAAGAACAGCAGAAAAAGCAATGGAGAAAATTCTCACTGGAAAACAATGAAGATCAATGCAAAAAGCAATAAAGAAAAATTTCATCAGAAAAAACAGTGAAGAGTAAGAAGTATATATACAAGACTTACGGGTAAACGGGTACAGAAGAAAAATGGCCACCCCTTAAATGTGCTGCCGAGATAGTCGTGTAGTCACAAGGTTGCAGGTTTCAGTTAGTGCAAGAAGGTGAAGATGAAGGCACCATTCAGAGAAATAGTTATTAAGTGGCGTCTATTCCTGTAATATAGTAAGTTATGGAAAAAAAAATAAAAATCCATGTCTAGAATAAAGAACTGTTAGGACATTTAGCTGAGAGCAGTTTGAAAGTCCTGACAACTTATTTAGCTTAATTTACAAATTACTATAACAATATCACCACAGAGGTGATATTTACTACAGAGAATTTTTGAAATTGAGTCTAGCTACTTTTTAATCCTTGTTGTTTTTGTTGCTGCTATTGTGTTTGTGTGCTTTACAGGTAATGTATTGTGTAAGATAATTTTCAGGAAAAGGTTAGATACAAAGCTGTGCTTTTCATATGTTAATAGGAGTCAATTTATGTTTGGGGTATAAAAGCTAACTAGGAGAAAGTCAGTGCTGAACAATTTTTGATGGGTTTCCTTTCTGAATAACTGTTGTTAGTTTCCCACCTGTTTCTGATGATAGGTATTCATTTGGTATTAGAGTTTTCTACGCCGTTTTTCTTGTCTCTTTGTACCCTCAGGACATGTCAATATTGACCTTTGTAATAGATACATGACTTAGATTAATATAGATTAATAGAGATTAATATAGATTAATAGATTAATCTTCATTTGTTGATTATATTATATATCTTGCACATTCCCCCCTATTTTTTCTTGTGCTGGGCACGGTTTCCAGCAAAATAGCTAACAGACATGTCCACATTCAGGTAGAAGCTTTATTTGAAGAGAAATGTTAATATTGCTATAAGGGCTTGGACTTCCGCTAGCCTTTCCTGGATGGACATTGCTTGATATGCCCTTATGTCACATGATTGGCCATGTCATCTGACATTTACTACCCTACTCTTGCTGTTATATAGTCATGTTGTCTCTGTTGCAGTTTGGGAGTATTACTAGGACAACATAAACCCCCGAGGCAGCCACATGTTTCCTTCTTTTGTTATTGGGATGGTGATTACAGGTCTATAGCTTCAAATGCACACTTGAAGGAAGTGTCACATAGTGTCAGAAAAACCGATATTTCTCCTATGAGGAAAGATTTCAACAAAGAATGTACTCCTACTTTGAAAAAATGCTAAATATTCCATGCCTTAGAGGAGATGTCATCTTATCCCAGATACTTTTGGTAAGTCAATGTTGAACAAGCACCTGGTCAAATGGTACTCAAAGGCTGGGACCATGAGCTTGACCTGCTCTGGGTGTAGGACCTAGAGAGAACTTAGAAATAAAACTTACTAAAGGTAGGTTGGTTTTCATTATAACCATGTGCTGGCAATTCTAAATAAAGTCAGCAATAAAATAATTCTTCCCCCGCAACTTTTTGTTGATGTGAGTTCTAAACAATTATAATGGCGAATTTTAATAGCATCTATGTGAGCTTCAAATTAGCACATTTTTATTATCCTTTAATAAACATTGTCTTCTACATGCAAGTTAATTTGGAGAACTTCCAGTTATACTCTGGTTCCCCAACACAGATGGATTCAGCTATGCATGTTTCAAGATGAAATTTGTTAAAGATTTGGAATGTTGGAATTTACTTCAGGCATTATTTGTGTTTCCATCCCCTATGGTATTACATATTCTTGTGTTTTAAACAGTAGATTTGAAATACAGATTATAGTGTCTGTAAAAATGAAGACACAGAACTTGAGTTACTTCAATTCTATCATCCTGTGTGACCACTTAGAGTTTTAAATATGTGTTTAAAATTTAAAACATGAACTACCAAAGTTTTTGGTTGGTAAGTGCAATTTTAATTCATGTATGAAATATTTTACTGAGATAGAATAATATCTTTAAAATTAAATTTAATTCTTTCTAAATCATCCATTATTTTAAAACTAAAGAACATATAAAAAAGTTTCATCAGTGGTACAAATTAGCAGTTTCCTAAATTACACTTTTTGCAGATATTTCAATTTCATTAAAATCTACTTATTAGTTACTGGACACTTGCCTACATAATTTTTATGATTTGCAATAAAAGAAAAAATAATTTTAGCATATAGAGGAGGGAGTGTTAAAAATGATCTACTCTATATGTTTTATATGCTAGATTTGCTACTAAGCTGGGCATTTCCATAAATATAATAGAATGGGATGCATGGTTTCCTTATTATGAGGATGTGCTCCCATGGAAAAATACGGAATCAGTTTGCTAAAGTACTTCAAATTCCTGGTGGAAAGATGACCCATAAGGATAGAACATATGTTTTTGGAAAACTAGATAGTGGAGATTCATTGGCAGCATAATTATTTTAGTTTTCTGGGGCATATTGCAATTTCTTTCATGTCTTCAGCACACCCTCAAAGGCTGACAGCTGAAACAGAGACAAACATAATTGCACGGATCTGTGTTTGATTTTCAGCCCTGTCTCTTACTAGCTGTGTAATCCTGAGCACCTTAACCTCTTTAAGCCCCAGTCTCCTCACCTGTCAACATGTAAACAAAAGACCTGCATACCAGAGGATTTTTGTGTGAATTAAATGCTACATAAGTAGAAATACTATGTTCAACCCATACAATGTGCCCAATGAATGTGAGTGTCCTTTTCCTCTACTGCTTTTAAATACTCAGTTCAGTTATGACCTTTTTCTTTATGTAAATATTCATTAGATGGACACTTTCCTTGCATTTTTGCTGATTTTTTTTAAGCACTAAGGAGGTCCATCATACATTTGCTAATTAGTTTTGATATGTGACCTTGGTTTCTTGAAGTCTTTGTTAAAGTTTCCAAATTGTTTGTTGACTGATTTAGAGATAAAATAAATGAGAAGCGTTAATTTTTACTTTACTAAAGTGTATCTGTCTTTCAATTATAAGTAGATTCGTTTAGCCCCAAGATTGGAGGCCTGGGGAAGGCATGGAGAGCGTGGAGTGCAGGGGTAGGTGGTGAGTGGGGATTAAACAAAAGTTGATCCATTGTAACAATTTTATGTCACCCTCTTCCTAGGGAAGATTTGTATTGGTGGCCCGAAGCAGAGAGCTCTGTATCCCATTACCAGCCAATGAGTCATTCCGTCTCCCACAGATCCAAATAAAGTTTTACAGAATACCCTATGGCGTGCCTTTCAAAATATATGAATGCCATAAAATCTATCATTTATTTTACCATATGAACTGACTCTGTCCCGTTTTCACCATTTGGGATAGCAATCTCACCATGCGTTTTTGGCTCTTAGGTTATCATCAGATATATTGGAGTTCTCTGAGCTTTTCCATTCTAAGTCCCCATGGTATTTTCAGGAGTTTTACAACTTGGTTGTAAAAATTCACTCTAAACTGAAACTTGGCAAACAATATATTAATCTGGGAAGTTAATTTCTTTTATAAAGTCCAGAATCTGTTTAGCCCCTCTTTTGAGTTCTCAGAGACCTTGAAAAAATAAAGTGAGCAATTAAAAGCTTTTTGTGTCCTAAAAAAATGCAATTGCATTTCTCCAAAATCCTTTCAACCCTATTTTTACAGGTGAATAGCTTATATTTTGGACTGAGTTCTGACATATTTTAAAACAGACTTTTTTTTTTTTTTTTTTTTTTTTTTTGGCACAGTGAAATTGAGTAATTAAAAAGGGAACTAGGCTGAGCTTACCCTGTTACATCACTGGAATAACAAAGTATATTTAGAGAGGACAGCCTGTCTGAATTTACAAAAAGGACTAGGAATGTTAATATCATTGGATGTTCACTCACCTATAAATGAATCAGTGAGAAGTATTTAAAACATCTGATGTGCCCTCAGTCTTAGAAGAATTACCAAATGATGCTAAAACTTCTGTTTGTAGTTGATTCACTGGACTTTGGGAATGACTTTGTTGTCACATCATGCCAGCAAATGTGAATTAGACCTGCATATTTTTAGTACCAGAGAATTCTGTCTCTGCTTCCTCCCTTTTAACAGGACAAGGCTCCAGGGGTGAATTGTCCAAATCAGTTGATTGACCAGAGGCAACCTACACTACCTGCTCATTATACAGACAGGCCCTGGGATAAAAGAAGTTCAACAATGACAAATGACAAAACAAAGTAACATTTAAAATGGAGCTTCATGGCTTTAAAACACTTTCAGGTTTATTTTACCAAGGGAATGCAGAAGAGAATTAAATCATGGTCTTTGGAGTTTCACAGAACTCCAATGGTTACTGGCTCTGTGACCTTGGGGAAGCTGCTTAATCTTTGCAAGTTTCATTTTGCTTATTCTTCAAAGTAGAGATAATAATAGTATGCATTTCTTTGGGTCCCAATAAGGCTTAAAATGAGAACATATATGTAATGCAATTAGCAAAATGATTAGAAAGCAGTGATTAATCAATATCAGTTTTTGCTATTATTAATGATGTTCAATTTTCTGGTTAACTTTACAAAGTAATTTCATTATTATTGTCATTGCATTTTACAGATGAGAAAAATTTAGGTTCAAAATGGGTTTTAACTTGTGCGAGATCACACAGCTAGTGAGTATGCTTAGCTTGGTCTCAAATCTAGGTTTCCTGACAACAAACTTAATACTTTGTTCCCATGGTAACCACAGTGTTTATGAAGAAGACTATTTCTCACTCCAAAAGTTGGATCAGTAGATATTTTATAGAGAACATAAACACTTTTTTTATTGAAAAAGTTAGTTAAAAATTGTAATGCACAGGCATCAACATGTTTACTGGGTAGACTTTCAGGGTCCCAAAATTTTTTATTAAACTATATTAACTATGTACTAAAATTGTCCATAATGGATTTGATGTATCTGTTATAGTCTGTTAATAGCACCTGAGTTTTCCCAGTGGACTAGAGTGGCTTATAATGAAATAGCCATAACAGTTTAATAGCTTATTGATTTCTATATCCATGGAATTCACTTGGTACTGTAGGTATTATTCCTATACAATGATCATGATGGCTACCACATATACATCTATATATTTGAGTAGGACAATTCTTGAGGAAGAAGGAGAGTCGGAGAAAGTTTTTATTTTTAATATGAAGTTAATCACAACTTATTTAAAATAGTTAAAAATAAAATTTAGTTAAAATTTAAAATAAAGGAGAAATGGGGCTGTATTCATCAGATTAATGTTGATATGGTCTGCCAGTATTCTTGGTTGAGTTCTTCTGCCAGCAATGTCTGTTATCTAAAAGCAGCTCCTTTAACCAAGGTGTTTTCTTCTTCCTGGAAGTAGCCTCTATCTAATGACTGTTTGATGTGTGTTTCACAGGCTTGAGCTCTTTTGCCCCAGTTTGGGGTGCCTTGGAAGTGCCATGCCAGCTTCAAAGCTGCCGTAGCATTGGCTGAGGCCCCTGGTGTAAGAGCTTCACAGTTCAACTTCTCCCTGAGCCCAGCCATTCCTGCTTCCTTCACTTGCTTACAAATGTTGTCCCATACAGTACTCCTGATAAACCTACTGCATGCAGATCTCCATCTGGGAGTCTCTTTCCTGGGAATCCCAACCTATAGCTATAGATGGCTACTCCAGCCTTAGACTAAATGAGGTTCTAAGGAACCAGAAGAGGAACTGAGGTACGAATAAGTCAGGGATCTAATGTAAGAATTGGAGTATAATCAGGTCTAGTGTCTGGTGAATTCAGTAAGGGTGATCGGATCCTGAGCCAGAGGGAGCTAGACCAGCATGATTTTAATTAAAATGTATATGCTAATAACTCCTAAATCTTTACATCCAGGCCCAATCACTTAAAAAAAAAAAATCTCTACATACATCTCTCCACTGGACATCTTCATGTGAATACTCCAAACATATGCAAAACTAATTTTATTCTTCAAACTTCACCCCTTAATTCCTATTCTTGGTTAATTGCATTAACACTTCCAGATTATCTTATTTGTCCCTGTCACCCTGTCAATATTATACAGAAGGGAACACAGTCATCCTCGTGAAAAGGGTCTGGATGAATGATTTCTGAATTCTAGCGTAGAAGGAGCTAGAAATAGAGATGTGGGTGTTTCTAGTTTGGCTCCGGTTCATTCTCAGGCTTTCCTGCTCTGGTTTCTGGTCCCACAGTTATGTCCCACTGTCACCACAGCCTCCACATGGGTACAGACTGCATGTCTGTCCCTCCTGGGGGATGGAGCTGACCCTGAAACCACTGGGAAGGAGGCGGGTGAAGGACTTGATCCCCCCTGCTAATCTGTTTATTTAACCCTCTGTTTTAATGGGTTCCATGAGTTAGTCTTATTTTGGCATATTTGATCACAACGACTAAAGGGAAAGTGCTAGAGGAAAAATATGTTGGAATCTCAAACTACTCAAAATCATTTGATAACCTCTTCGAACAGCACTATGTTCAACTCAGTGGAGTCAAAGATGATGCAAGTAATGGATCACCTGGCAATTACTTTTTTAGCTTTCATAGTAGATGAGAGTCACCTCTCATCAGTGTTTCCCAACTGATTAAGGTGAAGGGGAGTACTGATGGCAGGGAGACTCCTTATCCTGTCGCTCTGCCAGAAAGAATGTTGAGCACGAGAAAAGCCAGACTTCCCAGTGGGCTAGACTTTAGAGGTGGCTCGAGATTATCTTTTATTTATTCATTTATTCACTAAATACATATTAAGTACTGTGTCTTTGGTGACACTAGCCTTCCATTTTCCATCTCTTCTCCTACATCTTTTTTTCCCCTCAAGTACTCACCACCTTCATGGTTCTTTTTCCCCTACTGTAATCAAAACCTACTCTCAGATTTTTCCACCTATACTAACTTTATAAGTAACTAAGATGTTTCCTTTCTTTGACAAACTTCAATTAAACATAGACCCAAATCTTAAGTTAAAAGAATGAAGTATGTATCAATTATTGCATCAGGGAGAATTTAGGGCATCTGGGTCTTCCCAGTCTCCCTGAAATCATATTACCTAATTGATCTATGCAGTAGGCTGGCCTTGGGTCCTTATGTCGAAGGAAACAGGCAAACCAGAAGTGAATTACTGTAGAATGAAAGATGCTTAAAGAGACCAGCAAAGAAATCTCACTGTGCAGGTGGCTGTACAGAGTAGCATGGGCTTCCGTGTTTGACAGAGCAGACTTTGAGGTTCAGTTGCAAAACCAGTTGTGAAGGCCAGCTATGATCTTCAGCATGCTGTAATCCTTAATTACTTATTTGTACAATAAAAACAGTAAATAATATTACATGCCTCCTAGAGTTGTTGTAAAGGCTATATGACATACTCTATGCAAAGTACTTATAGGATAGTGCTGGTGCACTATGATTGTTCAATAAATGTGTCTTTCTCATCAGAGAAAGATGAGCTGGATAAGAAAGTCAAGCTGGAAGAAATGAAAAGGGAGGAGAAGAAAGGAGATTTGCACTTGTCTGGTCTTTGAAAAGTTTATATTTATGTTGCAAGCAAGACTGGTTGCCATGTGTACCTCTGTGTTTTGGGTACTTAGCATACTTAGTACTATTATTAGTCTCCATCCCAGACTGGTACATTCTGATGTGATTGCAGTGACCATATCCTGGCTCCAAGGTTTTGTTCTTTTCCTTGACTGTACCTTGAAGCAAGGAATGCCTGTAATTTAAGCATTCCTTTTGTTTTCTATCTTTTTATTTTCTCCAACTTTTATGGCAACTTGGCTAGGAAGACATGAAACAAAGACTGAGTTCTATAACTCCTCTTTGAACATAATGTTTCTACCATTCTTGCATTCAACAATATTTATTGAAAATCAATACTAATGCCAGATACTAAGTGCCTGAGTATTCAATTGTTAGCATTGACATGTAAGCTCTGTCCTAGTGGGCTTAAAATTCAAAGTAGTTTTACATGAAAAGATGCTAAATATCATTGGTCATTAGGAAATGCCAATTTACATGAGAGTGATATACTACTACATATTTAAAGTGCTGGAGTAACTGGAACTCTCATATGTTGTTGGTGAGAACATAGAATAGTATAGCCACTTTGGAAACAGTTTAGCAGTTTTTTTTGAAGTTAAATATACACTTGACATATGACATATCAAAATCAATGTCAAGTATTTACCCAAGAAAAATAAACATTTGAATTCACACAAAAATGCACATAAAAAACTTAGTAGTTTTATTCATAATTTCCCCAAGTGGAAACTACTCACATGTCTTTCAATAGATGAATGGATAAACCAGCTATCCATAGACTTGAATACTGTTGAGCAATGAAGAGGAACACATTACTGATATTTAATACATGCAGTGCCATAGAGCTTTAATGCATTGCATTGTGTGAAAAAAAACCAGTACTCGAAACATCACATACTGTATGAATTCATTTATGTGACATACTGGATCAGAAAACAGATCCGTGATTTCTGGGACTTGGGAATGGGAGAAAGGGTTGGCTACAAAAGGGCAATCTGAAGTGATTTAGGGGTAATGTAACTTTAAGGACCAAAAGAGTAAATTTCACTCTATAAATTTAAAAAGTTGATGAATAAAAGGAAAAAATATATATAGAGAGAGAAGGGGAAGGAGGCTCAATGGTGTGTTAATGGATAATGTATTAATCAATATCCTCAAGGGAAGATCTGATCATATGGATTCAATCCTTATTTCGTAGAGATAAAATTTGTGTGTGGTTCTGCTGATTTCAAGAAGTATTATAAGGCAACATAAATTTTTAATTATTATAACAGATCAAGTCAATTTTTCATAATGACGGGTCTAAGTAAATAATTTCATTACAACAGAGTAAATGGGTTGTGTAATGCTCACCAAACAAAACTTAAAAACATATCATTTTAAGCAGAGTAACAAAGCTGCAAAATAATAAAGCTTATATGAAATGTGTGGACTTTGAAGTTATATTGATGTAGCAAATAAAATTTACTAATAAAAGCAAACTTAATTGTATGACCAGTGGCCTGGGTTTGATTTGCTTTGGGAACAGCAGTCTAATCCAGTCCTGGCCAAGAATCAATTCATCTATAATCAAAGTACCTTAACTCAACGGGTCAAAGATGGTACGTATTTTTTTTTTTTTTATTTCGGGCCCTGAAAGCCTGGAAATAAATCAAAATTAGTAGTTACTCTAGAAAGGTATAAAAATGAAAGTAAAGAAATAATAAAGAAATGAGTTAGACTCATGATTTTGACATTTAATTGGATTTGTAACTATTATATTTGTATATACTTTATTTGTTATTTGAAGTGTTTGCAATATTCAAAGGAATCAACCATGCCACATATATAACAGTAGTTAAAAATCAAGAAAAAGTATTTAATAAATCTGTAATCATTGTTTAAATGCCAAAGAAAGATGGGTTTCAAAATTGTATTCATTAGATAAATGAAGTTATTAAATTAAGCATTAAACAAACACACAAAAGGTTTGTTGGAGGTGCCAAATACGAGACAAATTAAGAAAGGTTCCACATTAAGAAAGAGCGGGTTGAAGCAATGACATGGGGGAGAGTTTGGATAGCTGGCGATAGAAAAGAAAAACTTATTTCCATGAGTAGTGGAAAAGTGCTAAGTGTTAGCAGAAATGATAATGGTTATTTGAATATCAAAGATCTCTGATGTATTGGAAAACCAAAGATTGATCCTGTAATTCTGCCTGAAGCCCTGATGGTAGCTACTATGCTAGAGTTACGGAACATAATATCTGTGCTTCTTTCATTCCTTTGTTACATTGTTTTTGTTTGTTCGTTACTTTTGTTTGTCTTTATAGTGGATTCTGGTATGGCCTGAAAGTGTAAAAATGGGGTGTAGGGTAAGCACTATCTAAAGAATGCTCATGAAAGTCAGTGGAGTTGTATCCATGCAATTGTCATCTGACTGCTTCATCTGAGGCTGTCCAATATGGTTTTCTTTTCTTTCTCATAGCTGAAAAATGGACCCATTCTCCCACCTTGCAGTGATAGCTCTTGGGTTATTCTAATTAGAACACAAAACATTGGTTGGTAGACTCTTAGGAGATTTTCTTGTCTTTATGGCCTTCTCCACGTCATGGGAGTCAGGCAATGTCCCAGGCTAAATCTTACTCGAAGACAAGATTTCACAGAAATTTATGAGCTCAAAAATTAAAACAATATTCCAAAGCTCCTTCCATCAGTTTTGTTTCTTTTTCTGCACGACCAGGTAAATACCTATACTAACATAACAGTAGCCTAGAAGGGAAGGGAACTAAAGGAAGAGGGGTAGCTGAGGAGTGGAGGAAAACTCATCAGGAGGCTTTTTTTTTTCTTTTACTTTTTGTAATGCAGTAGGCTATGAGCTTCTTCATACCTGGGAAACAGCAGAAATTCCTCTTGCTAAACCAGAAGCCCTGAAGACAGAACTAAAGGCCATGGAGAATTACTCCTGGGCAGATGTAGTACTGAGTCCTAATGAAGGAACTTATAACATTTGCCTGTCTGATTTCAGAACTGCTATGGATCAGTGACTTCTGTATGTCTCTTATTTTTCTCCATTTTGAATAAGAATGCTTATGTTGGTTATCTTAGTCCTATCCTTCTATTATATGATAAGTGTTTTAGGGGGCTAGATATCCCCTCATTTTTTTTTCTATTTGTTTTTTTTAATTAAATTTTATTTTTTTTTCAGGGTATTATGAGGGTACAAACATTATGGCTACACTTTATGTCTTTGCCTCACCTAAGTAAGGGTTATATCCCCTCATTTCTTTAGTCTAAAATCTATAGATAAGGGGAAGTATACTTGAGGTGCTATAGTTAAAGAACCAAATCTGTCCAGCCTATTGTCCCCTGAATCTGATTTAAATTAAGAAATTCTAGACTTTGACTTCATGTCATAATGCACTAAGACTTTGGGGGTCTTTGAGAGTAGGTGAATATATTTTGCACATGGGAAGGATGTGAATCATCAAGGATCAGAGAGAGGGTGCACTGTGGTGGTCAGCCTCCAGGAAAGCCCCGAATAATTCCCGCATCCCGGTACGCATGGTCTTTTGCAGTCCCTTCTCACATTGTACCAGGGTTGGTCTGGGTGGCCAATAGAATATGACAGAAGTAATGGTATGTCACTTCTGATGTTAGGTTATAAACGATTATGATTTCTGTCTTGGTCTCTGTCAGATTCGTGTGTTTCCTGGTTCTTATCCCAGTACCAAAGAACGGTTCCTGAGACTGAGATGACGGAATAAATGAGCAGGCCAAACAGATACAAGTGAGCCAAGCACCAAGATTTATTAAACACGGTACGTTCCAGAGAGAGAACAAATCTATCTTTGCCAGTGGAGACCACCCTGAGTTTTCAATACACTCATTTTTATATGATAAATAGACTGCCCCTCCTCTCTTTAGGTGGAGTTTCCATTTCCCTGCACTTGGGTGACTGACAAGCTTCCTTACATAACTCCCTTAGTCTGTAGGCATGCGTCCTCCCAGAATCCTTCACAAAAGCCCATTAAGGGGGTCAAAACCACAAGGCTAATTAGATGATAATGAACCCCGGGTCAGTTGAGGGCAGCTGAAATCCCCCAGTGTGCATGCTCCAGTTTACCCCATTTGTGGCCTTGACCATATCTCCAGTTTGCAGTTTCTCTACCTCTTTTCGGTTGGTCAGTACTTATATTCTCCTATCAAAGACAAAACATCTATTCCTCTCTCCATCCCTTCCTAACAGTCTGTCTCTTGGATTGCTCTCTCTGGGAGATAGCATGTGCCCATATTGTTGGGACAGTCAGGCCCACCTGGGGAGGAACCGAAGCATCTGGCCAACAGCCGGAACTGACACTTGCCAACAACGCTGTGCATGAGCTCGGAAGTGGATCCCCCTCCAGTCTAACCTTCAGATGACTACAGCCCTGACTGATGGCTTGATTGCATTCTGTGAAGAGGCCCTGAGCCAGAACCACCTTGAATTCTTTACCTACAGAGACTGTGAAGGAAAACTTCAGAACATGCTGCCAAAACATTGCTCCAAAAATTCACCTTAAAAACTGCCATGTCACTGCACACAGTTACCTCAGAAGCCCCAGCCAGCCTGCACCCAGCATTTTGCCTGTATCATGGTCAAAAAGAAAACAATTGGGACCACAGCTTACACTTCCTTTCAGAGATTACTAAGATATGGCTATTCATCCTGTCATCTCAGTCACTGCTGCACGTCTGTTCTCCCTGGTCACCCATCATCAGCAGAGTCACAGCCCTGTCCTCTTCTGACTTAACCACCTCACTTTCCCCTCTTTCTTGAGCCCTTCTACTCTGCCCTCTGGGATGGCTGCTCTTTGTTTAACTCTTCTTCATTCTCCAACTTTTCCTGGAACTATCATTTCTTTATCACTTTGTCCTAACTGAAGCCTGGCTTTCTCCTGAGGCCACTACTTCTCCGTAGCCTCCTCAGGGAAAGTCTGGTTTTATCTCTTACTACTCACATATCTCTGGGACAGAAAGTGAGGTAGGTGTACTCTACACTGTGATTATGTGTTCTCTCTCTCTCTCTCTCTCTCTCTCTCTCTCTCTCTCTCTCTCTCTCTCTCTCTCTCACACACACACACACACACACACTGCTCTGTTGATGGACATGGCATTTATTAATAATTATGCCATCCTCTTCCTCAGCTCATTGCTTTCATCTACTGACCCCCTTTTCATTTCATTTATTGAAATTCCTGGCTCAAAATAATTTTATCTTTCCTGAATGCTGAGATTATTCTGGATAACTTGAGCATCCATACAGATAAATTGCCCAGTACCCTCTGTTCTTTAATCACGTGTGGTCTCGCCTCAGATACCCAGGACCATACCTGAAAAAATTTACACTTTCGAAATGTTGACTTCAAACCCTCCACTCTCTGCTAAAACCATTTTATTCTCCATGTCACATACACAGCTTCCCTCAACGCCAGTATTTTTTTGATAGCCTTGCGACCGCTAATCTGTCATCCCCTACTATTTTCTTTCTACCCATCAGCCCCCTCTTTTCTCTTTTTGGTCTGTCCAATTTTTGCACCCCATTGCTATGATTGTGCATTGAAACTACCCTCTTCCTCTGTCATTCTGGCAAAAATCCAACACTGAATGAATTCTTCTATCAGCTACCTCCATGCCAACATACAAGAAGGTTAACTTGGCTGGAAATAATCTCACAACTGAGCTGAATATTTTCAGTTTACATTTATAATTTACTTTTTATTCAACAATCAACACTTATTTATTCGGCACCTACTTTACTTATGTCAGTTAATATTTTAGACATTGGAGAACCCAAAGAAGCACCAAACATAAAATCTCTGCCATTGCGGGGCTTACATTTTTATAGTGTCATTGTGCTCTTTTCTTCACATCCAATTTACGCATTGACTCCCTAAAGTTGGACTGACTATTCATCATAATTTCTGTAGTCAGTGACCACCATGTTGCTAAACCCAGGAGACAACTCTTTGTCCTTGCGGGGGTAGCATTTTTCCATCTCCCCCTCTTCATGTCTTCTCTTTTGGCTTCTGCTGCCATGTTCTGCCCTTTCTGCCATGCCGCAGGCTACTCCTTCTCAGACTCTTCCGTGCTTTCCCCTCATCTTGTGCTGTCCTCTCTATCTTTGTACTCTCTTAATAGATGGCTTCATTGATTTCTCTGCATGTTAATGCATCTTTATACTGACGACTTCTAACTTCTTTTCTCATCTCCAGACTTCCATACGCTACTTGACATTTTTAGTTGGGTAGTTCACAGACATCTCAAACTTGACATATCCAAAACAAAACCCTTCTCTCCCCTAAAATGTATGCCCTCTCTCTCTCACATCTCTTAGAAAATTGAACTATAGTTCATTTATTCAAGCCAGAAAACTATGAATAACACGTAAATCTATAATTAAGGCTTTGTATAGTCCCAGTTTATCACTTCCTTCTTTCTCTTTACAATCCAACCATCTAAGTTTTTTCAGTTCCTCAAACTCAAAAGGTCTTTACTGATTCAGGGACTTGACATATACTCTTTCCTCTATTTAGAATGTACTTTCTCCACTCATAAAATGGCTGTTGAATGGCTGAGCAGAGAATAGATCTCATATTTAAAATGCACCACAATGTCAACATAATTCTTTTCTGTCTCAAGTAGTGTGAGTATATGTATTTGCATTTATTGATTCTGATGCCATAAGGTAGATAATTTTGATGGTGACTGTTGTCTTCTTCTAAAACCTAGTTACAGGTTACATAAACCCAGGTTACATATGGATTGAGAACATCCATTTAGAACCACATTGGACAAACATCTAGTTAGATCTCCTCTATTAAGTGGAGACAAGATAGGCTTTTACCAGTATTTACAGAATCTCCCCACTTAGCACAGGCATAAACTGTAGATGAAAAAATGATGGAGTTTAGTTTTTAATGCCATGGAATTAATATTCAACACAGCTGAAGAATAAAAGGGTGGCATCTCTAGAACAGTTAAAATCTTTAAAATGCCCTTCCTGAGGACTCTGGGTCCCATGTTGTGTTCTTTCTTCAGGGAACACCATTGGTTTTTGACAATGCTGCTCTGTAATAATGCTCAGTGCAACAATAAATTTCTTCAAGTGTGTGACTGAAAGCTGCCTGAAAGGCTTTATAGTCACTCAGCCCATCATTCTTCATAAACTTCCGCATTGCAATTCCATTTGTTTCTTCATTATTTTGTATGGTTTCCCTTTAGTGGATGTCTGTCGACTCCTTCACATCTGGATCCAATTAGAGATTACTCTTTATGTGATTCTAATTATCTGTCTCTACATGTGCTCAGCAGAGACACAATTATTAATAAGAGTTTGAATGTGGCTTTCCATTTTCAAATTGCTTTTTCCTTTTATTAGGCATCCTCAATAACTTGAATTCCAGTCCTAATCCTGACTCTGGCTTTTACAGAGACACTGAGAAAACTGGGACACCAGAAAGTTCAATAAATTTGTTCTTCTAAGTGGGGCTAATCAGAGGCAAACAGGGCTGACTTCTACGTGGTATAATTTCAGGGATACAAGGAAGGACTTTTGCTCAAAATCTTCTCTGCCTTGATGCTTTAATGAGTCCTTGCTGGTCTGTTACTTCTTCACTCCCACCATCAAAGGGAAAAGTAGACTGAAGCTTATATTAATATGTTGTTGTGAGTTTTTGCTAACTTTTGACTGCCATGTCTCTATTCCCCCTCCTTTTGTTAACAAAACCCTAATTTCCTTTTGGGCAATTTTTTCTTTTTCCACTCTTACTCTGTGTGCATCAGGGGAATCCCATACCCATATCCAGGGGTCTGCACATGTGACCTAAGTCTGGCCACTTGCCACTTGATGGCTCTTCTACCATAGGGATTGGTTTAGGTATGGAAACATATTCAGAGCTATTGAAAAAATCCTGAGTTTTGGGAGATTGTTACCAGAAAACAACATTGACTTCTCTTTTCACTGCAACTGAAGGTGGAAAGACATATGCTAAGGTAGTAGAGCCACTTTTTTCCTATTACAAGATAAATGATGTCAGAAAATGTAGGCAACTCAAAGGAGCAAAGCCATGCGAAGGCCAGAGAGAAACCAGGTCCTAGTGCCATTGTTTGAATTTCTGGATTGATCCAAACCTAATGTTTCATTCTCATTTTTTATTTTTATTTATTTATTTTTTGCCAGTATTCAAATAAATATTTTTATTATTATTTCTTCTCTGAGACTAATTTTACTTGCCAGTATTTTGCAGGACATACACTGGTTCCTAAGCTATGTAATATCTCTGGGCAAAGAAATGGTTATAGTTTCACATAGCAACGTGTTTTCTTGGCTGAGGGATCAAGAGAGGAAACTATCCTTAAAATTCATGAATGTGTGTCACATGTCTTCTAAGGGCAAAGCAAGGGTGAATGTCAGTAGGGTCCAGTTATATAGTATTCCAAGCAAAAATTTTTATTTTTAAATTAATGTGAACCAAACAATTCCCCTTATATTTCAGAAAGTTTAGTTTGGGTTACTGTTGGTTACAACTGATGGACTCTTAATTGACATATTGATTATTTATTAATACATTCTAATTTTCAAGATTTCTTTTCTAAAAGTAAGATTTGATACTAGGGGATTGAAAGCCACAACATGAAAGCAATGGTTGTATGAACAAACATGGAAATAAGTCCAGTAAAGAGAAAAGAGGAAAGAATGAAAATTCTAGAGGTTCAGATTCAGAATTTAAAGTCTAAGGTTTTTGATTTTGTGCTGGGACCCATTAAACTTAGTCTCTTAACTCATAACTTTTGACAAGTATAACTATTTCAAAATGAAGCAGAAGGCACAATAGAATAAACAACTAGGACTGTTGTATAGTTTATGTCATCCGCTGAATTATGCCCCTTCCCCCATTGAAGCTGTAATCCCCAGTACCTGTGACTATATTTGGAGATAGGGATTTTAAAGAAGTGATTAAGTTAAAATGAGGTCATTAGGGTGGGATCTAATTTGAGCTGACTGGTATCCTTCATAAAAAGAGGAGATTAGGACAGAGAGACACAGGGGATGTATGTGCAAAGAGGCAAGTCCATGTGAAGACACAGCAAGAGAGGTGGCCATCTGCAAGTCAAGGAGAGAAGCTTTAAAAGAAACCAAACCTTTTGACACCTTGTCTTGAACTTCTAGCCTTCAGAGGGGTGAGAAAATCAACTTCTATTGTTTAATCCATCTAATCTGTGGTGTTTTGTTATGGCAGCCCTAGCAAACTAACAATATAGCAGACATCTCACATTTATTGTTTACCTCAGAAGTAGGCTGTAATTTCAAGAGTAAGTGTAACTTTTTGGAATTATAAATTACTTAAAAAGGTAAATATATTATGTGAAAGAATATAGAGTAGTTATGGGAAAAACAAAATACTGGGATGTATGAACTATACAGTCAATTTAGGTACTTAAGCTATTTGCACACGAAACAAAAAATAGAACTAAATCAAGAAATGCTAAATGAATGGCATAAACATGAGTATCTGGGGGATGCCCAGAAGAGGGGAGGGTCACTCTAAACTGGAATGGTTGGAAACATTTTTGCTAGAGAGGTACCATTTTAGTTGGGTCTCAAAATGAGAAGAGATTTCAGTTAAGAGCAAAGAGAAAGGTGTTAGGGAAATGAGATTAAACCAGTTAGGCTACAATAAAGGATTCCCATGGGGAATAGTAGAAAAATAAGTTTGGGAAAATACTGTCAAAGCAGATTATGGGAAGTTTGACTGTCAGATGCATTAATTAGGATTTTTTCTTAAAAGCAAAAAATGGGAAGCCATTGATGATTTTCAGCAAGGAAGTGATGTCATAAAAGCCAGTTCTGGGGAGACTTCTCTTTTGGCATCCCAGTGGAGTGTGTTGGAAGGATTCAAGGTGGGAGGGTGGAAGTGGGGCTAGACAGTGTTGGTGGCTGTCTACCAGGGGGAGATTGGGGTCTGAACCACCACTGTGTCCATGAAAGATCCCCTTAACTTTCATCTGGAAACATGTGCCCAAGTGTAACTTCTAGTTTGATTTGCCCCAGGCAATGTGAAGAGCACATTAACCCTTTCTAAACATAATTTAGATTCTCTTTTAAATGCTAAGTGGGTCCTTGTTCAGCTAACTTGTACATGGGACTTGGCAAATCCTAATAATATACTTTCTTGAAATAAGATCTTTATATTCTTCTGTTACTAATTCCCTCTGGTGCTTTTGCATAAAATGCATGAAATCTCCTCATTATTGCTTAAATGCCCTTGCTGATATAAAACTATTTATTTCATTGTGGGAATTTTCCTTCAAACACCTGTTCCTTTTTAAAAGAAAAAAATCTGCAAATTCTCTTTAGCTCAAGGTTATCTTCCTCTCTCTCTTTCTCTTTTCATAGTAACAAGTATTCAATCCACTGAATCAGTTTTTTCATAGAGTCCACTGAGGAATGTACTGATCTGCTTTCTCTTTCCAGATGTGGTTTAATTGTTTAACATAAAGACATATGCTGAGATTTAGGAAGAACTCCCTCCAGAACTCAGTATTATCATTATGTGCCAATTTAAAACCATCAATGATCAACCAGAGATCCTTTCTGCCCTTCAATTAAAACATACTAGATGGGCAGGATATGGCAAACCAGATGCAATAATTAAGAGAATAGTTTAACTGTTCATATTGCACATTGCTGTTTGCTACAGCATGACCATTAAATAAAAAGTAAAGCCAAGAAGGGTTGTATGGCCTCATAAAAATTCCATTTGGCTTGGAAATACAGTACCATTTTACATTAATGTTAAACACTCAAAAAGATAATTACACAGCCATGAGTCAACTGTATCAAATAATTAAATACAGGAAATGGATCAATGAAAAAAAGTCCCTCTCCTTGACTTCAACTTTTTCCAGATAAATTAAAGGAAAAAATATTCACCACCTGCATAAAAGAATTCTCTTTGGAAGCCCGATCCCTTGGGAACTGCAGGTGGCAGCGGGAAAAGATATTAGTATTTCATTCCACGTACGCATGAAACCATTTCCCCTGGCAGCCCCAAGATTTTGCAACAAGTCTAATTATCTAGGAAGACTAATTGTTTGGCAGACACATTAAGTGATATCAAAGGGCTGAATAGCATTTATTAAGTTATATGGTAAGATAAATTATTACTTTCTATTTAGGTGATTATGGTAAGGTACTCCATAAAAATCTAATGGAAGATTTTCTGATTATACAGCATATAACGATATAAATTCTCTAGCTAATTATTTGTGCTGATGATAATTGTATTGCCAAATATTCCATTTTTGAACAATTATCTTGAAAATATTCATTACTTCACTTTAGAAATTTCCTTCTCTCCCTTTTTTGCCTTTTCATTTCTGTCTTCTCTGCAGAATAAAGACATCTTTCTATTATCTGGTTTCTTCATGACAAACTGCTTTGTTTTGGAGTGATTGTGTAGAAGTTGAAACACTTTTGTGATATTTCTTTTACGGGGGTCAGTGGTATCTAACTTCTCTTTGATAGCAGGTAGTTAAGCCTTTTAAAATCTCTTTTCTTTGGGGTTTTTAAAGGTCCCTGAAATGAGAGTAGTCCAGAATTCCCTGGTTTCCAATTAAGTTGTTGAGGGAGAGGCTAACCAGGGTTCTCCTAAGAGCCGGATGTTCAGGGCAAGAACTAGCTGTTAACTTAATGAACCAATCAAAGGAATTTATAAAAAGGTGGTAGGCATGGGGGAACTAGAAAAGCAACTGAAAAGGGAATTAATCAGTTATGTGAAAATCAAGAAAGTGAGTTAAATAAAATCTACTGAACTTCTAAGAAGTGATAATTTCATTTGAATTAAATCTTGACCTTAGTTTTTGAGGATTTTATAATAAAGAATTATGTACTCAGCTCCTGTTGGCTTTAGACCAGGGAGTTAAATCCCAAACCCTAGGGGTTAGAGAAAGTCATTTTCACCTTAATTATGTGTGATTTATATCTTGATATTTGTACTGTATGTAGACTTTCGTTGTTGTCTTTTACGGAAGGAACATTTTAATCTAGATCAGCAACTCAACCATATTAATGAGCCACTTGGAGGAGATCCCAGAATAGTGAAAGATGAATAGACCTTCCCATCAGGAACTTCCCAAGTTAGGGTAATAGGTAGTGTGATCTAGTGGTGAGTTATACATAACATACAGTCACATTCTTATAACGCACGTCCATAGAAGCCAACTGGATTATATTCACAGAGTGTGGATTTTCCTAATGCATTGTGATAGTTTCTGGCAGAGATTACAAATTTGTAGTATGACCTAATAGCTGGGGTCAGTTGCTATTTAGCGCTGTCATGAAAAATGCCATCTTGTTGGAGAATGAAATAGAAAATGATTGTGGTTTCCTTCTATTTTTTGGTCCAGTGTATTATCCTTTGTAGTGGGCATATAGGTGTCCAGCCATCCTTCCATAATAATTCTGTTAGTCCATGTGGCCCAGATGAGACTGTCACCCCCAGCCCTCTGTCTGTAGGAGTAGGCTTGTGATCAAAATGAAGTCAATAGGGAATCTTCCCAGGACTTCTCTGAGCTATTGATAAAAAAAAAAAAATGCTCCCTATTTCTCAATAAATTTGAGTTGTAAGAATGCTGGAGGCCACTCCCCTGGCCATCTTGCTGCTACATGAAGAGAGCCAGCTAGAGAAAGGAGTCAAGCAGTGTGAAACAAGCAGAAAAAGAGGAATAAGAAACAGGACTCTAATGACATCAAACTCTCAGGGTCATGTGTGAATTCAGCTCCATCTTTTCAATGTTTGAGTTCTTTGAGCAAAAAATTTTCTTTTTTTGTTTAGGTCTTTGCCATATGCATCCTACAGGATTCTGTACAATCTCAAAACAAGGAACATTAATAATTGTGTCTGAAACAAAGTTATCTGTTTCTAGCTTTCAAGGATAAAAATGACTTCAGAGTATTTCCAAGGTTAGCAATAAATACCAAATGCTGGTAGGTAGACACATTCAGATTACAGACCGTTCCAGAATATGTACCTCCTATAGCTAGCTTCCTGAGCACTTTTTCCAGAGATTTTGGTTAAGTGTACCTGGGGTAGAGCCAACTCTAGAATTTACATTTCTAATGAGCTCATGAGATCCAGACAATGGTGCTGATAGACTGAGAAAGAATAATAGCTTAATATAATTATGATTACTATAAAGAAGGGACAGTGTGAATAATTCACAGACCTTCAAAATATAGACATGATGATGGTGATTAATACCATGATAGAGGATTTTCCTCAATCACTTGCCCATTGTTTCATTAGAAGGATAGTATACAGAGTTTGAAAGGACTTTGGGGTTCTTTAGTCCTAGTTTCATGCGATGCATTAATTTATCCTCTATCCTTAGTAAGATATCATCTAGCTTCCACTTGAACACCTCTATAAATGTTTATTATCTCCAAAGATACTTCGTTCCATTTTTGGAAGTTTTTATTAATTAAAAAGTTGTCTCCTATACTGAACAGATTGTTATTCTTGCTTAACTTTAATCTATTACACTGACCTGAAGATCTAAACAGTAAGTCAGCTCTTGCCTTCATATGATAGATCTTTGAGTGTTTGAAAACATCTAGCAGGACTTGACAGCCTACTTTCCTTTTGGGTAACCTTTCTTTCTTCTTTCAACAATACCACTTTTGCTGTAGCTTCCTAAAATATTTCCATCCTGGTTGTTGTTTCTGAATGTGCTTCAGTTTTTTAATGCTTCTCAAAATGTATGCTTAGAAAGAAATGCAACTCTTGAGGTGCAATTCGAAAAACACAGAAAGAAATAGCAGCATCTTCCTTGGCACGGGATGTTAGACTTCAATTTTCACTATTTGAGATAACTTATTAACTTGTTTTGGCAGCTTCATGATAGTTGATTTGTTTAGGGTTTGTACTTAACTACAGCTAATTGCTAAAGCACTGTCAGATTGTTCACTCTGGTTGTCTCTTTAAGAAGTTTTTGATACAATTAGGCTTACTAGGCTTGTCAGTGACTCCCTAATTATCACATTATAATGTATTACTAGAAACCATCTGAAGTCTTGCAAGTCATTGGTCACAGAAACAGCGGCCATATAATTTGTCATCCAAACTTCAACTCTTTTGAAAGTCAAAGAGGGTCCTATTAATATTATAATTACTCCAGTGTAAATAGGAACTGACCCAGCCAAACTTGTTAAGTATGGGAGGCTTTGAACTGATGTTTACACATACTTCAATATAAAGGAAAATGAAATCAAACTCATCAGTTGGAAACCTTTTTTTAACCACTAAGTTAAAAATATCTCCATAGTTTGACTTTAGCAGAACTACTTTAGTTTTTCCCCTGAATTCTGCCCCTTTAATATGGGTGGAATTAAAGCTAAAGAATACCTTCTTTGATCCAGATTTCCGGGTTGGCTAACCTCCTTTCTTTCATGGGGAAATATGCTCCAAGATATCATCTCCGGTTTCTAGCAAGCTTTTCCAGACACTCCCCTCCTGTCCTCTAGTTTTCTCATGGGGTGTTGTTTCCTGCCCTGTGAAATAGTCTGTCCAGTTGAAGTCACTCAGCAAGCATTTAATTAGCAACCATCAGCTGAATGCTTTGCGTCTGGACTCCACCCATGGTCTCCAAGTTAAAGATCTGAAGAATTCCAAATCCTTCTATAATTCCCTTTGGGTGCAACAAGGAAGAGCTTGCAGGCTGACAGCCAACTTGTCCTCACCTCAACTCAATGCTCACCATCCTTTTGGGACCAGGCAGTTTTAAAACAAAACAAACAAAAAAACGCAATCCCGCCTTTCTTCCAAAGATACTTTGTCAAGTATCAGATTAAAAAAATCAACAACAAAAAACTTTTTTTTGTTTGTTTTGTCTTTTAAACTTCTCTGGATGCTGCTTATGGGCTATTTCCTGCCTTGCAGTCAGAGCCAGACTCCAGGCTTGCGTGGAATCTCAGAGGTTAAAAAGAGACACGCTTTTGGGTGGAGTTGAGAGGGCAAGAGGAGTGGAGAGCAAGGATGGCTTTGAAATCAGAGATTCCTGTCTTCCTCATTTTGCAGCCACGTCTTACTAATAGTAAATATTTTTGAAAACTTGTTTGTAAGAAGTAAGATAGATTTGTGGATAATTTATAAAATTTATAAAAATATTGCATAAAGATGTAATTTATTCCACATTGTGGAAAGGAATATCCTGTTTCTGTTTCTCTTCCTTGACACTCCTAAGACTTCAAGGAAAGCACATGATCTCCGTAATCTTCTCAAATCCTATTTCTGAGGCTATGTAGACACAAAAGACTTAAACATTGAACACTAATGCTTTTACTTTAAAAACCATAGACTTCCTATTGAAGAATCTGAGTAACAGACAGATGAACTCAAATTATTTATTTGTTGTTTGATTTATTTTAAGTGCACCAAATGCTTAGGGCCTCCTAAACTCATGTACAAAGAACAAATGCTGCAGCAAAACTTAAGCCAAAAGTCTATCCACCCTGCATGAAGCTGGGCCCAAGAGATTTAATCTTATCTGCATTTCCCCAAAAGTCAACATGCTGGAGTCAAATCTGGATTTTTGGGAAATCATCGGAAAAAAAATGAGATGCAAAAATCATAGCAACACATTCAGCATGGTAACACTGTCTCTCTGGCACAATCCCAGGTCACATTCTCCTAAATTTTCAGTTGGCACGAAGGTTCCTACTATAGCTGCTACATCTTCCACATATGCCTCTTGATGCACACAGGACCAAATGCCCCCACCCTGCAGCAGAGATGATGCCTTATTCCACCATTGACAAAGTTATGTCTAAGAGATGGATTTTATAAGAAAATCTAAATGGATTTTTCAGATTCTGAACATAGACTGTCTTTGACGATCCAAACAGGCAAGGAATGTTTCATGTCTCAGCTGAGAAAGCTACTGTCTCAGTAGGTCATGCAGAAGCTCAAGTTCAAAACATTAAAGGGATGGTACCAACCATAGACATTTAGCATGTTCGTCATCACTACTCTTCATATTCACCCCACCCCCCAACATGCACACATAAAAAGAATCTGCATAAACTTGAAAAATACCTTGCTACTTTTGGAACAAATTCTATGATGTCCTTCATGGCTTAGCTAGATTTTAAGCAATCCACATCTCATGAAAAATAATTAACATGTTTTCTCAGTTAGACCATTTGAGCCTTCCAAGTGATGACTATAAACTTAGCAAAGTTTAAAATATGTTTTAGTTTCTTAATTTTGGCATTTTTCCCCATTTCTTTATTATTATTCAGCAATCCCAGAGGTGTAGTCAATTGGTACATAAAATTTTCATTACTCTAGAATATAGTATAATTAATAGAAAAACACATTTTGAGCTCCATTTGTTTATTTTTTTAACTTGTAGGGAGTATATCTGCTCATTTATGACATTATTTCTAAAAAAAGAGCATGGGATTTAGTATTAGAAAAATTAGTTTTCAAGGATAGTCTCTTTCTCACATTAACTACTCCTGTGATATAGGGCAAGTATTTACAAATAAGAAGTAGGGGGAGTAATCTTATTTATTGCTCAGAGGTTTTTCATTATCAGCTGAGTTGGGGATATGAAAATTTTGTAAACATTAAGCATTAAATTGTTAACATTATTTCTTTCATTCATCAAACACTTATTTAATATATGCTATATTCCAGACATAGTGTTCAATGCTGCATATAAAAATATGGGTAAGATACAGTTTTTACCATGAAGAAACTTATGACCTACTGGAGGAAATAGACGTGTATCAGTGCCAACATCATCATCATTGTTATCCACTGCATGCCCACTAGGACTCAGGCTCTGTTCCTGGCCCAAGGAAAAGTGATGAAGCCAAAATCCCTGCCCTCTGAGGATTCAGAAAAACAATAAATAAGGAAATTAATACATGTACCCTTTCAGATAGTGATAAGTATAATGAAGCTAATAAAGCAGGATAAGAATGTAAAGTAATTGGTGCATATTTGTGGTAGGGTGGTCAGAGAATAATTCTTCGAAGGAGTAACATATAAATTGGGGCATGAATGATTTTGAAGAACGCACCATGCAAAGATCTGGCAGAGAGAATAGCAAGTGTAAAAATCCAAAGATGGGTGGGATTGGGATGCTTGAGGAACAAACAAACAGACTAATGCAGGTGGAACAGACTCAGGGAGGGAGAGTCTGTAGATGAGGGTAGGGACTCCAGAGTGGCCAGATCACTTGTCATGGGAAAAGTCGAAGGACTTGGTTGGAGGACAGGTTGATAGTCCCATCTGATTTACAATTTGAACAGATTACTCTGGATGTGGTATGGAGTTGAGATGGTAAGACGGCAAAAGTGGGAGCAGGAAATGAGTTAGGAGGCTACTCGAGTAGCCCTGGCAAGATATACTGTGGCTTGGAGCACAGCAATAATGCAGAGTTGGTAAGATATTTTTAGATTGGGATATATTTTTAAGATAGAGACCACAGAATTTGTTGACGAATTGAATTTAGGGCATAACAGAAAGAGAAGATGTGTCAATAATATCTCGATTTTTGGCTTAAGTATTACAGACAGCTGTGGTGCCATTTGATGAAGTGAGGAAAAGGGAGGAGCAAATACGAATGGGGACAGAATCAAGAGTTTGCTTGGGGGCATCTTAGGTTAGAGACACCTTTTAGATATTTAAAGGGCAATGTCCTGAAGGTGGTAGAGGTGAGAATTTAGAAAGGCTGTGAATACAAACACAAAGTTATTGCCTGTGGATAGTTGTCGATGTCATGGGTTTAACCGGGTAATATTGGGATAGAGCATGGGGAAGAGAAGTGGACCAAAGACTGAGCCCTGAAGCAATGTAAACTAAGCCTTAGTCAAGAAGAGGAGTGCCCAGTACTGCAAAGTAACATGGCTTCTGGGGGAGCAGGAACACCAAGAGAGCGTGGGGGCTGGGAGACAGACAAACAAAGAAGGAGAGGTCAACTCTTAAATGGCAGGAGGATTAAAATCAGGAGTGAGAATTGACCTCTATGTGGGTAAAGTGGGGGTCATTGGTTAGGCCTCGTAATAGTAGTTTGGGAGGATGTTTGGAGATAAAACCTCCATTGGAGTAAGTTAAAGAAAGGTTGGGAGGTAAGGAAGTAGAGCCACCAAATATAGGCACAATTCTAGAAATTTTGCTTCAGACTAATTGCGCAGTATTTATTGGAGGACATAAAATCAATCTGGAATTTTTAAAGTTTCTAGGTCAGTGGTTCTTAAACTTTTTGGTTTTAAGAACTCCTTTATACATAAACATTATTGAAACATTGGTGAAAAATTGAAAACATTTCTGTTTATGTGGGATATAGTTATTGATATTTACTGTATTGGAAATTGAAATGTAGTCATACTTAACTTTTTAATTAGTTTATTTAAAAGTAACACTAATAAAGTATCGCATGTTAACATAAAATATATTTTAATGAAAAAATAACTATATTTTCCAAAAAAGTCATGAGCATAGTGGCATTATGTTATAGTTTTGCAAATCCCTTTAATGTTTGGCTTAATAGACAAAAGATGGATTTTCATATCTGTTTCTGCATTCAATTTATTGTTATAAGTTGTTTTGGTTAAAGTGTATGAAAAAAATTAGGTCTCATACAGATATATATCTTAATAGATAACTTTTATTTGCCTAAGTATCTTTTCTGATAATTGTGGTTATACCATGTAGCCTATTTGCAGGGAATGGGAGTGAAAAATACAAATACCATTTTTGTATCTTTATGAAAACAATTTTGAATGCATGGGCACACTGAAAGTGTTGAGACCCTCGAGGGTTGCTAGACCATACTTAGAGAACCACTGAATGTATTTCATATCCAACAACATCTGAGTTTTGTTTTGTGTGAAATATTGCTATGATAACAAAAAGTGAAATGACAGCAGCGGCAGAGAGCTTGTGAAAAGCTGAAATTCTTTTTCTTTTTTTCCAAAGAACACTAGCTATGTTATTAAAGAGAGTCTTGGAGGGTATACCAGCTGTGAGGCTTGCTTTCTGGCAGTTTCCCCAACTGTTAATCAAAGGTGCCATGAGATAGGTGGTAGCTGTCCTTAAAAGACTATTTCCAATGAGTAGTGCTTTCTTATGATTAGTAATAGATTTTAGAAATTGTTATTTGTCCCTTTCTTTCAGCTATGAATTATTTTGGGGTGATAGATGGATATGTGCTAAAATGCATTAATTTTAATGTGTTTCTTTATTTTTCATGTCATAAAATTAGAGATGGAAGAGACCTCATGAGTTGTGCAGTCCATCACCCTGGCATAATATCATGGCTCTTTCCAGAAGGGGTTTGTCTGGCTCAGTTTTAAATGAGGAAAGCAATTATACTCCCGTTAGTTCCCTTGGGAGACAACTCCATTTATTGATAGATCTCCATTTTGAAATGTTGCCCTACATCGAGCCCATGTTGGTTGAATACTATTAATCCTTGACTGGCTAAGCCCCATGTGGTAATCTCTAAGGGAGAACTTCACCCACTTTACTCCTCTGGTAAATCTTCTTCTTCTAACATGCAAGCAATCTGTGGTCTATGAACTGTGCAATACAATGGGTTATTGAGCACATTCTGTATACTGGCTTGTAAATTCTCTCCTGTTGAATCATCTGATAAAGAATTTATTATATAATTGTAAGATTTTAAGCAAGGACGTTTATTAAAAGGGCATTTGGGATTATCACATATAGAACATAGGTGCAAGGGTGATCTCATTTGGTAACAAAATTTTTTACACACCAAAAGGAATGAAGTGTTACTGAGTTCTTCAACATGTTACTCAAACAATAGCCACAAGTGAATTTTTAGAGTCACTTTAGGAAAATGACTGTCATCTGAATAAGTGAATAAGCATCTTGGGAATTTGTAGTAAGGATGATGAAATAATTTCATAAACTTTAAAAAATATAGAGAGCACATTTCTATTTCTATATCAGAAAGTCAAGATGTAAATCTCTAGGGGCATGCTTTGAAAAAGGATAAAATTTTTTATGCCTTGAGGATATTCATATGGCTTATTTAAACATTATTTTCTGAAGACATAAAATTTGAATTCCCAGTTTCTTCATGCTTAGCTGATTGGATGATGGCTTGGGAGACATTATACTGCCCCCTTTTCCTTGCATTTAAAAATTTATTTCCAGTTACTCTTATAAATCTAGATTATTTTGTCTTCACTTTGAAAGCAATTTCATCAAATCTCTTGATGTAGTCCAGTAAATACTCTCATGTAAAATGATCTCCATGTTATTTTTAAGAGGCAGGTTTCCCCTCTTAATGACATGACTTCATGACTTGTTCAAGTTAAGGAGAGGAAAAAGCAACAAACCAGAAATGGAATTGTGCTTATATTATTATTCCAATGCTGAGCACTTGAGCAGAATGTGTTTGTTTTTATTAATGTAGAAGACTTTCTTTCTCTTCTTTCTTTTTCTCTTCCTTCATGGCTTCAGTTGGTTTTTGTTGTTGCCGTTGTTCGTCTTTAAAGCAGACTGTTTGGATGAGTCAGTGAAGCAATAATGAAAAACAAGAGGTTGGAAGTTTCCTCTTCTATGTCTCAGACAAATGAGGCAGAGCAAGCTCTCCACATGATGTTTGGGAAGAAATCCAGCTCTGACGATGTATGTTAAAAGTGTAAAAATAAAAATAAAAACAAATAAAAAAGCCAAAGGCCCTTTAGGGGCTACTAAAATGAGTCTGTCTTTATTCAATGTGGAAAGGCAAATAACCCATTATTCTTTTAGAAATACTGTTTTATCATCTTTAGGAATTGTTTCACAAAAATTTATGGCAAAGCCAATGCCAATACCTAGTTATTCCATTATATGCCTACAAACATTTATATTCTTCATCAGGAAATTAATTAGAAATAGATGCTAAGATTACTAAACTATTAGAGAAATATTCAGACTCTCTTTGCTATGTTAGAATCTGCAAAGACCTTACCTCAATCCGAAAACAGCTATTTGTTCTCGGTTTGCATAACTATTTCTGTGAGTTTCAGAATAGACTACTGGTTATGTTTTCTTGTAGCCACACTGCTGAGTTTGGTTCTCAGATGCTACACTAACTAGTAAGTTACTTAAATTCTCTGCATCTCAGGGACAGCACATGTAAAATGGGGATGTTAGTAACAATGTTCATAGGTTGCTGTGATGATGATTAAATATGTTGATATACATAAAGCACTTAGAACAGTTTCTGGTGCATGATAAGTGCTTTGAAAGAGCTATTATTATTATATTGTAATCATTAGAGGAACTTTATATTCTCTGTGTCATTGTTACCTTTCCATTAATTATATCATCAAAAAGTGTGTTCAAATAATTTGTACACACCCTATGGCCTTTATATTCCTGAAAACATGGCTTTCAGAAATAAATCTGTTGTAGTGCAACTACAAGTCTAAAGTAATAGTTTGCTAAATAGGGTGCTGGATAGACTTAAATCATTCATGTACTTCAGCCATTGGCACGTATACTTCCTTTTCACCGAAAAACTCCATTCTCCCCAAGATGGGTCATTGCAGCTTTTATCAAGACATTTATTTTTTCTCATTCTTAGAGTTATTCCTACTATTATATAAACACACTTTAAAATATCCCATCTTTAAAAAATCCTCTCTCGACTCCACAGTCCCCTTTAGCTACTCCCCCATTTCTCTCTTTTATTTATAGGAACTCCTCATGAGAATTGTTTAAACTCATTGTCTCTAATTCTTCTTTCATTTTTTCTTGTGTTTGATCGAACCAGACTTTCACTCCCTCTGTTCACTAAAACTGCTCTTTTTAAGATCACCAAAGACCTCTGTGCAGCTGAGCCTGGTCAGTCTCCCTTTGCTGTACTTGACCCACCAATAGCATGAGCGCTAGCAGCAGCTTACTCCCTCCACCCGGATCAACTCTATTCCCTCAGCTTCCGTGTCCTCACAAGCTGCTTCTTTTCTTCCTATTTCCCTAACTTCCCCTTCTCAATCTACTTTGTTAATTCCTCATCACCACCCCAATATTTAAAGGCTGGAATGCCCCAGTGTGGAGTCCCCAGAACTCTTCTCTAGCTACACTCACTTCATTTTAAACTCATCTGGTCTTATGGCTTTAAGTGCTGTTCATTTCCTCATGATTCTCAAATTTATATTCTGGGCCTGGACCTCTCCCTTGAACTTCAGACTTATCTATCCAGTTGCCAACTCAACTTTTCCATTGGATTTTCTAATGGCGATCTCAACAGAACATGCTGCAAAGCAAACTCTTGATTTTCCTTGCAAAAGTGTTTCTCTCACTGTGTTTTCTATTAAGTTAATTGCAGATCCCCATTTCTGGGTTCTCAAGTGCAAAAGTTTACAATAATCCACCTCTGAATGTTATTTTTTCCCTCATGCCCCATTAAATTGTTGGCTTTACTTTCAAAATATTTCAGAATTAGACCATTTCATGCCACTTCCGTCACTGTCATGCTGGGTCAAGCCACCATCCCCTCTCTGGAGCATTGCCGTGCCCTCACTGCTCTTCTTGCTCGCACTCTTGCCTCCCGTTCTAGTCTCTGCCAGCAGGGCTGTTGCTCCTCCATTCATTGGTATCTCATCTTACTCTAAGTAAAAATCTAAAGTCCTCATCAAATACTTTGTGCAGCCTCAAAATGTGACCTGGCACTTAACAAATGGCAAAACAGAAAGACCAAAGACCTAACTCTGTCTCCCTCTTCTGTTCTTATGGCACGTCACTTCACTTAACCTTAAGAGAGAGTTCATGGCTGTTACAAGCTCCTCTGCCACATCTCAGCCTTTGGCACTGATAATGGGGTGAGGGTCAAAGGAAAAGGTAAAGAAGAGAGGTTGATAGGGGATTGAGATAGTGTAGGCAACAAGAGCATGTAAGCAGTGAGTAATAAGAAAACACCTTGTGTTTGTGCTCTCAAGGCACGGCCTAAGACAAGCTTTTACCGCCTCAAGGCCACTTAGGATAACCGTCTTTCAAGTTCTGGTTTGTAGCTTGGCAGTTAACACACTTAAAAAGATCATTGACTAAACTTAATTGTTGTTTTAAGGGATAAACAGATAGTATTAAGTTTGCACCAACAGATTTGATTTATAAATATAAGATATTAAGAAATGCTTCTTTCAGAACAGAAATTTTCTAGCTCTTTTCTGTAGTAATGGAAGAAAGACAGGAGGCAGATGGCTGAGCACACACAATTTAAAGCAGGACTGCTGAGGGCACAAAAGCTCCAAACAGAAGCAGACTATTTGTTAACATCCCCTACGAGTGCTGGGAAATGATTGTGATTGGTTTTCTGTAAATATCAGAGACCCTTTCTCCCATTTATCTTCTTAAAATAATTTTGAACAAACCATTTTCTCCTTCAGTCTGGCATACTGAAAGCTTACATTGGGAGTAATTCAACAGAGATTTTAAAAAATTGTTGCTAAATTACTGTGTCTGAAAATTTGTATCACATTATTGATGTAACAGCTTTTGTCCAAAGATTTCAAATGACAAAAGGGACAACAGAAACTCATCTTTACTGGGCACACACTCTGTGCCAAGCATGAGACGAGAAGATTTGAAAACGTGATCCCATTCTGTCCAGGTTCCGCAGATGTTCCTCTAAATATCCCCTACTCCTTCCTTCCCATTCTCCCCAGCCATGATTTCAGAACTTCCCTCCTCTGGTCCGACTTCCGATCTTGTCATCTTTCCTCACTCTTGAGAAATGATATTGCCTTCTACATAATGCAGAAAACAGAAATTGTCAAAGGGAACTGTCTCAGTTCCCCAGAGTAATGACTTCGAATACACCTAACTCACCTTTTCTTTTTTTATTCTTCTCTAACATGGACACTCCCCAATCTCTACTGATTCCAAAATATTGACACCAAAGCTTGCTTAGGGGTCTTCCCTCCTTAAACAACAAATGAACAAATAAATAATCAAACCCTCCTCTATGCCTCCTCTGTATTTCTTTACTCCCCTTCAGAGCTGAACTTCTCAGTCCCCACTTCTCCACCTCCCTTCCTGTGGCTACCATTCTGTTTTCCCCAAGGTCTGCCCGCTGTGACCTCCTCCACTGGACTCTTCCCTGTCCTTATCTCCCTTGACTTCCGAGTGTCATTTGATCTGTGACTACTCTCCTCCTGAAGCGTTCTCTTGCCTTGGCTTCCAGGACTATGTGTTCTCCTGTTTCTCCTGTGCATATTCCCTCTCATCCTACATTGTGGAACTCTTTTTCTCTGCCTGCTTTGATGGCACATTGATATTTCTTGGGGTTCTGACCTAGAGCTTCTCTTTTCACTGCATGCCATTTCTGTAGCAGTCACACTTTAGCAAATGAGTTTATATTACTGCTTCTTTTTCTTTCTCCTTTTATTACTAAAAAGTTTTACGTTCAGGGAGCCTACCTCTGCTATGTGTTTTGTAGATGCTTCTGGATACCTTCTTTGCAGTAGTTAGAATTAATATTTCTTTCTGATTATGAAAACAAAAGTAGTATTTTCTTAGATGAGTTATGGTTTGGAGGACTCTCTTCAATTCCTCTAAGTCCCTTTTCTTTTGGTCTTATGTCGTCTTCACTGTCTCCTCTTTCCTTGGGGCAGAGTTTAGCTCATTGATTTGTTGCTTTAACTCTGTCATGCACCCTCTGTGTAGGTTACAGCAACAAGTAGGTTTCCGGCCACAGATCTACTATACAACACGGCAGACTACTGTCTTTATGGATTTTTCAAAAGCATGAATTGAGGTTCTCTTTAAGAAGGATGTAGTGAAATGTTTGACATAAGAGACAGGAGAACCCCTGGTGATCGGAGGAAATGGGTTGGGATAGGTGGATAGCTGGGCTGTAGTTTGAAATGTAGTTTGAAGCTCATTAGTTGTAACTCAGTCTGTAGGAAAGAAAAATAATACATAAACTGGGCCCAAATCTTGAAAAATGAATGAATTTCTTATCAAGAATCTTATCAAAATATTACATACTGATAATAGCATTGTAATATTAATACTAAATTTAAAAAGTTAAAAAAGATAAAAAGCTTATTAGTGGCTCCACATATTATGAGGAACTTCAGTAGGTTTAACTCAGTATAGAACTTGTTCATTACATAATTTCCCTTTTGCAAAGCCTTGTCGCAAGGGACATATCAATAAAAAGCTATTGAAATAGAAATAAATGACCTTTTGAACACATCATAAACACATAGGTCAGGTCTTCCATATAGAGGCTAACATTTTTCACACATTGCCATATGTTCTTTACACTTCGTACACCTCTTATTAGAATATTGGCCACCACTCAATTACTCTTACACCTGCCTAAAACTACACACGTACATATTTTATATTTTTATGTATAGCATACGTATTTAGGCAAGCCAGTATCCCTTCCCCCATTTCAACGAGATTTAGTCACTTAGGAGAGGTCTACCTTCCATTCACTGTGCATGCACAACTCAAATTAAAGCTAAGGTGGGTTATGTTTTCATGTCTTGGGAAGAATAAACTTCTTAAATGCTTTACAAGGCTTTTATTTTGGCACTGGGACAAGACCACCCCACGTTCTCTGAGTTGCTAAAACATGAAATCGTTGATTCATTTTGGTTTGTGAAGAAATTTTTTTTTAACAGCAAAGAGAAGTAATCTCAGCATTGTGATGTATTCCATGCCACAGTATATTCAAGGTAATGAGCATGTTTGAAAATGAAGGCCACTGGTTTCAAGAAAATGCTTAAATTGGGGGAAAGATGTCTAGCTCAGAGTCAAAAGCTGTTGTCTTGTTAGAAGGCCACACCGTTTACTGTTTTAAAAAAAAACGTTCAAAATGGTAATATGTGAGGGAAGTAGCAGAGTTTTGTAAAAGATGAAGTTTAAAGTGCCTCTCTTGTGTAGCAAGTGAACCTTAGATGAAAAAGCCCACTGGGGTGGAGAGAATGGTAAGTTTTCCACATGGCTGTACATATTTTTAATAAATAAACTAAGATCATTTATTCTTTCTGTGTCCCAGTAATCACCTCTGTCACTGTGCGGTTCAATTTACAGAGACATTATGACATGTTAGTTTTATCTTCATAGTACAAATATATAGTAGCACAAGGCATCAACAGAAATGCAAAATCACAGCATTTCTAATACAGACACTTAAAGCTAAAAAAAATTCTAGATCTTGCTTTTGTTAGAGCCACACTGTGCTGTTAGGTCAGCAGCAGGAGGCATTCGTGCATCAGAGAGAGTCAGGAGAGGTTATAGGTCTTCTTATAACTTCTTAGATGTACCTTCCCATCTGAGCCAAATAATTCTTCCCCTCTGAAGCCACCTTTCCCATCTGCATTGCATTTCTTTGCACAAAGGGAGTAGGGTGAGTCTCACATTAGAAGACAAATCAACTCCCTCTTATTTTACATCTGCACTGAGAATAAACAGGCTCCAGGTCCTTCATTATTTTGAAACTCATATAAGCTGGGTTTATAAGACATCAGTATAACCTATACATTTGATTAAATAGATTAATAGAGTAAAGGAATGAAAAGAAAAAAATTCTGATTGAATTTACCATTCAAATCCAATATTTTCAATAACTAGAAGAGTCAAATCTCAGCATCCAATAATCCTATGTCAACAGACACACTGAGTCTTCAACTGTGACCTGGAATCTGCCACTCTCAGGAGAAAGGGCTCATGTAACATGCGTGCACATCTGCAAAACATAGCTTCGTGTCATTCAGAAACAATCCTGTGTGGGCCACATCACTCGTGTCCGTCTCACACAGATAAATAAACAGGATTTTTTCACTGCACAATACCATTACAGCCACAACCAAATTAACTTTGTGCATTATACCATCTCTGACTAGGAAGCCTACTTCTTAGAGACTGCAGGAGGTGCCCAGGGAAAATGAGGAGGAATTATTTTATTTTACTTATTATAAAGATTGGAACATACTCTTATTTTTTTTTTCAATGATATAAGCATATGTGCCATGATTCCTGGCTACATGAACATTAAATTCCTTTATAATTATGCTTTTTATGTAATCATGCCAGGGCATGGCTCAAAATATTTGGATTCACATATAATGTGCAAGGGAGAGCTTTCCACACAAAGAAATACTCTAATTATATACAATGCCTGCTGCAGATAGCTGGCATGAAAGGAGGTGGAAAGAAGCTATTACTTGCTTTCTCTGGAGTTACTGTGCCCACTGGTTTATTTCATTATGAAACTTCTCTATGCTAGACCATTAGGGTAAAGAAAAAAATACATTCCAAGTGTGTATGCCAGCCAGTAAAAGGGACTCCTTTAACAAATAAATCTTACTTCAAGACTATCGTGCAGCTTCGTGTCCATGCTGGGCTTGTAGAACTATGCTTTACAGAAGGACAGAGAGTGTCAGTTCCTCCAAATGACACTAGACCCAAGTGACTGGGCAATGGGGATATACTCAGACTGCCAGGTTCCCTTCTAGCACTTGGCCTTTGTATTTTTGTCCTTTCCTGTTGACATTGACCCCAAACTCAGCAAGGTACTTTAGATTCAGACTTGGCCCTGCAAGGATTTGGTGACACATTTTCGCTACTCTTATACTTTTCCTTGGCCACACCCTGAAATACTCTTTTGCTGCAGGAATTGAGTCTTGCCCATTCCCATCTCTGACTTTTGGTCTCGTATTTCAATTATGTAACAAATATTTATTGAGTACCTATTATATGCAGGCATGACTGCTAAAAATACCATAATGAACAAAACACAGTCTCAACCTGAATGGAAATGACTGTCTAGTGGGAGATACAGATAACTAAACAGACACTTATTAATATAACACAGAGTCATAAGTGCTGTGAGAGGGAACAATTTGGGTTTCATACCAGTAGAAAGGGAAGATACCATGGCAGAACTGGGGGTGGAGTGGGAGAGTTAATTGGGAGTGTACACAAGGGAGTCTTCCTGGAGGAGGTGGCATGACCTTACATCTAAACAGTAGGGGAGAGCAGGGTCACAGTCCAGAGCTGTTGCACAGTTATGTGAAATGAATTTTGATGGCCTTGTGCAACCGACTTCTCACCATACTAATTTCATTCTCAAAATATTCTCAAACATCTGCTTCTCTTTCTACGCCTCTGTCCAATGATAGAAAACTTAAATAGTTGATTGAATTGCCCGTAACTTCACCTGGAGAACATGTAACACAAAGGAGAGTGAAACTTTCCGGTTCACTAGCAGTGGCCAGCAGGGGATTTGGACAAAACACCAACTACGGAGACACCGGAGCTGTGTCCCTCTCTCATTCATATTGTTCCTGTGTGTCTCCTCCATCTCTCTTTTTTGTTTAAATGGTCTCCAGAGTTTTTTCTGGTTTATTATTATGTTTTCAAATAACTAGCTTTGGCTTTGCTGGTTCTGTTTACGTTATCTTCCTTTTATATTTTAGTTTATTAAGTTTTCTCCTCTATTATATTGCTAATCTGCTCTCATGGGGTTTATTTTACTCCCCCCACCAAATTCTGAAGTTAGAATCTTAAATCATTAATTTTCACTCACTTGTAGTATAATTTAAAGCTATACGTTTCTGCCAAATATTGCTTTTATTGTTTCACAGAAGACTTAATATGTAATGTTGTCCTTATCTCTCAGTTCTATGTATTTTTAAATATCTATTTTGATTTCTTCTTTGACCTATGTGTTCCCTAGAAGTGTGTTTAAAAATGTCTAATTTAATTTTGGTGAGTTTTTGTTATTAATTTAATATATTACAACAGCAGAAAACATGGTCTGTATAAAAGCAATTATTTTAAATTATTTCACATTTATTTTATAGCTTAGTTCATGGTCAACCTTTGTAAATGCTCCCTTCATAACTGAAAAAAATGTGCATTTTTAATTGTTGGTTGAGGATTTTCTTTATATCCATTAAATCAAGTTTGTTCTTTTAGTTAAACTATTGTCTATCTTTAATAATTTGCCAGCTTTAACCTACCAATATTTGAGAGAGATTTATTAACATTTTCCACTGCGAGTGTGGATTTTTATATTTCTTCCTGTATGTCTATTGATTTTCACCTTATATATTTTGCAAATAATATATCAAGGGAATATAATTTATAATTGTAATATCTTTCAAGCGAATTGACACTTTCATTTTATCAGTCATTTTCTTTGTCCTTAAAATCCTATCATCTTTGCACCTATTTTGTCTGACATTACCATAGCTACCCATTTTTTTGGTCACTGTATTCCTTGTATATATCTCTCTCTATCTGCCTCTTTGTGTCCTTACATGCTAGGTACGTCTTTTGTTTACAATTTATGAGTCATTATGTTTAAAAGTTTTTAAAAATCCAAACTGATAATTCCTGTCTTTTAACTGGTATATATTTTGAATTATTTCCAACATTTCCAGTTCACTTTTTCTTGTCTCCCATTTTTTGTATTCTTCTTTTTTATTTTCTCGCTTTTTTCTTTATGGATGAATCTTTTGTTTGTTTTTACTTTATTTTTCCTCTCATATTTTTCAAAGTTATAAATTCTATTTCTATAGTTTCGTGGCTAACTTTTGAAAGTTTACCATGTACACCTCAAACTTGACAAGATCTTAAGTAAGTAGATGGATATCAACTTGAATGATACATGTTCTGATCTGAATATCTGTGTTCCTCCAACATGCATGTGTTGAAGTCCGAACCTCCAGGTGCTGGCATTAGGAAGTAGGGCCTTTGGGAGGTAATTAAGTCATGAGGGCAGAGTGCTCATGAATGGGATTAGGGCGCTTTATAAATCAGGCCCAAACAAGCTCCTTTGCGTCTACCACACTGTGAGGACACAAGAAGGCATCATCTATGAGGAAGCAGGCCCTCGCCAAACACTAAATCTGCTGGCACCTTGATCTTGGACTTCCCAGCCTCCAGAACTGTGAAGAATTGTTTCTTTTTATAAGCCATCCAATCTATGGTATTTTGTTATCGTAGCCCAAACAGAATGAGACGATATGGAATTTACAACACTTTAATTTCAGTCAGCTGTCTCCTGATTTATAGGCTAAAAATTTCTCAATATTGTAGATCTTTCTTTTCATAATCCTACAGACTAGACATTATTTTTATTATAATTGAGTACAGCATACCATATCTTTTTAAAATAACAGTTACATGTTTACCAGATTTTTTGTTTATGTCTTCCTTCAATTTTAGACCTTCTTTCTGGAGTAATTTTCCTTTCCTTTCTTTTTATTTACCTATTTATTGACAGGATCTCACTCTGTCACCCAGGCTGGAGTGCAGTGGCACAATCATAGCTCACTGTAACCTCAATCTCCTTGGTTCAAGCAATCCTCCTGCCCCAGCTGCTAGACTAGCTGGGACTTATAGGTACCGTCACCATGCCTGGCTAATTGGAATCATTTTCCTTTCACTTGAAGTACTATGAAGTCTTAAGAGTTCTTTTAATGAAGTTCTATTTTTTATAAAATCTCAGTTTTTATTTATCAAAATGTCTGCATTTTCATCTACAAAAAAATTTCATTGTTCTCAATTCTAAGTTGATAGTTACTTTTCAACACTTTGAAGATGCTATTATAATACATTGGCTTTTGTTTTCTATTATGATTCTGGAGATAACAATTTTTCACTAATTCTTTTTATTTTCTTGTATAGATCTGTGTTTTATTCTCTGGCAGCTTTTAACATTTTCTCTCGGTCTTTGTTGGCAGTTTTGCTAAAATGTATTTAGTAGTACGATCTTTTAAAAAATGCATTTGGCTGTGTCAGTAGGGCAGTACAGATCTGGGTCTATTTTATCTTTCTTCAACTGTCCTGGAACAGTGAATAGATTTCAGGTTTGCTCCCTATTTTTGATGGCTGGCATTTGTGCCAAGGGTAACTTTTGGTTTTACATATATTACTAATCACAGTTTGTTTGCAGCTCCCTGTTCTCAGTATTTTTTTTTTAAAAAGATCGTTAATTCACTAACTTCATTTTGGAAATTTCTCTCTTTCTCAGAATTCTAACAATGCATTGAGAAGCATGTTTGTTTTAATTAGATCCACGATCTACTGTCTTACATCAGAAGGCTTCAAAGTACAAAGGTCACCACAATTTGAAGTAAAAGTCCTTATTAATTTGCTTTACAGATTCTCCTTTTAGTATGTTAATCTTTTTCGTTATCATTTAATCCATTTTCTAAATCCACATACTGACTATAAGATAGCCATACTCCCCTACTCTGCTGTCTCAGTGTTTTCCTCTTTTATGTCTAGTTGCTTTCATGGTTTCACAGTTTCAACTTGCAAAAGAAAAAAATATATATATCTATAGATACATTGTATATATATCTTTACATTTATTTGTGTATGCTTTCACAAATTTTCTACCATAGCTATAGCCATATATTTAAACAAGTAGCCAACTTTTACTAAAAGTGAGATAATTTAACATTATATGTCCTTAATATGATGTAATATCTAGTATATAGTGTTACTTATAAAGTATTCTGGCTCCCAACCCTCCAAAAATATCCTGAATTTAATCAAGCCTTAGATATAATTTCTAAAGAAATTGAAGGAGCAGAGGGAGAACTTAAAAGGTCACCATAGGGAAATATCAGCCTTGTGGGGTATATGGGATATTCTATAGCATGACTTGATTTCTTCAACAAGACAGTGGTGTGGGGAAAAAAAGCTGGAGAAGGAAATGATTCTGGCTGGACTAAAAGAGATTTTTAAGAAAATCAAGAGACATAGCAATCACATGCAATGAATGGGAATGGTTTGCAAACCCACCAAAACAAATGCAAAAAGACATTTTTAAGGAAATTTGAATATGAATTAATTGAGTATTAAATGACATTAAGGGATTATTGCAAATTCAGTTAGGTATGATAATGACATTGTTGTTATGAAATAAATTACACTTTGTTTAAAAAGTAGTTTTACTGAAGTATGTCAGGGAAAAGTGATATCAGGCCTGAGATTTATTTTGAAATACTCCAGTATAAAGGAAATGTGGTAAATAAGATAGGTATGGCTAAATAGTGTTGGTTTTTGATGCTAAAGTACATAGTGGTTCATTGTATGTTCTTCTTCTGTGAATAGTCAGAAGTTTTCATCAAAAGCTGATGAAAATATATATGTCAAATATTTTGTGGAGATAGCTAGGCTTAAATAATTTTCTAAAAATACTAAGTTTTAATAGCTTATTTTGTGTCATTGTTAGGAACTCTGGAGTCAAAATGAGTTTTTATGCACTATAGCTTTTGAGAGTCCAGGGCTTTGATTGGTCATGTTCTAGGTTACCTGCCCTTATTTTTTGCTGCAGGAGGAGAGAAAGATATAAGGGTATACTTGTCCGGCACAGGCTTTGACTCTAGTGAATAGCTCTTGGTTGCTTTAGTCACTGATTTTACTTTGACTTTCCTTCTGAATTGCTTGTCTGGCTTTTGATCTACCAGACCTCCATATCTGGAGAATTCCTTTGCTTTTCCTACCACACTTGAGTCACCTCTTCATCAAAGACTAATAGAGCTCAAGGTTCTAGTCCTACCTCTGCTCAGTATTGTGATCTTAGGTCTAGATATGATTGCCTTAGTTTTCTATTACTGTTACAACAAATTTCCACAATCTTAGCAGCCTAAACCAGCACAAATTTATTATGTTACAGTTCTGCAGGCCAGAAGTCTGGCATGGGTCTCACTAGGCTAATATGTAGGTGTCAGCAGGGCTGCATTCCTTTCTGAAGGTTCTTGTGGAGGATCAATCTCTATGCTTATCTGGGTTGTTGATGGAATTCAGTCCCCTGTGGTTGTTAGGACTAAGATCCTGTTCTGTTGCTGGCTGTTAGCTGAGGGCTGCTCCCAGCTTCCAGAAATTGTATTCTTTGGCTTGAGACCCTTCTTCCTGCATCTTCAATGTCAGAAACTATGGGTCAAGTTTCTCCCATACTTCCAATCTCTCTTCTTTCTGCTTCCATCTCTTCCCTCTAACCCTCCTTATCTGGAAAAGATTCTGAATCTTTAAGGATTCACATAATTAGATTTGGCCACTTAGAAAATTCAGAATAATATCCCCATCTCAAATTCCGTACCTTGATCACATTTGCAGAATCCCCTTTTCCATGTAAGATAACATTCATAGGTTTTGAGACTTAGGACCTGGACATCACACAGGGGCATTATTCTGTCTACCATAATGATTTTTACCTTTCTATGCCTCAGTTTCTTCATCTGTACAATGGGACTAGTAACTTCTCAGTCATATTGTTGTGGAGAGCCACTCACCGACTTGTAGTGAGGATCAACTTATGAGGTTTGGGTACTTTGCACACCTCAAAATACTATATCAGTATGAAATATGAATAAACTTATTAATAAATAATATGCTTACCAGACTTTCTTATTTGACTTTGGGTCTCCAATGACCAGAAAAGGACCTAACACTCAATAAATGTTTGCTGAGTGACATGATGAACAACTATTACTATTATTGTCTTTTATCATGAGCAGATCCTATTTTTGTGGGGCTTTAAGGATATACAATTTGTAGCACCCTCTTTAAGAAATAGAATAGAAAGTCATAAATGTAAAAATAGATACAGGGCCTTAGAAGGGGCTTGTGCAAATGAGGGGCCCTGCAATTCAAACTTCATTATTTTTCTCCCAAATCTGCCTCTATCTTTTATCTTTACTGTGGTGTTTTTTTTTTCTTTTCATTTTCTTGCTCCACATTGCCACCTTGACTTATTCTTATACTTACTTCATCCCTGGCTCTGTTTCTGGTGTTTCCTATCCTAGAAATAAAACCCCATTTCATTGATTTCCTACTGTCTTTGGCCCAGTATGACAATAATTATGTAAAACATGAATACATAGTTGACATATTTCTCATATCTTTATCAAGTGCCCATGACATGCCAGGCACTGGGGTAAAAGCTGTGGATACTGTGATGACACCATATGTTACATTTCATAAGTTGCCTGGTTCTGATTGAGTGACAGAGAAATCCTGAGGGCAGAGTCCTAGGCAGGAGACTTACTCAAAGCAGCCTGAAAAAAATGAGCTGGAGCAGAATTAAAAGGTATACGATATGAAGGTATGACTCAAAACCCAACTGACTGAAGAATAAGCAAATGTGGAAAAAAAGAGAATATTTAAAAGCCTAGATGGTTGGATGCAAGACAGGCCTGTCCACCTGAGGAAGGAGTGTATGAGCCCAGTCAGAATTCAAGTGCTGCAGCCCCTGAAACCCAAGGTGAACCCAGGGCACTTGGTGAATTGGGTGTGGCACCTAAAAGAAACTTCACAGAGCAACATGCCAGTCCTTAAATTGCTCTTTATCAATTCACCTTAGAAATCTTAATTTGGCATCAAAATCTTTTTCCAGAGATTTTTTTCCATCAATCTTTTCTTTTCTCATGTCAAGACAAACTTAGGTTATTAATCTCTCATAGACACTGTGATGTTTGACACATATTGTATTACTGGGATAAATGGAATTATTAATAGAAATTCCAGGGAACCTGAGGGATCCTGGGAAACATATTTAAAATGAAGGAGACAGAATTATTTCATTTTATGGAAAGCCTTTTAATGAAGTCACAGGAAACATAAGCCATATAACCTTGGCTGCATCCAATACCATACATTGTGTGCTTTGTATATGTTGGCACACAATAAACATTTGCTTGTTAAAGAATTTTGTGGGGTTTTTACATATACAAGGAATGTTCATGTTTATATCATTTTTTTCCTATAAAACTCCCAGAGTTTAGAGAGATGTCATTACTTATTTTGCCTGGAGTTTGTTCTTACCATTACTGATTTATTCTCTAAACTCCTAATACTATCTGTTTTGTTCCAGAAGCTGTGCTATGTGCTAGGGATGTTAAGATAAATAGATTGTAATCTTCATCTTTAAGAAATTTCTGGTCCAGTGGGAGAAAAAGCCATCAAATAGAAGAATGTTACATGTCTAGTGAACCAGACCACCGAGGAGGAAGGGCCCGCCTGCCTGGAGAGGCAAGGGAAGACTTCCCCAAGGCTGACATTTTGGAGCTATGTCCTGAAGGGCAAGTGGGAATTTGTCAGGCAGATAGAATTAGTGGGAGGAAGTAATGAATTAGCCAAGGTGAAGGCGGAATGGCATTGGGGAGTAACCCTGTGTAGAATGTAGAGATAAGGATTTTTAAGTAGTTTAGGTGTTTGAAAGGACAGGAAAGGGTGGCTATTTAACAGTCAATAAGGTCACAAAGCCCAAGGCCATCAGATCTCTTGACAAGTTGAAGTCTTCTCTGCCACTGGACTGTGCTTTTTAACTGGCTTGTTTGGCATTATACCCCGGAGCCTCAGTGTCCGGCATATCACAGGCACTCAAATACGACTGTGCAAAGATGAATAAATGATGATTGAATACTAGATGCTTCTTATCTGAGGTTGACAAAAATTGGGTAAGGGGGAGGCTTCATTCATTTTCTTTTTTACTTTTCTGGAGCTATGGGCAGATCCATTCTTTCTCTGTTTTATTCTCTCTTAGTGTACTCTGTCTTTCCCACTCTTTCATGCTTTTTCTTACATACACAAACATACAAAAACATGCATGCACACACATACTATACAATAATTATCACAGCTAAACCTTACTTAACCAAATTCTTCCTTCAGAGAGTTTTACCCATTGTGGTAGGTATGACTTAATGAGTCTTAGCTATATTTCAAAACCTACTAATTTTTTTTTTTTTAAGAATCTCGTACTTTTCAATTATTTAGTTTTGATTGGGTTTAGCATATTTAGGTTGTGTTTCAGTTACCCAACTATGTCCCTTCTGATTGACAAATTGCTTATACTTACCAAGTTTAAGTATATTCAGAAACTTTTAAGACTAGGTTAGTTAACACTCTTATAATAAGGTCTGTATATGTGGGCTGGAGAAAATATGAATGTAATCCCTATTAAAATACCAACATCATTTTTCACAGATCTAGAAAAAATAATTCTACACTTGCTATGGAACCAGAGATGACCCCATTATAGCCAAAGCAAACTTAAGCAAAAAGAAAATAGGGAGGCATCAATTTATCAGACTTCGAGCTATACTGCAAGGCTATAGTAATCAAAACATCATGGTACTGGCACAAGAACAGAGACATAGACCAATGGAACAAGACTGAGAAACCAGGTTTAAAACCATCCTCATATAGCCATCTGATCTTTGACAAGGCAGACAAAAACATACACTGGGGAAAAGAATCCTCGTTCAATAAATGGTGCTGGGAAAATTGGATAGCCACACTAGAAGACTGAAACAGGACCCACACCTCTCACCTCTCACAAAAATTAACTCACAATGGATAACAAACTTAAACTTAAGGTAAAACCATAAGAATTCTAGAAGAAAATGTTGGAAAAACTCTTACAGACATTGGCCTAGGCAAAGAATTTATGAAGAAGACCCCAAAGGCAATCACAGCAACAATAAAAATAAGTAAATGGGACCTTATCAAATTAAAAAGCTTCTGCACAGCCAAGGAAACTATCCTCAGAGCATACAGACAACCTTCAGAATGGGAGAAAATATTCACATGCTACACATCCAATAAAGGGATGATAACTAGAATCTACATAGAACTCAGGAAAATCAACAAGAAAAAATCAAACAATCCCATTAAAAAGTGGACAAAGGACATGAACAGAAACTTTTCAAAAGAAAATTTGAACATGAAATCCTACATTACAACTTTTAATAAGTTCAAACTACCCATGAAATATTTGACTATATTTCAACAATCATCTCATCTCTGATTCCTCTCAACTAAAGGTGAAGTACAGAGGAAGATAACATAATATCTCCTCTTTGGTTTCCTCTTCTTAGAACTGTTTTTCAACTTGACCAAATCAAGAAAAAAAAAAGAAATATCTATAAATGAGATATGATAATAGTCCACTCAACTGCATCAACTTTGATGAAAAGCAGGAAATTTTCTCATATATTAAATAAATGTGAAATAACATTCTCTTTGTCTTGCTGTGACTCTTTTAATGCAATACTTAATTGGACAGCTTGTTTTCAGTAAGTTGTTCTAGTTATCATCAGGAACAACCAATGTTTACAATCTGTTTATCCTTTTTATAGAAAGAAGACATTCTAAATAGCATTTGAGCAAATATTTTGAGTGCAAATTTAAACAAATTCATAGCCATTTTCTATCTTTACACTACTTTTTTCACTCCACTCTTTTATCTGACTTCTCTGGATAGAGCACTCTTCTTTAGATATTATCCAACCTCCCTATAGTCAGTCATAGTTTATTGTCCTGTATCCCATTCTCTCATAGTTTCACTCTCAGTGGAGTGATAGAATTCAATCTGTAAACCAAAGCTTGTTTTTGGGTGGTAACATATGAACATGTTGGCCATCCATCTGAAAACTCAGACTCACACCTATCACAGTGGAAACTTTATGTTCTTCTTGGAGTATATTTTGTGCTTCTGCAGAGAAAATACTGGTCCCCAGCTAATGCATAGGTGAGAAGAGGAGACATTGTCTACAGCTTCAATTGTAGGGACAGAGGGAGATGCATAGGACACTTTCAGATTGTGAAGCTCAGAATTAAATTTTCTCTTTTTTCATCCCTAATTAGTATAAATTTTTCCTCCTTTCTTTGAAAGACACGTTAGACCTCAGAATATACCTCTGACCCTGAGACTTTGCCACATTGCTAATGATATTTTAGCTCTGCATAGACCATCTGAAAGGATTCCTTTATGATGATCTTTCCAGCTGCTTCAGCTGCACACACACACAAAATAAATGAATCACATTACTAACAAGGGCATTTTCTTAACAGCATGGATTGAGTAGGAGGGATGGAGGGAGATGGCAATGAAAAAAGAAACTTGATTGTTTCTGTTTGAAATAACTATCTGATTAAAACAACAGCAACAATAACAACACCAACAAAGGGGAAAATATACTCTACCATCAAAAAAACGCAACAATTTTCACTTGGGATGGACCATTTCCTTTGAAATGAAAAGAAAAAAATGAAGCAGTTACACCATGGGTGTCCCTAGCACAAGATGTATCCAACCTATAACTTCTGATTACTCGGAAATTCACAGAAAGTAAATCCAGATAGGATTAAGAAAGCCCCCAGGGACTAACAAGTAGGAGAATATTTATTTGTTTGTACCAAATTGTTGACTGAATAATGAATAACTATTAGCTTAAATTGCAATAAACACAGTTATTTAACTGAGATCTAACCGTTTGCATTTTTCTGGGTTTTTCTCCAAAGCAGCCTCTGAATAGCATCTTAAGGTTATTTCACAAAGAGGATGACTACGATCTCTGTCATTGAATAGCATCACTGATTTTCAGCAATTTTCTGATCTTTCCTTTTTTGTCTAAGATGACACTTGTTAGAATATAGGAACAGATACTCACAGAAATATTTTCCCCCCTTTTGGAAAATAAGGGTTGCTTTATCTAGAAATACTTAAGTCTTTTATTACATTGCCACAAAGCTAGAAAGAGAAGAACAGGTTCTGACTGAGAATTGTTTCCCAATCTCTGGTATTCTTCACTCTCCCTACTTCCATATCCTTTGGTAGTGAATGTGTTTATATTCAGGTTTATCAATTTATATCACTTGACATATTTAAAATTGTTCTTATTTTTATTTTGTTTAGAATATTCCATCAGAGAATAAATTTGTAGCCAGAAAAACACCTTGGACTTTCAGGGACCCATTGAAATTGCTACACATACAAGAGTACAAGTGGGATGAGAGGTTGTATTTTAGAGAGAAAGTGGGGTATAAAGGGGATCTTTGTACAAAATGGTTTAGGATATTAGCTTTAAGGAAAGTAAGAAGGGCAGAGTTCATAGACCCAATGTGATGAAGGGGCTATAATTCTATTTTTGTGTTCCTAGGTGTATCTAGGGAAACAGTTTGCAAATTGATCTGGAATCTTTTTCTCCCTGAATCTCTGCTTTTCTTCCTCTCGTCCAACTCAGGGAAAGGTTGTGAAAAGGCTGAAAGTAGAAATTACTTCCCCATTTTTCTGGCTTTTTATTAATTAGTTTATCTCTTCTTTAAAAGCCCCAGAGAGGAATTGGCAGGTTGGACAAAATATTTTGGCCAAAAGCAGTAGGTAGAGCTGGACTCAGCCCTGCAAGACTAGAGAGATGAGCCTCAGCCCGTGAGGAGACAGCAAGACAGTTTGTGTGAGCCCTGTGTGGTAGAACTGAGGCCTCAGTCGGCAAGGTCAGGCTGAGTGGTGGCAAAATCCCTGAGAGGAAATGACAGCGTGGAGTATCTGAGAAGATGGTGTCCAAGGATAAGCTCAGAGAAGGGTTCTATGTGCCAAATGTGCCTGAGCCAGCAGGCGGCCAGAAGGGGCCACATGGAAAGGAGCAGAGGGCAGCTCAGTGGCTACCTGGGTGTGGACAAATGCTTAAGGACCAGAGAGGTCCCATTCCCGAAGCCCATGGCATTCTCCCAGAACCCACGGGGAGACAGAAAATCATGAACGGGGCAGAGTTTAAGTTTCCTACCACCCATACAAGAAAGGTGGTTCTCAGAATAAAACTTGAGTTTTATAATACAAAGAATTGTGTATTTCTTGTTTACTTGAATTTGTGGGCGGAAATTCAATTTGTGGGTTGTTCAAAAGAACAACCACTCTGATATCAGAATGATGGGTATGGGGGGTGGGGATGCAAAGCAAAAGAAGGAAGGGAAAAAGTCCATCACCCATATTAAGTTACAGGTATCTAAACTGTCTGTCTTGGTGCTCTGGGGCCAGTGAACATCCGGAGTAAGAACTGAAAGGATTGAACACCAACTGCTTCAATACTGGAGCTCAAGAGTAGGTCTCAGGGCACAGGATTTGTGTTCTCTCTTGAAGGGCAGCTGGGTAGCCTCTAGACCAGTGAGGCAATCACAGCAGGAGACTGGTATTGACAATTAGACTGTGTGGGGCCACTTTCCATTTTCCACCATGCTGCAGCAGGTCATAATGAAAGTGGTTACTTGAGACACTAGGTCTTGTAGGCTTGAGTGTGAAAGTCTGCAAGACCCTCTTTTAAATTTGTATAAATGCCATGATTATGAACAATCCAGGGAAGTGAGGAACATCAAGAGGAAGAAACTGGACTTTTTGCTGATAAGGCAGATAATACTTGAACTATAGATTGGAAATATAGTAATGTTCATACTGCACTCAGGTTTTGTGGAACGATTCATATAAAAGAAATTCATATGAAGTGTTTGTGTTTAGGTAATCTGTTCCACACTGCAATGCAGATTCTTTGGATGCCAGGGGATTTATTTGGGCCAGTTGGTCTTCAATTATTTCATGTAGCAGATACATATTTCAGTTCAGATTGTTCGATTTGTTGTGCAAAGTAGAAGATTGAGTTAAGAGTACTAGGTTGGAGTCTGGGCTGCAACTTTTAGGAGTCAGATAATGTTGGGCATGACATGTCTGTTTCCTGATTTGTTAAATAGAGATGACAACACTGCAAGGTGATGTGGAGGGGAAACCATGAGCACAAGCTGAACACTTAATCTCCAAAGAAGTCTTATGGAAATATAGGGAAGGAATCATTAATTCTTCCTCAGGGACGGAATCAGAGTAAGTGACATTTGACCTTGGGGTTAAATGTTGAGTAGAATTTCACAGGCAATAACAACAATAACCACAAAGAGGAAGTCCTTATGCAAGTAACAGTTTAAGCACAGCAATAGAGGAATAAGTGATACTATGTGCCATGTGCATCAATGAATTAGTTCTGCATCAATGCCCACCCATACCTCCTTGGCATTCTCCATTCTGGTAACATGCATTCTGCTGGAAGCAACTGTAACTCTCTGCTGGAGACTTTCTACCTGTTCTTGCATTGGACAGGCTAGAAATGCTAGGTGGTGAATGCACCCAGGAGCAGTTCTTGCCCCATGAAAAATGGATTAGAGAATAAATACCCGACCTTGCTTGCCCTTGGAGGGAAGAGGGGTTGGTTAGGGATTAGATAACGTGGAAGAGTGTTCCTCACTGTTTCCCAGGATTTGAGCACCAGTACCAGAGAATGTAGGCAGGAGCTGATGGGAAACTACCGTTTAGAGGTAGATAGTGAAGCCTAGTAGGACATACTGAGTATTTAGATAATACGGAAAATAGGGAGCCATTGAAAAATCTAAGCAGTGGGGAAGCTGGGAAGAAAGCAGAAGCAATATTTCATATCCATCTTTTAGAAAGGAAACGCAACAAGATTTATAATGAAAAGGGTTGGAGAAGGCATTATATTAGGGCCAATGAATGAGTCTAAGGTAGTATTTTGGTGAATAATAATCTAAACTTATGTACTAATGGAGAATTTGCAGAGAATTTGTAGGACTTGGCAATTAATTGGATAAGAATTGCAAAAGGGGAGAGTGCACAGCCATTGATCAAGCCAACATTTTTGGACTTGACAAATGAGTAGGTGGTGAAGCAATCAATAAAGATAGGCAGCAATGGGAGACTAAAATGCTGAATTTGTGGTGCTTGCTGAGGATTCAGGTGGTAACTAACATCTAATCTTGCAATTTAACAGTTGTTGACCTAGGTGGCTAGGTCCTAGGGCTGAGAAGTCACAGCCTCTGCTTGTTATGTAGCTTAACTGTGTAGGAGAAAGGTCGCAACTGTAATATAGATTGAGAAGGTTATTTACATATAGATGCTAGATAAAATTGTAGGAGTCGATTTCTTTATCTAGTAGAAAAAGTATTCCCCTATTTCTGCAAGGTAATGTCTCTAACTTGGTAGAATTTCTTTGCATAGGTAAACAGTGCTTTGGATTCAGAAAGAATGGGCTTGCAATTTTTCTGGCCCTGAAAACTTTAACATTAATTAAAAACAAGGGGGCAAGAATAACTGAATAGTCAAAAGAAATGTAATTCCCCTGTTTAAGTTGATGTAGAATAATAAAACTCATCGGGCATTGATTGTGGACTTATTATGTATTAATCAATTCTTCCCTGCTGATGTTAGTAGATCTTCAATGGCAGAGAAAGTAAAAAGAAATATAGTTTCTTCTCTTGATGCTATTTACCTACTTTGTAAATAGTAATATTTGTTTGTCATCTGGAAAAGAAAGAATGGCTGAATTAAATTTTGAAACTCAGGGAAAAGCACTCAAAAATATGTTCCATGCATTGCCTAATTCTTTTTTTTTAAACAGTGTTTCGATGCAATTTAACTATCAATAATCCTTTTTTTTCCTAAAGAGAGGCACTATAGAGTGCTGACATGATAGATTACTTATCTTTTCTCAGCTTGTTATACAGGTCTTATGGGCTTTTATTTGTTTAATTGAAATAATGCTATTTTTGAGTCATTCAATTATCTTCTTGAATGCCTGAGCTTTTTCTTTACCCATTGATAATAATTCAAGAGATATGGGACATCTGCCACATGAATTACATAATCTCATATCTTTTATCATTGGGGTGGCAGTTGATTAAATTATTGGGGCTATAATGTATTTTAAATTATTTATTCCTAATGCATATATTTAAAAACTTCACCCCCAACAACATTATCTCTTTCAGAATATTTACATCAGTGTGATAATTTAATATATTACATTTCCTCGATTTATAATTTTTGTTAATTTTTAAAATTCATTTTTTAGTCAATAAATTAATTAATCATGATGTATTTCTAGAAATTCTAAAGCTCAGGCCTGCCAGGGAATCAAATCTAAACCTTACTTATATTAAAGAGATTTGTATCTTTTGCTTAGTGGTGCCTTTCTCAGAATCACATTGTCATCAGCTGTATAACAACACATGATCCACTTTTTGGCAAAATTCCCTGTAAGCACTGGAGATAAAATGGTATGGAAGACTCTGCAAAATGGACTCTCAGACAGGAGGGGCATACAGGATTGCAGCACTCCTCAAACTTTCGGCATCAGGACCTCTTTGTAGTCTTAAATATCATTGAAGACCTCAGAGAGCTTTGACTGATGTAGGTTATAGCTATTCCTATTTATCATGCTGAAAAATAGAGCCAAGCACATTTTGAAATTTTATTCATTAATTTATTTAAAACAACAATAATAATCCCATTACAAGCTAGGCCTTTGTAGGTGAGGCATGCAGATGATACTGTGTCCATTTAATTCATTTATTTCATTCAACAAAAATTGAGCATTCTATTCTGTGTTCTGCATTAAGTATACAACAACAATTTTGTGCTCTTCTATTCATTGGGTATATGACAATACTCAACCTATGTATTGGTTATATAACAATAAAATTGTTCTACATATTAGTACAACAATAATACTACACTATGCAATGTGCATACAACAATACTACACTGTTGTATGCACTGAGTATGCAACAACAATACCATGCTGTCCAATGTGCCTACAGCAATCATTGGACAGAAGCCCTCCTCAAGTATTTACATTTGATCCTTATAAATGGACCACAGGAAAACTTCAAGATGCTATTTTAAGAGTGAAAATATAAGGGGATCAAATTTGATCCTCCCAGAACTGAAATAGAGATATTGGTTTCCCCAATGTCTGTGTGGTTTGAGATGGAGAAGCATCTGGTAGAAATTGTAAATAAGAAGAATTACAATAGAAATCCTCCTGACATATGAAGTGGGGTTGGTAGTCAATTAGTGAACTAAAAAAAAAATAAGAAAAAAGGAAGAAAAGAAAAGAGGAAAAAAATTTTAAGTGAAAAAGGATAGAAAATTATAAATATACATCTTAAAAATTTCATTTTATCATAAACAATGTGCATTGAAGCACACAGAGGTACTGTTATCTTGATATATAGTCCACGTACTTTGATCTGATTAGTCAGCTACTTAGAGTTCCACATTGTCTTTTTACATGAACCATAAACATCATAACTCCTGGATAATTTACAGATTTGATTCTATCAAAATAGAACAGAAACTTAGACACTTGCGAAAATAATCTTGGCACAGAATTCTTAAGATTTTTACTATTTTTCCGAATCACTTACAATTGTCTTACCCACAAAAAATCAACAGCACTTTGTTGGGGAGTGGAAAAGGGGAAAGGCTACTTGCTTTTTTAAAAATTTTATTTTATTTTTTTAAATTTTTAATTTTTAAATTTTTTCTTATTTTATGTATATATATTTATTTCTGACTATTATGGGGGCACAAATATTTTGGTTACATAATTGCTTTTGTACCATTTGAGTCAAAGATACAAGTTTGTCCATCACCCAGATAGTGTGCATTGTACCTGTTAGGTGAATTTACCCATCCCCTCCTCCCCGCTCCCACCTGATGGATTTCCAATGAATGTTATTTCCATATGTGCACATAAGTGTTGATCGACTAGTTCCAGTTTAATGGTGAGTACATGTGGTGCTTGTTTTTCCATTCTTGTGATACTTTGCTTAGAAGAATGGTCTCCAGGTCCATCCAGGATAAACAAGAGGTATTAGTTCACCTTTTTTATGGTTGAGTAGTATTCCACGTTATACATATATCACATTTTATTAGTCCACTTATAAATTGATGGGCACTTGGGGTTATTTCCACTTCTTTACAATTGTGAATTGTGCTGCCATAAACATTCAAGTACAGGTTTCTTTTTTATAGAATATCTTTTTTTTTCCTTTGGGGAAATACCCAGTAGTTGGATTGCAGGATCAAATTGTTCTACTTTTAGTTCTTTGAGTATCTCCATACTACTTTCCATAGAGGTTGTACTGGTTTGCAGTCCCGCCAACAGTGTATGAGTGTTCCTATCGCTCCACATCCCATGCCAGCATTTGTTGTTTTGGGACTTGTTGATAAAAGCTGTTCTCACTGGAGTTAAGTGATATCTCATTGTGCATTTCCCTGATGATTAGAGGTGTTGAGCATTTTTATTATGTTTCTTGGCCATTAGTCTGTCCTCTTTTGAAAAGTTTCTCTTCATCTCTTTTGCCCATTTTTTAATGGGGTTGTTTGATTTTTTTCTTGCTTATTTGCTTGAGTTCTTTACAAATTCTGATTACCAACCCTTTATTGGATGTATAGCATGCAAATATTTTCTCCCATTCTATAAGTTGTCTATTCACTCTATTGATTGTTTTCTTGGCTGTGCAGAAGCTTTTTAATTCAATCAGGTTCCATTTATTTATTTTTGTTTTTGCTGTGATTGCTTTTGGGGTCTTTTTCATAAATTCTTTGCCGAGGCCAATGTCTATAAGAGTTTTCCAAAAATTTTCTTCTAGAATTCTTATAGTTTCATGCCTTAGGTTTAAGTCTGTTATCCACTGTAAGTTGATTTTTGTGAGAGGTGAGAGGTACAGATCCTGCTTTAGTCTTCTACATGTGGCTATCCAATTTTCCCAGCACAATTTATTGAATAGGGATTCTTTCCCCAGTGTATGTTTTTGTCTGCTTTGTCAAAAATCAGATGGCCATATGAGGATGGTTTTATATGTGGGTTCTATGTTCTGATCCATTCATCTGGGTCTCTGTTCTTGTGCCATGCTGTTTTGATTACTATAGCCTTATAGTGTAGCTTGAGGTCTGGTAAATTGATGCCTCCCATTTTGTTCTTTTTGGTTAAGGTTGCTTTGGCTCTATGGGGTCTTCTCTGGTTCCATATGAAATGTAGAATTATTTTTTCTAAATCTGCAAAAAAATGTTAGTATTTTAATAGGGATTGCATTGAATCCGTGGATCACTTTGGGTGGTATAGTCATTTTAAAAACGTTGATTCTGTTGATCCATGAGCATGGTATGTTTTTCCATCTGTTTACATCCTCTGCCATTTCCTTCCTCTGTATTTCATAGTTCTCCCTGTAGAGATCTTTCACCTCCTTAGTTGAATACATTCCTAGGTATTTTATTTTATTTGCTGCTATTGTGAAAGGTATTGAGTCTTTGATTCGCTTCTCAGTTTGACTGTTGTTGGTGTATATGAATGCTGCTGATTTGTGTACATTGACTTTGTAACCTGAGACATTGCTGAAATTATTTATCAATTCCAGAAGTCTCTTGGCAGAATATTTGTGGTTTTCTAGACATAAGATCATATTATCAGTGAAGAGCAATAATTTGACCTCTTCTGCCTGTTTGGATACCCTTGATTTCCTTTTTTTGTCTGATTACTCTGGCTAGGACTTCCAGCACTACATTGAATAGAAGTGGTGATAGTGGGCAAGCTTGTCTGGTTCCAGTTCTAAGAGGGAATGCTTTCAGTTTTTCCCCATTCAGTATGATGTGCTACTTGCTTTTGTTTTCACTCTTTACAAGTCTTTCCAAAGCATTCAACAAAGTGGAGTTTTTTTTGGTAGAAAATACAACCTGTTTTTTGTTTGTTTTTCTACTAACTAAAATTTAACATTTCTATCATTTATGAATATAGGCAAAAAACCATGGTGCTACTAGCAGTACCTGTGACTTTGTTCACAATGGAAATCACAGATACATTCATATCACATTACAGTTATTGTAGACATCTTGAAATATCATTAATACTCATCACTAGTTCAAAATTATGGTTGCTGTTAGACCTACTGCCAGATGTTGTCATTTAATGGATAACAAAGTGTATGTATTACAATAAGCTACAAATATTTTATTAGTTTAAAGATATTCTGATAATATAATTTATTCCACTTACATTTTATAAATTTTATTTTTTACATTAAAAAATATTAGTCTGTGAAGGGGTCTGTGAAAGACTGCCAAAAGTGTCCATGGCATGAAAAGTTATGAACTCTTGTTCTATAGCTACTACAGAGAGTTTTGATGTTACTGGGGATGTCAGAGGCTGATTTCTCTAGTGACTGTAAAGAATCCTTTTAATCTGATCCTTACTTTTATTTATTCAATAATTTGATGAGTACTTAATAAGTTCCTACTACACATTAGATACTGACCTAAGTCCATGGGATACAAAAGAGAACCAAACAAAAATCCCTACCTTTGTGGAGCTTACATACTAGCAGGGGGTGGGGGGAGGCAGATGATAAATGATCAATGTAATAAATACATAGATTATGTAGTATGTTCAAAAGTTAAAAAGAAAAAGGTGTTTGGAACACCAGGAAGGGTTTTGTTGCCATTTTAAATAGAGTGGTCAGGGCAGGTGTCATCCTCAGACCTGCAGAGGTAAGCGAGCTGGCCGAGGAGTTTACAGACCGAATTTCCCAGGCAAAGGAAACAACTAACATAAAAGCTCAAAGGAGGGAACATGTTTGCTATGTTCAAGAAACAGCAAGAAAGGCAACACGATATGTCAGTGTGGGGGTCTGGGAAGTTCTCTTTTAATTGCTTCATCTCTCTCAGTGAAAATGGAACAAAGAACTGAGAGTAACCATGAGGGAACAGGTGTTAGAGATTTAAAGAAAAAGTCAGTGTGAAAGAATTACCTAGAAGAGCAGATTGGGAGTGAGCTAGAGTAACAGTTCTCAAAGGGTGGTCCCCAGACCAGCAGCGTTGGTATCACCTGGAAACTTGTTAGCAATGCAGATTCTCAGGCCTTCCCTCAGTCTTACTGAATCAGGAACACTGAAGTGGGCCCAGCGTCTGTGTTTAAGTAAGCCCTCCAGGGGATTCTGATGCACACTAAAGTTTGAAAGTCACTGGAATGGGTAGTTTCTTATGACTGCTGGGTCACCCCGCCTAACTTGAATGTCAAGAACATTCAGTATATTGAGACCAGTCAGTCCATTGTAGATCTTTCTCCAGCCACAATCAGATACTTTTCATGGTGTATGGAGAAAGTTGGATTTACAGATTATGACCATTGTCTTATAAAAGATAAAATGATGCATCTGAAAAAATTACAATAATAGAGATTGTTATGGGTTGAGTTGTGCTCCCCCTCCAAATTCATATGTTAAAAATGCAATCCCCAGTACCTCAGAATGTGACTATATTTGGATTTAGAGCCTTTAAAGAGGTAATTAAGGTTAAACAAGTTCATTAGAGTGGGCCCCAAGCCAACATGACTGGTGTCTTTACAAGAATAGGAGATTAGGACAAATGCATGCAGAGGGAAGACCATATGAAGATAAAGGGGAAAAGACAAGACAAGGGGAGAGGCCTCAGAAGACATCACCTTGATCTTGGACTTCTAGCCTCTAGAACTGTGAGAAAATAAATTTCTGTTTAAACCCCCAGTCTGTGTACGTTGTTAAGACAGCATAAGCAAACTAATACAAAGATACCAGGAAAAAGGTTTTATTTTCTGAACACTTAAAAAGGCCCAACTTCACTTGGTAGGTCAGTACCTTGGACAACAACTTCTCCTGTTTAAGTCTCTATCCCTTTCTATGAAGGGGACAACGATAGCATCTACCTCAGGGGCTACTGTGGAGATTAAATGAGATAATGCATGAAAAGCCTTAGCTCAGTACGAACGCATGATAGGTTATCAAAAATGTCAGCATGAAAAAAAATGGCAATCATGTCAAAAGAGTGTGTGTGGTTGGCCAGGACAGTTTTCCCTTGTGAATCCACAGTTAGAGCCAAAATTGCACAGTCTCTAGGGGAATTAGGCTCTGCAGCTGGCGGTTTGAGGCATGTGTTCCTGAGCCTCGTGGCAGTGCCCTTTTATTCTTCTTGGGAATTGATTTCTGAAGAAGCCCTAAAGGCCACAAAGCAGGGTTGGGACTCCTGGATTGATTTTCTATGTTGACATAGCAGGCCAAGCCCTGTCTGGTTTATAAACTGATGCTATATTATTTCCAAGTCTCTTATGGAACTGAGCCAGGAAAATCATTCTTACAGGATTATTGGGTTTTCTCTTGCATAGTTTGTTTTGGGGGGCTGTGGAGGTGGGGAAGAGGAGTAGGGAGGAGACTGAGCAATTCCTTTTCTCCTCCCAGATTTGTATTTAGCCATTTCAAAGTATCATCACACTGAGAAAATACTGGTTAATTGGCAATATGATAGTTTCTTGTGTAAGACCCAATCTAGGCTAGGGATGCTATTTACTGTGATTATCACTCCAAGTGTGGGGCTTTGTTGTGTTTTTCTTCCACAGGCAGTTATTTGTTGGTAATGGATTTCTGTAAACCAAATTATATCCTCTCTTTAAGGATCATTTTGACTGTGTATCTACAACACCCTTTTCAGGAAGGGCTAATTATTATTGACAGGGATGATAGAGAGACAGATTCTCTCCATTCTGGGCAATTGAATAACCTCTTATCCCCGTTTACTTTGTGCAGATCTGTCATTGAACTAGCATCCTTGATTTGTGTTTAAACTACAATAAAAAATACACGTGGGAAGTCTCTGTTTATGGTAAGGCCAGTACTCCCAAGATGTCAAAGCCTTTTCAAAATTCTTCGAGTGTGCTGTTTATGGATTCCACAAATTTTATTCATAGGGTCATTCAGTATAAAATAACCATCTGCAAGTGTCTTTGTGGTCCCGGTAAGTCAGAGAACCAAACTGGTGATTTATAGTTGAGTAAGTTCCATCTACTGAAGAGCTTGGTCCATTTACTAGAGTTTTAGTGTTTTTCTTTTAGTTGCATGTGACCTTAATTTAATAAGGATCTCAACCCAATATCATTATATTTATTCAAATTTTTTTGAAAAGTTCTTTTTCTATTGTCTAGATGCCTCTGTTTTTCAAAAGACCAGCTAATTTGTTCCCTTCTTCACAAGACTTTTTTTAAAAAAATCTCAAACACAGAGATCTGTCTCTCCGGAAAGAAATGAACTCATTTAGCCCTTATTGAATAGATCTATAATGTGATACTCTTTCAAAAAGTAGCATATGTGTTCTCTCTCTGGGTTTGCTGGCATGACATTGTCAAAAAGTGTAAACATCTTATAAATATGTTCTCTGACGGTTGCCTTCAGCAGCAGGTTAGCCTCATTCATTCAATCTCAAAATTTGGAATACACTATGAAACCTTCTCATTATCTGGGGTGCAATATACTGTATATTTTGCTCTTACTGTTACCGTTTCTCCATTATTTCCACAACCATAGATGTCTTTCCTCTGTAGTTCTACTACCAGACACAATGCCTCTTCCAGTTTCGTGTGTGTGCGTATGTGTGTGTGTTTCTTACCAATACCCAGACCATGTCCACTGGTACCATCTAGAGTGCCACTAACTGGCTATGCATTTAGATTTTGCTATTTTGTGTGATGGCTCCCCAACAGGGTTCTAAGCATTTTCATGTGTCCAACACATCTTTGTATCCTCCCCCTTCGGAACCTATAGAACCTAGCTCAGTGCTGCTCAATGAGTAGTATTTGTTATCCAGGGGGATGGCACACAGTTCATGCCTTCTGGGAGGCATAGGCAGGATGACACAAACATTCTTCTGCATGTAACACGTGAATTCTTGATGCCTTCCCACACTTAGGTTTTTAAAGTGATGTTGACAAATGTCAGAGCTGGTAGCTGATCAGCTCATGATGAATGTCATCTCTTCTACTATAAACACAAACATTTATGAGAGAAATGTATCAGCAGGCAGCCCAGAATCTTCTCCCTTCTGTGCTCAGATCCATTATAGGATAGAGTTATTTTATTTATTATTATTTTATTTAACCCACTCTGGAAAGGAAGATGAAATTTGAAGCTTCTTTTGTAGTGTCCAAAACATCCATTGATCCAGAACCCATGTCACCTTCACAAATCGTACCTATGAGGAAATCATTTTCTCCTGCCATATCAAAATAGGGCAATTTCCAAAATTTATGTTAGCCATAATTCAGTGGGTAGGATCTATGTCTTGGAAGAACTAGGGATAATTATATTTGGTAAAAACAAATATACAGAAATAGCATTTTGGGGAAATACATTTTAAAATAATAGTTTCACTGGATAAATCAACAGGTTATGCATAGCAAACCAATAACTATTTTGCAGCAGCATCCAAGCACCCAAATTAATTTTTGGCCATCAACTGGTTTGCAGAAGAGATAATGTTTTCAATGTGATTATGAAGTAAGACTTTTAACTGTTGGATGATCTCATGCAAAAGTCAGTTTAACTCTCTAATTTCCAGGGAAAGTGGACATCTCAATGGACTTGAAATTTATGGGTATTTCTCTTTTGGTTCATGGGAAATTTGGTAATATCAGATTAAACTAAGATACACAGGAGTAAATTCTGTGCCCAGTCCTGGAGCCTGTTTAATACTACACACAAACAGCTCTTGTTGACAGAGGATGGCTTGGAAATTTAAGAAAACCTCTCCTTAAAAGAATATAGCACCCACCTTAAAATTATATCCTCCTCAAGGAAGATCATTTATTGAAATAATTATAGAAGTTGACAATTTTTTTTTTGAGAAAGAAAAGCTTCCTTTGTGTTTTATTCATAGTAAAGGCAGCCTGAGCAAAAGTTCTCTGTTGACCTAGATTCGCAGTTTTCCTCTATGCCAATAATTCAAAGAACCCAAATGTGTGCATCTGACACTGTCTCATCATAAATAACAATATTCCTGAATACACAGTATAGTGCTAGTCAAGAAGTGCAAATCATTCCACACACATCTTCTCATTAATCCTGCTGTGCTTTTACCCCCAAATTTCAGGGCTGTGGAAATTGAGATTGAGAGAAGTGGAATTGCCTCAAAACATCTACTACACTAAGGAAAGAGCTTAGCAATGAATTCCCAGAGTGTTCCTTGTAGTGGATGGCAGTTCTGTTCTTCTACATAGCACCACTGGAATGTGTTCCTGCATGAAACACCACATGCTTTACATAACCAAGGTTATATTTTTAGGCCAATTAAACATCTATCTAATTTATTTACAGTAGCCACAATCTCATTCAGAAGATCAATACCTCATCAACATTGAGCCATGAAACATAAATTCTTTTGGATAACAAAAAAGCTGCTTCCCTATCACTTTATGGAACTTGGCTGTTAACATCATGGACCTGCCATCTTTCCCATTGGCATGAGCTTTGATAATTTATTTTGCCAAAGGCAAGATTTATACGCATGAACCACTTTTATTCCAATAATGAATGCATTACTTTCCCTCCAATGTACAGTGAAAAATTACTATGAAGTCATTATTCTGGCATATCTGATGGGGCTGGGGATGAGGAACTAGTCCTTTCAAGCTTTTAAAAAATTTTTAAAACTGTCCCAAAGCTCTCATTTTTCTCCAGATGTGGGGGATACACATGCAAGCCATTCTAAGGAAAAGCCTCACCAGTCTCTACTTGACCCTCCTATTTGGAGAGGTTAAAAATCATACTTTCCATACTCTTGTACAGCTAAGTTATATCACTCAGATGCACTTGTATGAGATCTGAAAATCAGAAGTGAGGCAGAGACCATTGTCTTGCAGCTGTGCAAGCTTTGACAGTTGTAAGGATTCACAGTGGTTCAACAGGACGTTCTGGGGAGCAGACAAGTGCCATTGGTGTGGGGAGGCTGTGGTGGCTATCATGGTAGGAATTGGTAACAGTAGTGGCTACCTAACCTTTGGGTTTTATGTATAGTGGTATGTTCATGAAACTAAAAGTTCAAGGGCAGTGCAATGGCATCCATTCCTCCGGCCCTTCCAAAGATTTTGAAAGCACACACTTCCCTGCATGAAATCACTTTCTGTTTGATATGACTGGGTTTGGAACCTGATCGGAGCAACAGCTGTTCTTCCACTTTTAAGTGCTAAGAAATATACAATTGAGAGTTGGGTCATCAGAGAGGAAAAGATCAGACATATTTGAGTTTGACAGTAATTTTGAAACTTTCATTCAATTTTTTGCATCTTAAGAATGAGTCTACTAATATCAACTTATAGGAATTCTGTAAATACTATAAATAATAATGTGTGTATAAAGTGCTGAATTAATTAGGTTGATTTGGTTTTAATAATAAGATTTTTAAAAGTCCTCTTACTAAAACTGGTTTAAATAAGGAAATTTATCTTCTCAAATAATTGGGAGTTAACATGCAAGATGAGCTTCAGGAATGATATAATCTGTGGCTCGATGTCAGAATAGCTCAATGATGTAAATAGCCAAAGGACTGTTTCTGAAAATAAAATTTTATTGAACCACAGCCATGACATTCTGGTGACTTTGGCACTATAAGTTGAATAGTTGCCACAGGAACCACTGACTATCAGGTCAGCAAAACTAAAGTATTTACCATCTGACATTTTGCAGAAAGAGTTTGTTGACCCCTAATATAAACAGTGACACTACTGTCTTCAACAGTAATTTCATCCTAAGGATGATTCCTTTTATGGCCACAAGAAGGCTGCCAGCAGCAGTCAGGGCTGCAGGTCTCCTTGTTTATAAGTAGCAAAAAAAAAAAAAAAAAGGGAGGTTGGAGAGAGAACCGCCTTCTCCAGACGGGGCACAAGTCTGTCCCTTCAGTTTGATTGAACCAAATTATATTACATGGCCACCACTGGAATGATAACTGTTGTTAGAGGACCTACCAAGCATGAATTTGTTTAGACCAAACAGAATCCCACTCTGGAGCTAGTGAGTGATAGGCTGCCTACCTAAAAATTCGCAATTCTGTGAAGAAGAAATTATTTAACTTTGATTTCTGCATTGGTATATAACGGGCTGTGAATTAGACATTGTTTAAGGGCTACTGTGGTTATTAAATAAAAGTATTCATTAGAGTTTTCAAATTGCTTTCTATATGCATCAATAGGAAACTTGCAGCAGTCCAAAGGAGAATGCCCCTAAGTTGTAGGGTTAGAGTGTAATTCCACTTCTTGATATTACTAGATGCACATCCTTGCTGGGGTTTAATGTCAACCAGAGATGGGAGATGAACACTGTCATGGAATATCTCATTCACGCATTCATTTGTCACATATTATTGAAGGTCCACTATGTGCCAGACACTGAACTAAAGAGAGAATGGGGCTCTGATCTTAAAGAGTGTCTACATTCAGACAGGAGATAGGGAATAGTCAGTAACCACATAAACAAAAAACAACTCAATTTCAGATGGTGACAAAGTGCTATGAAGACAGTAAAGCCGGTGAATATAAGAAAGGACTGTTGGGTTACATCATGTCAGGGGTCAGAGCAAACCTCTGAGTGAGGGCCTTTCATGTACTAAGACGTGAACATATAAATCTGGATGAATAGTATCCCTTCCCTTATTACGTATTTTGCCTGATTTTTAGGATTCATTGATATGGCTATAATTCTCCATTTCTCTCCTAAGAGTTTTCTCTGTTGAGAAGCTTTTAAAAGTCTTCCCTTGAGAAAATGTTATGTGTTGGAAGGAGGAAGACTGGGAAAAGAGAAATTTTAAAATAGATTTTGAGTTATTTTAGAATCACAGCGCTATGTCTTCTAAGGTTGTAAACTCTTTTTCAGCTGTTATAAGCGTTAAGCTCATGTTTTCTAATTTTGGAAGCATATTTTAAGCAATAGAAACTGAAGTACCCAGAGACCTATGGCAATATCTTTATATGCCAATCAAATTGCAGGAAGAAGCACAGAAACAGCATCACAGATTCACCCACTCCCGGGTAAAGTGACTTTTCAAGCGTCAGAGAAAAGGAACGAAGTACTTGAAGAGGCAGCAGTAGAATCTTCCTGCTTGGAGTCTAACCTGAAAAGGGATTCCTCATTTCTGCAGGGGTATAGAACTTCCCGTAGTCTCCACACCTTGGCCCAACACTGGCTGAGGATATTGCTGCTCTATTAATCATTTCGCCTCTATAGCGAGCCTTACACTGCATTTAGTGAACCCTCATTCATGCTTCCTATCTTTGCCTCCCTAAAACCTTGTTTCTACTTTCCAGTATATTTCTCAAAGCACCCTAAACGCATTTAGACATTTGAATAGATTGTTAATGTGACACTTGCAAAAAAAAAAAAATTGGGTTAATCTAGGAAATATAAAATCAGTATGGGCAAGAATGAATAATCCTGCCTCCAGGCAAAATCGACCCAGTTAATGTTTGTCATGATGGGTATGCAGGGATTTAATAAGAGTCAGTTTGTCTTATCTGTGGCTGGTCTACATGGTGGTGAGGTAAATGATTAATTCAGTTGATTTGGTGAATCCCTCCTCTGCCCCAGCAAAAGAGTCAACCTGTTTTGTATCACTGCTTCAATGGCAAAACTCTAAAAACATCACTTAATTTTCATGTGTAAATGATTAAAATGTACTTTGAGGTCATACATGTCAAAAACTTTTGAATATAAAAATACAAAAGATGAAATTGGGAAACAAGATAAATATGTAAATAATATTAATAAGCAATAATAATACCAATATGTTTCCATGCTTACAATATATCAGACTCCACTAGGCAAAACATCAATCATGTAAATAAATTCTTCTGAAGTTCTAAATCTAGACCCTAAATAACACCTTCCCCTTTTGGTGGTTACAACGATCTCCATATTGACTGGGGGAAAGGACAAAGAGATGTTGGATAGGTATACCTGTAGAAAATGGTAATGATGGTCTTCATTTTAGAGAACAGAAACCTGGCTGGGCACGGTGGCTCATGTCTGTAATCCCAGCACTTTGGGAGGCCAAGGCAGGAGGATTGCTTGAGGCCAGGAGTTTTAGACCAGCCTGGGCAATAAAGTGAGACCCCCATCTCTACCAAAAACCATTTTTTCTAAATTAGCCGAGTATGGTGGCACGCACCTGTAGTCCCATCTACTTGAGAGGCAGAGGCAGGAAGATGGCTCAAGCCCAGGAGTTCGAGGCTGTAGTGAGCTATGATTGCTCCACTGCACTCCAGCCTGGGAGACAGAGCAAGATCCCATCTCTAAAACAACAAAAAAGAAAACTCGTTTAAGTGGATTCTAAGTAACTTCCAAAGGCTCTTAATTCATTAAAATTGGTCAAGCTCGGTTCTTCATAGTCCCCAGCTCTCTCCATTACAGCAGGACACCTGCTCTAATATGCTTTTGCCTCTCCCATAATGTCCAGCACATTTTGTCACAGTTACTTGCTGATTGAATGAAATAATGACAGTACACATCACAAGTGAATGGAATTACTGAAATATCTTTCCAAATTTGAGTCCTTAATTATTTTCATTCAAGAGTTATAATCTAGATGGGGTCAGCCAATTTTTTTAAAGGGTCAGAGAGTACTTTAGGCTTTGTAGACTACAGAGTCACTGCCTGTCCTTGCAGTATGACAGTAGCCATAGACGATAGTAAGCGAGTGGACATGGCTGTGTTCAAATAAAGCTTTATTTGAAAAAACAGGGCCAGCCTGTGGGCCTAGTTTGATGACCCCTGGTGTAGATATTAAAACTGTTCCATGTTCTATTAATAATGAGTACTTTCTCCCGAGAGTGGTTTCTGTGACTTGCACACTTACCTCTTGTATCTGTGTAGGCAGTGCTTACTGATTTGAAACGTCCCTCTCATTTGTGACTTTCCCCTTCATTGCCTGTTAACTGAAATTATAGGCAGCCATTACAAATTACAAACTACATAGGACTGCAGTTTGCTCTTAGGAACGTTTACTTTGTGTTACTCTTCTTAACAAAGCACTGATTAGGGCAAGTCCCTCCCTCAATTTAGAATAATGCCTTTTTATTAAAATTTTAATTCTCCAAGCAGTTCTAACCTTGGTTTTTTCCTCAACAGTTTCTCCATCAGCATCCCCTCCACTGTACCCAGCATGCAAGCTAGAATGACATTTTTAAGTGGTCTTTTATATTTCTCTGTATGACTCCCTGAAAGCAAAACCCAGTTAAGTATCACCCAGGCAACCAGTCCACTTAAATCACCTTCTCTCCTGTCCTGAGCCTGTCCTCAGAAGAAAAGATGCACAACAATATTTGGGGAGTTTCTCTGGACACCTTTAAACACACTGAGGATAAGAAAGCAATGTGAATAGTGGCAAGAAAGGAAAGGTCACATGTTGGTTGGGACACTTGGGTTTGATAGCATTTTTATACTCCATAAAGCATTTTTAAGATGTTAATTGATTTGTCCCCTTACAGCTCTCTGAAGTTGGCAATACTTGATATTTAGAAAACATGAAGATTCAGAGAGGCAAAGTGACATATTAGCATGCATAGTAAATGATAGAGCCAGGACTATCTTCACATAAAAATCCATAGTGTTTCCTACATTTTCCCATGAGAGAACTTTACCCAAAGTGTAAATATTTAACCGGAAATCATCGTAAAGCCTATTGTTAAAATTAGATATGCAGGTGAGCCTTGAACAAAGGTGTGAACTGCATGGGTCTGTTTATACTCAGATTTTCTTCTGACTCTGCCACCCCTGAGACAGCAAGACCAACCCCTCCTGTTCCTCCTTGGCTCAGCCTAGTCAGCATGAAGATGACAAAGAATGAAAATCTTTTTGATGATCCACTTCCACTTAAAGAATAGTATATATATTTTCTCTTTCTTATGAGTTTCTTAACATTTCCTTTTCTCTAGCTTACTTTATTGTAAGAATATAGTATATAATACATTCATCATACAAAATATGTGTTAATTGTGTTATCGGTAAGGCTTCCAGTCAACAGTAGGCTATTAGCAGTTAAGTTTTTAGAGAGTCAAAGTTACATGCAGGTTTTTGACCACACAGAGGGGTCAGCCTCCCACTCCCATGTTGTTCAAGGGTCAACTGTATGTCAACTGTACATACATATCTAATTTTGGAATAATATACTATGCCTAATGTATATATCAGTACTAGCCATGTTGCATAATTTCAATATTTGTTGAACAAAAATATATATGTTTGTCATGTCTAGTCTTATTTCTATGAAAAAATAATTTTCTTTCTAATTCTAGGCACAAAATATGTTTTGCTATATCAGTGGTGCTTACATCTTTCCTAGTGACATTGGAACAGAGTCTCCACAAAACAGTGGCTAGAGGGGTCCAGATAGCTTAAACATGGTATTACATATGAAAAAGGTCTTTACACCTCTGAGTAACAGAAAGCACCTCTCAAAAATTCTCTGGGAAAATGGAAGCAAATGATTGGCACTCATGTTACACTGTCCTCTTCCTTGCTCATGGCAGAGATTACACCTACTACCAGCCATGAGCAGAGAAGGAGATGGTGCAACATGAGTACCACTTATTTGCTACTATTAATTTTAGTATTAGAGGAGTCCTGGTTCAGCTATTTACCAAGTATGTTGAGAGAATTCTTTGTCACTCATCACACAGGTGACCTCAGACTCTTTAACACAGTATTCTGGGCGTCCGAGGACAATGAATAAGATTTTGCCTCACATTTGAAACTTGTTTGCCAACCCTTTTGTAGGTGTTTTGAATCAGGTACCAAGTCAATTGTCTCATCGGGATGTGTTCTAGATGTGATTCATTTTTGCAGCCCATGATGAGTGTTAGTTGGGGCCTATCTCTATGGCGAAAAGTGTTGTTGCACAGAGAAGGCATTCAATTTATATTAACTATGAGATGTACTAGGAGCAATATTTAATTCATTTGGACTTGATTTGATCATCTGGTTTTTATATTTCTTCTCAGTTCTTTCAACCAGAATAAAATAAAAACAACAACAAAGTTCAGTCTAATTTATCTGGCTGGATATGGCAACTAGAGATATAGTGAGACTGAAATTTTTTTTATTAATACTACTAATGTTTTTTTAAATTATTTCCTAATTTTTACAACTGATCTAACTTCATAAGCAGTATTTCTGTAAAAACGTATTTTCACATTTACTTTAGAATTATAAGGAATTTCTCAGAGATATTTTCTGTTTGCTACCTGTTTCATGTTTGTGGTTCAGTTTTTGTTTTTGATTTCAGCTGTGTTCTATTTTGATATAGTTACTAGAGATAACTTGAACATGGAGAGTAGCCTAGAAAAAATATGAAATATATTGATACTGAAGTCAAATTAAAAAGCTAGATTTGAGATTTCTGATTTAATATAGTTATATAATAAGTCCCCAACTGAGAAATTAGTTATTTTCTAAAAGTTTCTTAATGAATTAGCTGTTTGAACACCGTATTTAGATTTTTAAACTAATGTCTAAAATCTAATTAACACATAGTGTAGTTTACAAGTTTATATGTTACAAGGAAAAAAAAAACAATTGCTATGGTCTGAATGTTTACATCTCTGTAAATTCATATGTTGAAATCATAATCTGAAGATGATAGTATTAAGAGGTGGGCCCTTTAGGAGGTAATTAGGTCACGAGAGCACAGCCCACATTAGTGAAATTAATGCCCTTACAAAAGAGGCTCAACAGAGACTCCTAACCCCTTCCACCATGTGAGGACACAATGAGAAGACAATATCTATGAACCAGGAAGAGGGCCCTCACCAGACACCAGATCTGCCAGTACCTTGATTTTGGACTCCTCAGTCTCCAGAACTGCGTGAAATAAATTTCTGTTCTTTATAAGCCACTCAATCTATTATATTTTGTTATAGTACCCTGAATGGAATAAGACAGTGATAGTATGGCAACCTGAATAAAATTGTATAACACAGTGATTTATTTATTTTTAATATGGATGACTTAATAAAATGCTTGTTCTGTTAAAGGACAAAGGAGATAGTTGACATATTTTAGAACTTCTGAAATGGAATTCAGGATAATTCTGGGAACATTTGAGCATAAAGGATTTTTTTAAAATTGTATATAATTATATTTGAAAACCTGGCTGTGCTTTTATTAGCATTATTCTTATATTTTCTGATCAAATCAGGGCCATTTCTGGAATATGTAGGAAAAAAACCAGAAGTAATGGTACAGACATTTCAGTCAGGTAACTGGAGAAGAGTTGAAAGAGAGAAAGAAATGGGAAATATGATTAAATATATATGTGAGTTTGCCTCAGGTGAAATCAACAAAGTTTAAAGTGATGAAAGTCAGAGAAAAAAAGCAGAGCATCTTCTATTCATAACGCCCTTAATTGGGAGGAGAGGAGATGTTGAGAGAAAGATACTGGATCATAGTTCACAGTACAGCCATAGTTGATATCATTGGCCTGGATGAGCTGCTACATGTCTCAAGTGAGTGATGTAGATGTTATAGAGGGTAAGGGAAATTACTCCATATTAATAGTCCACATTCAAGTGATGTGTATTAATCAAGTTTTCATAACTGTTTGAATTTCTATTATAAAAACACATAATGAAGACATCATATAAAAAGAAAATAAAAATCTCAGAGCTACCCCCAAACTTCTTATGCAGGACAGAAGATAAAGGCCTCAGGCACCCATGAAGCCCTGGACCCATAGGTCATTTATTAAGAAAATTACTTGCTGACCTCCCATAAGCAGGGATGTGCAAGTTGTGGCTTTGGGTCCACGGGCTGTGTCTGGCTCCTAAAACTAAAGTCTGTTCAATTTCACACTAATAATGAATTACAAGTTTATCTTTACAGATGCAGAACAGGACACAAGGCAGGATCAGACATTCTTCCACCACACCCAGGGACATCTACATAATTGATGCTTCCTTCACTTCCTTTTTCTCTTCTAACATTCACCTTATCTCATGTAAAATACAGATTTCCTGGGCCTCCCAAGAATGTTACCGGTTTGCCTTGCTACTGGCATCCTGCTTTTTTCCTTCTCTCTGTATGCCTTTAAATGTTGAAGCTTCCAAATTCCCCTTCAGAAAAACAACCACAGATCTGTCTGTTGTTCATGTTTTCCCCAGACATGTGCTCATCTTTGGTTTAATAAACCTCCGTTGATTGAGATCTTTGCCTCAGTCACTTATTTGGGTCAACAACCAGTTAGTACTTCTGTGCATCTGTGGAAGAGTTGGGGAGTGGATCGCTCCATCCCTATTAGGGCCTTACAACAGGTGGTTTGCTGACACCAAGGAAAGTTCAGTAGGACATGAAACGTGTTTCCAGGTTAGGCTGATAGGCTGCAACGTTTTTTGTATTGTTACCTTCTTAGCAAATTGTTATTCAATCACAATTTCCTTGGTGATGGCCAGCACTGTTCAAAAGATTTCATCTTTTTCTCCAGATTGAAAATCTGGTTTTTGTTCATGAGTTTATTATCCTTGATCTGGCATAGACTTACCAAGGTGCCCTTGGGTTGTCCCTGTATTTCTTGGAAGCACCAGAAAGTGGTCCATCACGAATAGCTCCATCTTTCATGGGTGATTAACAGGAAAATCTCACCTGAAATATCAAAGACTTACATACATGCCCATACTGTGATCATTCTGCATTGACTTTTACTGCCTCTGATGACCCATTTATGAATAATCTGATAATTCAGGTAATAAATATGTTATTAAACTGTAATAAATTACATTCATTTTCCTTCATATATTCTATTTTTCATGACAAAATATGTAGAGAGAGATATGATTTAGGTGCAAGAGCTATTTAAGAAGATAGTGCCTATTTTCTGAATTAATTTTATAAAGAATCTATACTTGCTGTCTGGGTACTTATGGTTCTGCTTACAATAATCACCTCCTTATTAGAGGAAAAAAGTGGATAAAGTAATTTTGTTCAAGTCTAATTATATGAGCCTATTTTCTGGCTGTAAAGGTGCTAGAATAGGAGACTAGGAGACAGTGCTCAGACCAGATGTAGAGGCTTGAAGATTGGGTGCAGACATTAAAGTAAACAACCCTCAGGCAGAAGCTAACTAGAGGGGATGATAACCATAGGCAAGAACTGACTTCAACTGGCTCATCAGCTGTCTCTGTCACCTCACATGAACTTTGACTAATTATAATATCATTTATGTTGTGGTTTTAAAATTTCCCTGCCCTTGAAATCACCATGACATTTCCAAAACAACCACGTAAAGTATGAAACTTGGGAGGGGACCCAATTCTAGGAATTATCACCCAAATTCTTAGTAAAAGCCAACCCCTTAGCCTTAAATATTCCTCCCTTCAAAAGACCGAAAATCACTTCTGCCCAGTGTAGCTGCCCTCTTCCAAGCCTGCCCTCTCTCCTGAGACTGTACTTTCACTTTCGATAAAAAGCTGTCCCTTTCTTGGCTTGCATGCTACATCTTGAAATTCTTTTCTCCCTACAATCACCAAGAATCTGGAAAAACCTCCACTCAGAGGCTGGTAACAAATGCTCAACAGTGAAAGGGTCTTGACATGCAGAACACAGCTTCCATAGCATATTTTATTTAAGGAATTTTTGAGCAGTCAAGAACACCAAGGTTTTCACATAGATTATTTCTTCCACATTTTCTGAGCAGAGGCTTCCTTTTAAAATGACAAACACAGCTGTAACAAAATGAACTTAGGGAAACGATGCCTTCTTATCTCAGTTAAAAGTTGTTAACATAAAAACATGACTGTATTTCCAGTATGTTGTAAATAAATGTTCTAAAATAATGTGGCACTGAAGACATTTTTCTTGGTATAGTTAGAAGACAAGAATTATTTCTATTATGTTAATTAAATAAGTATTATTGGATATAACTGGAGTCTGTATGTGAAAACTAAAATATGGATTGACCTAATTATTAAGTAATGATTTACTAGTGCTAGAAAGATCCTGGTGCTTCTAGAATTTTTGGAGATAGGCAGAAGACTTTGTGTGCTGAGTTTTTGCACCTGATCCTTATATGAGGTAAAATTATGGAATTCTCTTTGAATAATATTCAGATGAGAATTCTATAAGTGTAGAGGGGAGATGAAGCCAATTGGGAGTGGAAGTGAGCCCTAGATGCTGCAGCTTCTACCATAGTTAGGGCCACCAGTGTGGCAAGGATGAGCATACTTTTTCCAAATTCTTCTAGCTGGTGTTAACCCATTCTGTGAGCTGCAGAACAGAGCAGCTGCTTGAAGACTCCTGAGAATCTCCTCCTTCTTCTTTAGCAAATGAGTAGAAAGAATTAACAGATCTTTCGAAAATACCTGTGGAAAGCAATATGGCAATCCCTTAAAGAGATACAAGTAGATCTACCATTTGATCCAGCAATCCCATTACTGGGCATCTACCCAAAAGAACCAAAGACATTCTATAAAAAAGACATCTGCACTCGAATGTTTATAGCAGCACAATTCACAATTGCAAAGATGTGGAAACAACCCAAGTGCCTGTTAATACATGAGTAGATTAATAAAATGTGGTACATGTATACCATGGAGTACTATTCAGCTATAAGAAACAATCGTGATATAGCACCTCTTGTATTTTCCTGGATAGAGCTGGAACCCATTCTACTAAGTGAAGTATCCCAAGAATGGAAAAATAAGCACCACATATACTCACCATCAAATTGGTTTCACTGATCAACACCTAAGTGCACATATAGGAATAACATTTATTGGGCGTTGGGCAGATGGGAAGGGGGAGGAGGGGAGGGGTAGATACATAAATAATGAGTGAGATGAGCACTGTCTGGGGGATGGACATGCTTGAAACTCTGACTGGTGGTGGAGGGGGCCAAGGGCAATATACGTAACCTAAACATTTGTACCCCCATAATATGCTGAAACAAAAAAAAATTCAAAAAAAAATTAAAATTAGTAAGTTAAAAATAAAAAAAAATACCTGGTAGAGTTTGGTTTAATAGGTCTTATAGGATAGCAATCATTTATTTAGTGAATGAGATAGTGTGTTTGTTGCTCTTTGTCTTATTCCATGCTTTAGTTAATAACCCAAAGAGCCTAGTTGTCACTAGGAACAATTTTGAAGTCCCGTGATGTAGATGAAATGTCCTAGATGTTAGAGTAATGACCTGGAACCAGCAAACCCTCTGTGGCAATACGAAATGCCATTAAGCAAAGAATGTAATAAGCCTTTAGAATATGTAATGAATTACATCATGTGATTTGAAAGATGCTAGAATATTCCCTTATTCCTTCTAAAATTTTTCCCATCAGTCGAGTCAAAAATTCTACCATTAAAAATAGATTTCATTAGTTTAAAAATTTATTTTATATTACAATTCCTTCTTCTTGATTTTGGGGAGAAATAATTATTTCTATTTAATATATACAATTATTAGTAGTAGAATTAATGAAAATGATAAAATATATTAGAATCACTTATGGTGTCCTTGTTATATGTCAGTCACTGGACCTAGTTTTCCATACACCTAGGTCCTTATGAAGATGACTATAAAGAATGCCTGAGTGGAGCCTGTGCTCTTCTTATCCTCATAGCATAGTTGAGGGTATTACAGAACAAAGAGTTAATCTCCTTGATCCGGGCCACACCATTAGTGACTGAAGGCTGAATGTTCATTCCCAGAGCCCTTTCTCTGGATCACTGTGTACCTTGTTTATTACTTTGTATAATCATTTTACATTGGTAAAGGTCCTATGGGAATATAAAAATTTAAGAATATATTAATAATTAGAATGTTAAGAATGTTCCTGCATATTGGGTCATGCAGTCTCCTCCACTTTTGCTTTCTCAGTCAATTAAAATCCTTCATAATCACCCTTCTAGATAGGTTCAAATGCTATGGGCTTCAAGAAGTTTATCTCAACACCTCTCATTCATTCTCCTTCCATTTGTTGGATTCTTCCTTTCTCTGTGCACTAAAAGCATGTTATCTGTGTCTAGATTATAGCACCTCACATGCAGGCTTATGCGATCCTGTCTATCCCCTGGCTGAGCTTGTATACATGCGCAGGAGCATGAACCGCGTTTGTCATCTTTGAACCCCCAGCCCCTAGCTCTCCTACCTACTGCAGGCACACAATGAACAACAGTTGAGCAGATTTTAATGTATTCCATAATACTGGGTGGAGGAAGCGCAATATTTCTTTATCTTCTCTGAGCTACACTCACCTGTAAGCAGAATATTAAACCAGTTGGACACGGAGGGGAGAAAGGAACACAGAAAAGGAAGCTGGAAACAAGTACGCTACAGCCTGATGACTTCATATTTTTGCTAAAGGATAGAGTAGAGGTAAAAACTTGTTAGTTTTGTTCTGAGAGGCAGGTAGCATTACACAGAGATTAAATGACCAGACTTTGGGCAGGGGATAGGGCCTCTCTAAATCTCAGTTCTCTAATTCGTTCTAAGAATTAGAATAGAAAGTACCTGACACTTAATAAGAAATTTTAGCTGTAATAGTCACTGGTGTATTCTTACTGCACAGATTCTTAGCTTTTCTAGCTTGTTTCCTCATGTCTAATCTCCTCATGGAGATTCTAGCACTGAATTTCGAAAGATCCTGTTTGTAACTGACACACAATATGTGCTTGATGAGTGATTCTTGCTTCCTCTTTCTCTGTCCCAACTGAATATACCTCAATGACTATTTTGAGCAGAGAACAAACCAGATATCTTAGTAAGAATTTGTGCTTTTTAAAATAGTAACATTTAACCTTGCACTAGATTTACAGCCCAAACTTTGACTTCTTATTTTCTTAGTTATTTTTCTCTGATTCTGTTTGTTTATTAATGACAGCTGAACTCATTGCATTAAAAAAAAAGTATTGCTTTTGTAACACTGTTTCAACGGCCAAAGAATTTGTACACACACACACACACACACCCCAATGTAATTTAACTTTATTACAGCCTGAAATATGAGCTCTTTGGCCATAACATGCTTCCACTCATGAAGTCACAGTGTGCAGCTTTCTTTCAGGAAAAAAATCACTTTGATTTGCAGTAACATTCTTCCAGGGACTAAATAATAAATTTCGCAGACAATATATTGTGTGAAGACACAATCCAATATGATCATTTTCTTTAACAAATAGTGACAAAAATAAAAAGAGAGATTATAAGAGTTCATCAATTTCAAGCACAATTGTATACAAACTTTTGTTAAAAATTTTGCGACCTTGCTTTTTGGTAGGCAATAGTGGTCCCTTCATTTGTAGAATTTAAAGATAAAATGATTGGTGTTTGGTACATCATAAAGGTCGTGAACAGAATGGATATGGATTTACTCACAAAATCTCAGAGTATTTGAAAGTTTATATAAGTTAAAGAATTTCTAATGTGTTTGTAATGGAAGCAAATGAGGATTGAGGTACATACTTGACCTTTTGAAGTTAACACAAGGATAAATTCTGTTCTCCCACAAAACATTACAGAATGTCCCTGTTAGAGTTAAAAATATACAGGGTAGACCAGGGGTGGGGAACCCGCAGCCTTAAGGTCACATGTGGCCTTCTAGGTCCTTAAGTGTGGCCTTTTGGCTGAATTCAAATTTTACAGAACAAATCCTTTCATTTTTATTACTACAGTTTTGTTCATCTTTTATATTTTTATTTTATTTTTAAAATGCATGTATTTAAAATACCAAAGAATAAAATGAGTTTCAACAAAATAATACTCTTAGATTGACAAGCAAAATTAGAACATTAGTAAGCCATAAGGGCTAAATTGATGGCTGCTATGCTCATAATTTAGTTCTAATTTCCCCCACCTGACTGGCACCACCACCACACAAGGCTGGTTGGCAAGAGTTTATGGGGGTCGAGTACACCAGTCTGTTATTGGCTTTTGACAATGGTGCACTGTGTTTCTGTTTGAAGTGGAATTTGTGAATAGTTGCACAGCTCAACAGTATTTTTCAATTCTGTCTGCTTAACAGACCATCATGTCAAAGAAGACCAAGAGAATGCTGAAGGAAAAAAATAGATCTTTTGATGAGGATTGGGAATTACAATATTATCTTGTTTCTACTAAAGATAAGGTGGTTTGCTTACTTTGTGATACTGAAATATCAACATTAAAGAAATTCAATGCTCATCAGAATTATAACACTCATAATGGCCACAAATATTTTAAATTAGAGGGAAGGCATTAAAGGTTGTATTGCAGAAATTAAAAGATGAAAAGCAAAAGCAAAGACAATTCTTTCAAGCAGCAATAAGACATGGAAATAATGTCACTGAAGCAACTTATAAAGTTGCTTACATATTGAGGAAAAAAGGGAAGCCATTCAGTGATGCAGAAATTGTGAAAGAATGCATTGTCAAAGTTGTATGATGCTTAGACCTCCAATAACATTTCAAAGTACAAACAACTACCTCTTTCAAGGAAAACGGTAACTGATTGGAAGCATGAATTAGCCCTCAACTGAACAGAACAATTTCATGCAATATTTCAAAAGGAAAATACATATTATTCAATAGCTTTGAAAGAATCAACTGAACTGCTGCTCAGTACAGGTTTTATACTTCATCAGGTCATGACAGAAGATTTTCTTTTCTATAAGGAGTTACTCGCTTTGGGCACTCTTGCGAACAGAACAAGGGGAATAGATATCTTCAACAACTTTCAAGATAAATGTTGTGAAGTTGGACTGAATTTGGTAAATTAAATGAGTGTATGTACAGATGATGCACCTTCCATGACAGGAAAACATAAAGGGTTTATTGCACAGATAAAAAAATCGTTAACAGATCTAGAAGATCTCATTTCTTTTCATTGTATCTTGCATCAACAAAATCTCTGTACTAAAGCTACTATTTTAAGTGACACTTTGCAACAAGTTATAAGATTATTAACTATACTCATGCAAATGCAACACAGCATGATCAGTTTTATAACATGCTAAAGTTGAATGATGAGGTATTCAGCATGGATTTTCCTTGTCATTCTAAAATGTGTTGGCTATCACAGGGACCGGTGTTAGCCAAAATCTGATCTCTGTGAGAGAAGATAGTTATGTTTTATAAAGAATAGAATCAGCAATGTGAATTATTGAAAGAAGGTTTTAATAAGAATGCAGCATTTCTGTGTGATATCATGTCAAATCAAAACTTGAATATTTCTTTGCAAGGTAAAACTAAGTCTATGTATGATACATAGACACAAAAAATAAAAAACACTTCTTAAAAAGGAAATTTTGGATGAACATTTTCCCCAGTTAGCAAAGGTCATTGATGAGCAGGATGATATATGCAAATCATTTAAAGAATACACAGCTGTTATAGACCTATTAATTGGAGAATGCAACGAAAGTTTCACTGACTTTGAGAATCATGAAATGACACTCGAATGAACATTTCAACTTCACCCAGTTGATATCATCAAGGCATCTAAAGAACTACAGATGGAATTGATTGAGCTCTTGGTAGATGATGTTTTAAAGTCGTTTGATGCTAAGAAAGATCCAGCTGAAATATGGAAAAATACAATAGGAATATTGCATACTTCGGCAACATGCCCAAAAAATGCTTTCTTGCTTTTCAACCAATTATTGCTGTGAATCTGAACTCTTCTACCTAACTCCAATCAAGTTGCCCTTAAGGCCACAAATGACTGATACCCATCTAGAGGATCAACCGAAACTGCAGACTTCCATACTGCAACCAAATATTCAAATACTTTCCAACAAAAAGCAGACACAACGAAGTCATTAAAAGGTTAGTTAACTTTAAAATTAACAAATGGTTTTCATTTTTTGAAATTGTTATGTACATAGTAGTTAGATTTTTACAAAATAAGGTACATTTTTAAATATATCTAATTGAAGTTTCTTGAATGTGGCCTTATTTGATTACAGCTAAGTCAATGCGGCTTTCCAACATGAAAAGTTTCCCCATCCGTGGAATAGACCATCTATTTCTGGAAAAAAAACATCTCTTTTTCAAAGTAGATATGAAATAATTTTTTGAAAATAAAAATACATTTTTTTCAAATTTATCTTTTATTAAATACATGCATAATTTATAATTCTAAAGGGGGAAACAAAATCTGAATCATATGGACTTTTAATGGAAGCTTCTTGAGTAAACAAATGAATGAAAGGAAGAATCAAAGAGAATTTCAGGGATAGGAAAACAAGGTGAGCTTGTGGATCACTATGTAATATTCCTATTCATAAATCTTAACCAGTGACAGATACCATTTTAGTGCAAATCAGAATAAGAGCGCAAAAGAGGTAATAAGATAAATATTTTATCTACATTTTTCAGATGAGAAAACCAGGGTTTATGAGGTTAAAAAGCTGACTCAAATTTTGCTAGTATGTTACAAGACTAATTTCAAAGTCTGTGCTTTTAATCACCTTATTATTCAACATCCAAATAATTAATATGAATGAATGTATGAATGAATGTGCCACCATTTCCTGAGTTTTCCTATGTGGTAGGGACTGCACTAAGGGTTTTAAAACACATTATTTATTTAATACTCACAAAAATTACATGAGGTATATAATTTGCATGGGGACTTGATGTTTTGTTGTCATTTGCCTTTTCTCATTATATTATTATCATTATTTTGAGACAGGGCAGGTTCTCCCTCCTCTGTTACCCAGGTTGGAGAACAGTAGCATCATCATAGCCCCTGCAACCTCAAACTCCTGGGCTCAAGAGCTCCTCTTGCCTCAAATTCCCAAGTAGCTGGGACTACAGGCCCATACCACTGTGCCAGGATTTTCTTTATTTTTATTAATTTATTTAATTTACTTATTTTATTTATTTTGTTTACTTCATTTACGGTTGTCTTTACTCATGTTTTCTTCATCTCTTCTTGGGTGTTATCTATTGACTTCAGCTAAAGCCCATGTATAGCACGGCAAATGCATCCACCATTAATGCTGGTGGTGTTGCCCTCACTAGGCTGCTGGTTGCAGTGGCTACTAGAATAGCCAGTAGACTCATCATCTGGGTCAAGGGCTATTTATTATGTTCAAATGGACACTACCTGTCTTTCACTGTCTTTTTCTCTAAATAAAATATTAATTACCCTAAAATTTGAGATTTAAAAATGTTGGAAAGACTATAAAATACATGACCTTAGATTTGGTGGTTGCATATGGTACATACAAAGGGCTGCTTAATTATGAAGTAATTCCAGAGTACCAGTGGGCCATTTTCCCCAAAAGGAAACTTCAAATAAATGTCAAAAAGTCATCAATTATTGAATGCAAATTTCATGAGTTCGTCTCTGTATGTGGTATTCTTTAAGGAATAAAATTCAAAAAAGAAGCTCATTTTAGATGCAGTGGGCTTTGAAGGTCTCCCTTTACTTTCTTTTTAGTTTACTAAGACTATGTGTCTTTTAGGTTCATCCCCAAGTTTCCTTTGCTGCATTTTTCTTTGTAGCACTAGCACCAATCCATTCAGACTGAGGCATGACATCTATGTTTACAAAGTCCCAATGCCTTCGTTTGGGCTCCTAATCTTTCTTTCTGATCTTCATACATGCTGTTATAGAAAGAGCACAGCTCTTTAAACAATAGAGTCCCAGACAAACATATGGCTCCCCTCGGAAGCGTTTCTTCATGGGCCCAATAGCAAGGAAGCCATTAAATACCAAATCCTGGGTTATGTCCCAGGACAGTGTGAAGTCGGAATCTTGAATCTATATCTGTTCACATTCTCAAACAAACAGGGTTGCCTTTTGAGGACAGGTTAGTCCCTCCTAAAATTTTTCTTTAAGAAGTAATTGCACCTATGAATAAAAAACAGACTAACCAACAACTAAATGTTGAATTTTTCATAGATTCTAGGTGATCGTTATTTTAATGGACATTAAAAGACAAATACATCTATCAGTCTGTTAAAATCAATGTTATTATCCAAATGGATTTACAAGTATTAAATACAACTTCCCATAAAATATAAATAATATACCCTATTTCTGACCTTTTTGAAAGTCTGTGCGAAGCTGAAGAAATGTTCATTAATGTTTCTGGCTGTCATCCAGATTTAAGCCAAGAAAAGCTAGCTTATTTATAAACAAAAGTGCCAATAACTTGCCTTTCCAGGATTACAAATTCTTACCATGAATCATTCTGTATTGTGTGATATATTTTCTAAATTTAGGATGCAATTCATTATCTAAATCCTCGCACGTTTCAAGACTTTTGCCCTTTGTCTTCAATAGGTAAAAATAAAATAAAAAGTCCCTAATTTCACAACATAATGTAACATGATAAAAACCTCTTTGTTTTAGAAAATTACTTGTCAGTGCTGGGTAATCTATAGTACCAATTAACCAACAATGATAATTATAAGTTTTTAAAAGCTAGAAAATTTGTTGCTATTTCTTAGAGATGATGTTGATTTTTTTTCATATTCTTTTGAGATGTTTCCCCCTTACCTCATTTCATAAGGCCCACTTTTTTTAAGGGCACAAAACTATTTATAACAATAGATGTTCTAGGAATTGGCAAACTGTGAAATCCTAGATGGAGTGGCAGAATAGCCCCTCGAGGAGGGAATGGACTTTATTTATTCTTGGTGAGTTCCAAGTGCACAAAAATAAAGGGCTTGCCAGTTGCCAGTGGGAGGTGAACATAATTATGACTTCACAGCTGCTTCTTCTAAAGAAAAAATGAGAGAAAAAAGAGTCATGCTTTTTTTGTGCTGCATCTAAAAAGAATATGCACAAAGGGAATATATTTATGCCAGATATAAGAAGTCATAATCAAAGTTATACTGTACTACCAAACTCATGCCAAGAAATTCAGAAATCTTGACTTGGTAGTCTGTAAATCAGAGATATGCATCTATAGTATTCTAGAATTTAGAGCAAAGTATGGATAATAGAGGTCCTCAAATATGTTTCCATTATCTTGTTTCCCCTGATAAAGTTGGAGTGTTCTTTCAGCAAAATTGTCATCAACTACTTCACTGGTTTGACATTTGCAAAGCAACTCTGTTCAGAGAATTCAAAACTTGATGGGTCTGACTTGAAAGTGTGTGGTCTCAAGCAAAGTCCTTTGGAAAGTTTTGCTTATGACTTTGGAAATTAAACTTTATAAGTGCTCCGAGAGATAGTCAAGGTTACTATTCACACCTGCCAGGGCTGATATATTGTTTCATATAGAATAGTTGTTGGCAGCTTTTTCTGTGAATCGTTACATTGTAAATATTTTAGACTCTGTAGGCCATATAGTCTTTGTTCCAGCTATTTAACTTTGCCACTGTAGTGTGAAAGCAGTCACAGACAATGCGTAAATGAATGAATAAGACTGTATTCTAATAAAACTTTATTTACAAAAATAGCTAACAGTTGGATTTGGTCCTAGGCCATAGTTTGCAGATCCCCGATAAAGAAATCTCTAGTAATAAATATGGAATTGCAATAGCCAAATCTTTATCAACAGTGCTCTCTATTTAGTGTCATTAGGGCTTTTAATAATAATTAATTTAAATATATGGGTATTTCTCTCAAGACGTTTTGTCAATTAGTAGTGGAGAGATGAGTACCAGTAAAGAGCAATCCTTTATCAAAAACACTGCAAAAGTACTTTGATTACTTGCTTCTTTACAAAATCATCATATCAAGCAACCGCATATAGGGACTTATATTGAACAAAGCTCCAAATATTTTTATCTTCATTGATCCCTAGCAGATGTAACAAATGGGAAGAAAAGATGAACAGTCAACCTGATTTCAATATAGATATTTTGTGGCAGTGAGAAAGGATATGCCAGTTGAATCAGAATTAATTGTGAATCTGCTTTTCATGAGGAAGCCTCACGAAAAAAATAATCTCTTTGGTCTGCCTCGTACATGAATAGGCTACGTCAATCTTCTGAAGAAATGTTACATTATCTGAGTGATAACTATAGGTGAATCCAGGGTGATGTCTTTCCCTGGTTCTTCCAGGAATCTGTCATTGACCTCTATGTGCCACTTAACTTCTATTTGATCTATTTCCCAATTTATAAAATAAAGGAGAATAAAGAGATGTCTATAAAGTGGTTTCAAAGCCTGAGTGAAAGGCCGTCTGCAACATAGGATGGCTGAGTTTCAAGGAGTCAGGAGGACACTTTGGCTATTGAGAATACATTTTAAATCATGTAAGTGTACACAACTAATATACTTGTGAATGCCATATTACTCAGCAGTATTCCAGAGGGTCAAATAGATAAGGGGGACACTAAAGTTTAATAATCAAGTTAGACCTTTTAATTAAAATATATGTAAGAAATATGTATATAAGGAATGAGTTTTGAATTGAAAGTTGCTATTTTGTGATGCCGACATAGATGCATAGATATAAATTCACCTAGACAGTTTTCAAAGGCTCTTATACATATAATTTAGGTACTCCAGTTTTTATTTTTTCAATGTATTTTAGTTACTTTCATTCTTACTCTGTTTTTCTTCATATTATTCTCTTTCTATTGTTACAAGAGACAAACCTGAACACTTTTAGTAATCCAGATAATGCTATAAAACTAGTATCTTAGAAGCAGCACAAGGTAGTAGAATTGTGCTGGACTCAGTATCAGAATATGGGTATGCATCCTTTGCTTTCTTCAACTTTAGTTTCTCCATTGGAAGGGCAATAATGAGAAGCTTACAATTCTTTTAGGACCTTGAATGAGATATTGAATTAGAAAGTGCTTAACAGTTATAGGTTTTTAATAGTCAGGACTCAAATTTGAGTTTGAGTGAAGGATGCTGATTAAGTGAGATAGACATGCTTAATTTCTCTCATAGGACAGAAAAAAGGTACAAATAATTACAGTTTTCTCATGGAAGAAAGCATTGTCATGACAGTTTTCATTGCGTCTTAATGTTCTCATTGCAAGGCATTTAACATTCCTGTCCCTGTCCAAAAATGCTAGTAGCATCCTGCCATGGCCATCATGAAGGCAAAGAATATTCTTTCGTGTTTCTAAGTACAGTCCGCCCTCTGTATTTCCTCTGTTCTGCATCGAGGATTCAAACCACCACCAATTGAAAACATTTGGAAAAAAAATTGCGTCTGTATGAATGTGTATAAACTTATTTTTCTTGTCATTATTTCCTAATAAGACAAGAAAACAATAAGAGGACAAGAAAACAATACAATATAGTAAACAAAATAGTACAAAAACTATTTACATAGCATTTACATTGTATTAGGTATTGTAAGTAATCTAGAGATGCTTTAAAGGCTATGGGAAAATGTGCATAGATTATATGAAAATACTGCACCATTATGTATCAGCGACTTGAGCATCCAGAGATTTTGGTAGCCAAGGGAGATCCTGGAACCAATCCCGCACAGATACCAAGGGGTAACTATAGTTCCTAAAGGGTCCATACTAAAGCTGGATGATAATTTGACACATCTGTGAATCCAAAGGGCAATGGATTATTTTGGCATTGAAAAAAAAAATGCCACAATACACCAGCATACCTGAGCTCCTCCTTAATTACCTGGGATCTCCTTAGAGATCTGCCTAGGGCACAGGGAAGAATGAAAAATTTTTCAAATTAAGTAAATATTCAAAAATAAATGTAATGATGAAAGGATCCTCCTTTTTCCCCACCCCTACCTGGTGCAGCCATGTAGAGCCATGACAAAATTGTCATAGGTCCCTGCACCTCTCTAGTGATAAGAGACACTGAGGGAGCTTGCAGTGTAGGGCAGTCGGGGCTGGAGGCAGGCAGTCGGAGTCGGAGGGCTGCCATTTATTGGTTGACTTTGGATGAGCTTCTATACACAGGAGGTTTATGCAGGAGTTTATGGGGCAGAATTAAAAGGGAGGTTCTTTTGCTCCATGCTTAGAGGGGCGCGTTGTTTATGAAAGGAGAAGGGAGGAGGAGGAATCAGATTTAGGAGATTCCTTAATAGTACAATACAACTGTTGGAGAAGTACTGAGTTTTTGTTCTGATTTAATAGATGGTAAAAAATAAGACAGATTTAGTGCTTATATTGCTTCTAAGTGGACAGAGGGGAAGCTTAGACTTAAGAATTTATGAATAATTTTTTCTCTCACCTGATTATTTTGATTCTACTATGAATAAGCTGAGAATTATATCCGAAAGTCTATGCAGGTTGCCGGAAACAGAAATGTAGGCTCGATTGGTCAGGGAAAAATACTCCAGCTGCCTATATACTAACAGCATCCATTCATTAGGGTCTTACTGTATGCACAATTATTGTCCAAATAATTCTATATACTTAGTTTGTCTATTCTTTACAGTAAATCTGTGAGGTTAATATTATCATTGTCTCCATTTTCTCACAAAGACACAGAACTTGGAAAGTCAAATACCTTACTTAAGATCACATAGTTAATAAGAGAAAGAACCTGGAATCAGAGCCAGGGCTGTCTACTTAGGCCTTGTCCCTGGTCTGGTGGGAGTGCTAAGGCAGGAGTGAGGAATGGCAAGTCCTGTGAGAGCAGAGGGGGGTGATTCCAAGGTAGATCAAATGGCGCCCATAATCCTTTTCGGGATGCTGAAGGCAGAGGTCTTGAGAAGTCCACAGTTCCTGGATTGTGTACGTGTCCAGACCCAGTGGGTATCTGTTTAGTTTGATTAAAACCTTCCATGCTCCAGAAAGGGAATGTGAGTCTGTACCGCCCACAATGAGAAAAACTAAATTAGCAGATGAGAAGATTATCTGCATGGCCCTTTAATGAACCTTCTCCACCTCCCACCCCCACTGTGTCAGACTCCACCTGTAAGAGGCAGAGGAGACTTTCAAAAGAAGGTCTCTATGTATACTGGGTGGCCATGAATTTCCCCTTGACTCACAGACAGATAAAAGAAATGTGACTCCTAGTCACCAGGAAGCAGGAAGTCTCCCCATGGTTATTTGATCTTCTGTTGCTCCAAGGAGGCCCACATATCATCCTTTGCCACTTCAGGCCATTAAACCCATTTTGCTCCTTTATATAACTGCTAAACATAGATGCTGAAATGAAGAAATACAGCCTAAATAAAGACACCAATAACAGCTTGCAGGAAGTATTAAAAACAGTTCTGCAGAAGATTAGGAGCCAATGCCTCTTCCATTGTGAGCTTTAAAGGTGCTCAAAGGGTCAGCCACAAAGTTACTTTGTCACAGGTACAAAATTAGACATTTTGAGGACTATTGCGTACAATTTTCACAGTGGTTCAGCTAGAGGTTATTAAACACAGAGAATGCTGAAGTCATAATCTACTAAGAAGGCAGAAAGGGCTCATGCGCGTTCCGGCTTTCACGTTCTGTGGGCCAACTTCAAGAACAGCCACTGTTTCTTGCACCTCTGACTCTTGGTTAGGTGGGTTGTTCCTGAGCCACTAAGAAGAGACCTACAGAAAAGCCGTGAACTAGGAGGTTGACTGAGCCAACTGGACCAAACCAAGCAGAACCTCAGATGCAGAAAGTTGCTTTCCAAAGGCAGGGGATGCTGAGCCCTAACTCCTTGTCAATTACCCATGAATCAGGGCTTTAAGGAGGCAGTGTAGCATGGTGGTTAAGCCTAGGGGTTCTGGAGATAAACAGAGCTGAATTTGATTCCTGACTCTACTAATCGTGTGACCGTTGAAAAATCACTTTATCTCATGACAGTACATTTTCCTAGTCTGTAAACTGGAATTAATGTTAGTGTGTTCTATCTAGGATTGCTATGAGGACTAAATACTTAATAAAAATGTCTGATCCACATGAGGGCTTCATTCATGGAAGTGATTATTATTGAGCAGCTACTATGCGTGCATCCTTGTTCAGAGCACTAGGGCAAATATCGAGGTAAAAAGCATGGTGTGAGCTCTCAGGACGCATGCAGTCCAGCCAGATTGACAATAAAAACATATGCACAGAAAAATTAAATAATACAAAATAGCATACAGCAAAATGTCAATTGTGTAGCATGGATGATTAGTGTTTTATTCATTTATTCATAAAGCACACACTAAATACTTCCTGTGTTAAAGAACTGTGATAAGCCCAGAGAAGGGTAACGGAGATTAATCCTCATAACTATTATTACACAAAAATTACTAATTATCCATAATTTTATTTATAGAAAAACTGAGATTTAGACACAAAAAAGAACATACCGAAGGTCCCGAAAGTAGTAGGCAGCAAGGCTGAGATTTGAACCCAGACTTCCCTGACCCCAAAGTTCATGATTTCTTCTTTTTTTTGCTGACAGGGTCTTGTTCTGTTGCACAAGATGGTCCTGAACTCCTGGGCTCAAGCCTCCCACCTCAGCCTCCTGAATAGCTGGCATTACAGGTGCAAGCCAGTGTGCCTGGCCCCAAGTTCATGATCTTATAGAGAAGTTGTTAAAAGCATAGACTTTAGAGCCAGAGAGCCTGGTTTCAAATCTCCACTCTGCTAATCATTAGTTCTGTGACCTTGAGTGAGTTACTTAAATTCTCTGGACCAGAGTTCTTCACCTGTAAAGTGAAGATAAAATATTAGCATGTGATTTTTGTGAAGATTAAATGAGTTAATATATTTGAAAACCGATCTATAGCCTGGTACACTGTAAATACTGTAAATATAAGCTCTATAATTATGATAATAGTGAGTACTATAATTATTACTATATTAACTGAGGGCATATAAAATGTTTAGAACATTGTTTGCTATATAATAAACACTCAATAATTATCTATAATGATCACAATAATTATTAGGAGGGGTAGTTAGGGCAGGCCATTTTATATCAGGAACGGGAACATCTGCTGATTTTGGTATCCATGGGAGGTCCCGATTCATAGTAGAATCAAAATAAAGAATAATTATTATTATTACATAATGGGTTATAGCACACCTGAATAGTTTACCTTCCTTCAATCAAAATTATCTTTCACTGCCCCTAAACCTGCAAACTCCTTCACCCCTTGTCCATGGTATCACCATGCCCTTACAACACTATTTGAAAAATTAGTGTCTTGGCTAACTTCAGTAGACAACCACAGAAATCCCAGGGTTAGAACAGGTCTTGGTTTAATTCTAAATCATGGTGCTATTATGAGACTCAATGCCTGATTACATGTATACTACTATAGGATATTGTGTAGACTCTATAAATGTCGATTATTGTTGGTGTAATGAATTCATTTACTTTCTTTTCATGTCACAGTCAGTAAGTCCTATTACTTTTCATTTAAAACACTTTTCATACCATTCCTTCTTCCTACAGACCTCTTAGCTGGAATCCTGGGGCTCTAGGCTTTCCCTTAGGTCCAATCCATCCTGCGTGCCATTGCTGGTGTATTCGACACTTAGATTAGACTAAAAGAACCATCCGTGATTTTCAATGTCCCACCGTGCCAGACCGCTATCTCCCTGACAGCCAACTCTGTCTTGTCTGGCTGCTTTTATTGCTTGCAGAGCTTCCTTCTAGTCAAAGTAGTCTCCTCATTGTCTACTGACTCCTGTCTTATGCTGACTTTGGACCACGCTCATGTGCTTCTCTATATCTCACCCAGAAGCCCCTGTTTCACTCATTGCTGACTCAAATCTGCCTGGGCTTCAAGGTCAAGTTCCTGTACCACCTCTCACTTAAACCCTGCCTTAATTACACTCTGCCCCCACCAAATCGTCCATTCTCTGAAACCCTATAGCCCTTGATTCTTCGATCCCTAATGCAGTATATGATACGGGGGACATTGCAAAGAGGTTAAGCACACAGCCTCTTGAGTCATGTAACCTGAGTTCAAACTTGGCTCTGTCTCATACTAGCCATGAGACCTTGGGCCTCGGTTTTTTCATCTGTAACATGGACATAACAAGAGCACCTACCTCATAGTATTATTTGCTTGAGGCTTAAATGACATAATCCATGCAAAGCACTCATCATAGTCGTTGATGTGCAATAGTCACCCACACACATTAGCTGTCAGGGCATGCGTGGTTGATGAGAACTCACCACGTTTGCTGAATGAATTCATTAAACTATTGATTTCTACTCAGCTTTCCAACTTCCATGTTTAGAGAAACAAAATGTACAGATATACGATAATCCCGAAAGAACATACATTTATGTTTACCTTTAGGATGTTGCCAGAGTCTTCGACGACACAGACACACCGTCTGGCTGTTTAAACACTTTCCTCATCTCATTCTGGGTTTCTGCCTCTCCCAGCCATCCTTGTCGCCGACCACCCCTTTCTTCATAAATAGAGAAAGGAAGAGGGTGACGGAAGGTTTCAGATTACTGCAGATAAAATGCACAAAGACAAACCCAGGGCTTCCCATGTTATATCGAGTATAGAAAATGCTTTGGGGGAACTCTAAGAAGCTTGAAGTTGTTTTCCCTGCAGAAATCATAAAGAGGGCAGTGATGTATAATTCGGAAGAACAATGGACAGGAAAGGTTCTCTACCTGCCCGCGAAAGCGACGACTGTCTTGGGAGGACTTCTAATGTAGTCAGAGCTTCAAAGAGGTTAACAGCCCTTTTTCCCTAACTGCCTGCTACGCTTTGCCCTAGAGGCACTTCTGCTCTTCTCTGATTCTTTTTGGCTTAAAAAATAATTTTTTTCCCCCACCATTCTTATTTCTCCTCTCCGATCCTCCCTGTATTTCTTTTTCTCTTTAGTGGTCTGGCTTTGTGGCTGACCCCACGGTACCCTCTCAAGGGCACTTAGCAGAGCTGTTGTCTCAGGCTCGGGTTTTCTCGGGCTCCTTTGACCGGTAATAGAACAAAGGACAAAAGGCCGTCTCTCCAAGTAACAATATCTCTTTGCTGAAGCTTTGTTCTGCGGCTTTGAGCTTTTTCTCTCTGATTCACTGGTCTTGCATCTGAGCAACTTTCCCATTTCTCGCCTTTCTATTACCTTCTAACTTCTAGAATGAGTAAGTTAGACTTATTGTTTCTGGCTTCTCACTTCCAAAAAATTCTTCAACACACTTTACTGAAATTTGAGGGCAATATATGAGAAGATGGAAAAATCAAACTAATGCCAATCTTCATTCCCAGGCCCCTGCTCTGCCGTGGCAACCAGAGTCCTGGGTCCTGCATTCCCCCTCCTAAACCACCTCCAGGTTGGCCTCCAGAGCTATCAGGGCTAGACTAGCTGGTGGATGATCCTTCTTGACAGTCCCTTCCTTAGAGGCCCTAACAGGATCTAGAGGTAGTTTTGGAAAGCTGCGGGAAGGGGCCCATCGACATTCAAGCGTGTACCCTATTACCATTGAAGAGATTCCTTGCAGCTCCATCATTCTGTTTCTCTCTTCATTGCTTGGTTAGTCCTTTAACAAACATAGCCGTGGGCCACCAAGCACCTCCTCCTTGCCATTGTTACTGCCACCACCTGAATTCAAGTGCTCACTAGTTCTTCACTGATGTAGTCTACTAATACTTTTATTAGTTTCCTAGGGCTGCTGTAAAAAAGGTACTGCAAGCTGAGTGGTGTAAAACAGCAGAAATTTATTCTCTCACAGTCTGGAGGCTAGAAGTCGGAAAAGGGCCATGCTTTCTCAGAATGCTCTGGGGAAGAATCCGTCCCCTGCCCTTCTCTTAGCTCTGGTGTCAGCAATAATCCTTGACATTCCTTGGCTGGTAGCTGCTTAACTCCAATCTCCGCCTCCATCACATGGCAGTCTTGTTCCTGCATCTCTGACTTCTGCTTGTCTCATAAGGACAACAGGCATATTGAATTAGGGGCCACCCTAATGACCTAATCTTAACTACATTACATCTGCAAAGACCCTATTTCCAAATAAGGTCTCGACCACAGGTAGCAATGATTAGGGCTTCCACATATCTTTTGGGGGAAAACAATTCGACCCCAAACAGTGCCCCAGTGGTCCTCCTTGCCACCAAGTATCTTTTTTTCCTCTAATCCATCCTATTTGTATCATCCAGTTAACTTTCTAAAATACTCGTCAGATCATTCATACTTGAATTTTTAAAAAACCTTCCAGCTCTCCATTTCTTCTAGATAAAATCTTCAGAATTGCATTTCAGGCCATGTTCCTTCACAGCATGTTCTGTCCTCCTCTCTCCCGTTGCCCCTGCAGGCTGTGACTCGTTCACTCTGTTATATATTTTCTCGCTTTTTTGCACCCAAGCCTCATTCTCTCATTACAATGAAATACTAATAATTCATCCTAGGTTTTTCCTTAACCCTTTGTTTATGCCATTTTAATACTCATCCTGAATTTTCTAATAACTGTAATATATTATCTGCAAATAAATGATTTAGAATAAACAATGCCGGAGAGGAATAAACTGTTAGGCAATTAATGTTACAAACCTTTTTTTTTTCTTATGCTCTTCATAAGTTCTAGAAACTTGACAGTCATTTGTCAGTATAAACATCTTGTTCAAAGATTCATAGCACGGTAGCTAATGAGGCAGGTTTTGGAACCTGCCTGCTGCACTCAGAAGTTATGTGATTTTCAGTCCTGTGTCTAACCTCCCACTGTGCTTCATTGTCTTCACCTGTTAGATGGTGAATTTCTAATTTATAGAGTCGTGAAGATAAAATTAGAAAAATCCTTAGAGCAGTGATTGATGAAAATTAAATGATTAATATTTACTTGCCATATTATCTTTATACTATTGTAACTACCATAAATATATAATATTATAACTACTATTACACATCTTTATAGTTACTATTACTATTTTTCTTATTAGTTGTCACTTGTTGAACCAGAATTATGTATCTGAGGTTTAGTAAATAACTCCTTTTTCCCACCAGAGATCAGAACCAAAAATACATACAGAGATTCATAGACAAAAGTTAACATTTAAGCTTTATTCCTGACAAAATCTTTGGAGGACATGGCATAGATGTTTGACAACAAAGGGCCTCCCCATACTCCAGCCCAGAACTGAGCCTTTCCAGTCAGTCCCAGACACAGCTAAGAAAATGAGACCCTCTGCTGACCTCTAGTCCCAAAGGAGGAGAGCCCTGTACGCCTAATTCCCTCTAAACTCTCCAGTCAGATCCAGCACTGCCACCTTGGGCTCCCTCCCTGCTTTCTCCAAGGGCAAGAGCGAGTGCAGAGGTGTGGAGAGCCATTCCACATGGAAGTGAGAGACGTGGGAGAGAGAGAAATTCCCCTCCAGCATGCAACAGACCTTCTCATTCCGTATGTTTTACATATTTCATCTCTAATCTTTCAAACAAATCTGGCACACCCATGCAATTGTCACCCTCATTCTGACGATGAAGAATCTGAGGCTCTGACAAATGAACTAACTTACCTAAAGTCACACGGCAGCACGCAGAAGGGATATAATTTGAATCTGGGTCTTTTCGCTGCCGAAGTCCTCTGTGATGATATATCACACACCGCCCCCCACAAAAAAAGTCTAATAATAAATTATATTTATATCTAAATATAAGGGGATTTTATTTATATATTTTGAGACAGGGTCTTGCTCTGTTGCCTGGACTAGAGTGCAGTGGCATCATCACAGCTCACTGCAACCTCAAACTCCTGGGCTCAAGCCATCCTCCTGCCTCAGCCTCTCAAGTAGCTAGGAATATAGGTGCATGCCTCTACACCCAGCTAACATTTTTTTTTTAATTTTTAGTAGAGATGAGGTCTTGCTATATTGTTAAGGCTGGTCTCCAACTCCTGGCCTCAAGTGATCCTTTCTCCTTGGCCTCCCAAAGTGCTAGGATTACAAGTATGAACCGCCAGGCCTGGGTTTTCTTTCAGTTTTTAAATTCAGATCTTTATAATGACAACAAAAAGTATTGCTTAAAAATGATTACCCCTACATCCTACATAGTGCCTTTAGTAGGTACATGGAAATGAATACGAAGATACATGACAGACCACAGGGAACATAAGATCTGATCATTCTAGTTTGCATCTCATCATAGCACATTGAAAAGACCTTAGGCCTTTTGCAGCTAAGAGACATGTTTTCCTCCTGAATCCTCTGTCACTCTGTTTTGTATTACTGTGTTTATTGGTCTGCACTGTTTCATAATGTACTCTGTTTCATGGCAGTTCCTATTGGATTATTTTCTTGAAGAAAATCCTCTAGCTGGTCATTTGCTCAGTTCCTATTTAGGGACAAAGTATCTATTATCGTATTTCTAGCCCCAGTTGTTTCCTTTCTAGATTCTAGCTGTTCTCGGGTCTGTCAGATACTGCCACCCCAGAATAACTTCTGACCTTCTGCCCTGCACTTTGTGCCCACTCCCCCTGCTGTTTTCTTTACATTTTCTCTCCTAGCTAAACTGCTAAGTTACATGGAGGTCAGGGTTTTACTTGTCTTGCTCACTGCTGCATCTCTTGTGAGTAAGCCAAATGCCTTGCATTAATCATTTATAAATAAATACGTGTTGAAGTAAGGGAAGATGATGATGATGATGATGCTGATGATGATGATGATGAAACTATTAGCTTTTTGGTAAGAGTAGAACAATTTCTAGTCTGAAAAAAATCTGCTGGAGCTCTTAACATAATTGTAATTTTATATCATATGATCAAGTACTCTTTTAGCTCTAGCAGCTAAGTAAGTAACTATTTTTCTAGTTAATTTTCTACAAGCTACAAATACTTTTTATATCTCCATTCTCAATTACAATTAGGAATATAATATACTATTGCCTCTCTCAACCACCCCAAAATTAAAGTATTGGATTCATTTTACAATCCAGGTGAGCCATATAGTACAGAGTTAGATAAAGGTGGCCTTAAAGTGCAGCATTGGGTTTAGGAATAATAGCTGTAACTTGCTCTTTTTAACAATGGTATTGTTGACTGTTCTTTTTGGATGGGAAATTAATGATAGCTACCCACATTACGTTGTCTGGCATGACTCTGAAAGACACTGTACATATACCAATAGAACATCATTTTGGAATGTGTTCTTACGTGACTGCAAACTTTCATTCATGGTCATTCAAGTGCCTGGCGCAGAGTGGATTCTCAATAAAATTGCAAGTCTATGTAATAATAACAGTCCTAAAAACAGCTGCCTAACAACAGTGATAATGGATGATGTTGACTCTTCTAAATAAGTATATGTGCCTTCTGAGGCTCTGAATACAATTTATAAATTATATAGATGAACTCAGAAACATTTTGCATAACTATGCGGGTAGCACTAAAGATTAGATTCTTAAGGGAAAAAAAGCTGCATTCACATTTAAAATAAGATTCAGTATCTAATTTCATCAGCATTTAACATGGGGCTCATTTTGGTTTTCCCAAAGAAAGAGGAGGCAGAAACTAAAAATTTGATCTTACAGACTCTCTTTCTCTCTCTTCCTCCTTTGATGTACATTAGTTCCCATGGAAACTACATTGGGATGGCTTGAGAGTGACATCTGCAAATGTAGTGTAAGGTCATTTTTATCTAATGCTTTGAAATTTAAACCATGATTCGTGATACATAGTGAAACCCCCTTAACATATTCTGAAGGTCTATGAAAAGACAATATTCTGAATGCAGAAACAAGACACGTGACCACATTATGCCAGGTCTCAGAAAGTTCAGCATTGTTCTGTGCATAGAAAAACAGAAAGAGCTTTATTCCCCCAGTTTGCCTCCAGGAGAGTCCTAGCAATGCAGCTGGCCTTCTTAACATGGAGGGGAGAAATGCCCCTCCTGCCTCCTTCTTTGTTGCTGGTGGCCAATGAGGCCACCAGGTAAGGGACAAGTGTTCAAGGCTTTAAATGCTGCAATAAGTAACTGCATGTGGGCTGTGATAAAGCTGTAGGGGTTTTCTTACTTCTGCGATTTCCACCACCACCCCTGGCCTGCCTTTCTTAGGGCACCGATGTGATTTCCTTTATTAATTTGCCAGTGTTTCACCTATAAATTCCAGGTGCATTTAAAGGGAGATATGTTTCTAAAGAGAGAAACCAGAGCCCTGGGATAAAAAATGACTTGAGGTTTAATGGAATATGACCAGCTCAGGCTTCTAATGTAATCTTCAGAGAAGAAAAGTCTAGATGCTTTTAGGAGGTGTGGATTCAAATCTTGACTCATTTCCTTTCTGGCTACATGCCTTGAGCAAGTAGAAACTTTTCTGAGCCTTAGTATACTGATCTGAAGAATGCTGTGAGATTTTAAATAGGTGAACATGTAAAAAGGAGATAGTGTATAAGAAAGTGCTAAGTACTCGTTACGTGCTGGGAACTCAATACACTTGTGTGGCATAAATGAAGTAATTATCCCGTAAAACTTTGTTTATACCCAACTTTGTTCTCATTATAATCCTTAATATAGAAAGTTGTGAAGGCATTCATCTCTTTTCTCATGTCATAGTTAACTGTGGGTCAAATGACTATCTCCATTTTACAGTCACCATCTGGAACATGTGGTCTGTAAGGTCACTTTTGTCAGCAAGAGAGAGAGGGCTGAAGGAGGACCCGAGCTCCTAGCTGCCTCAACCCAGAAGTGACATGCGTCACCTCCGTTCTGGCTACATTTGCCCGACCTAACTGCAAGGTTAGGCTGGGAGATGTCAGCTAGCATGTTGACGATTGGTGCACAGTAACTCTCTCTTCCACACTTTAAAAAATGTTTAATAAATCTCACTGTTAAAACTGATGATTGCAATAAAAAATAAAATCATAAAGCAAGCACATTTCAAAACCATGACAAGTGCCATGTTCTCGATGACATTTTTGTATGATCTGCTCTTCCAACACTGCTAATTTTATCTGCATGAAGAAAAAGAACAATACATTCTTCCTTGATATAGTAAGTCACATTGCTTCATGTCTCCTGCCCACAGACTTAAACTTTAAGAGGCGTATAAATAAGCAACTTAGCATATGTGACCTTCTGACCGTGAAGTGTTAAATTCCAGGAACTATATTACTCCACCACTTTTATTTGTCTGTGGGAAATCACTTGATTTATGTCTGATCCCAGGATACAATAAAAGTGTGCAGGTATGCCAAATTGGAACTATTGGAACCTGTCAAATAAAAATTTTAGTTGCCTTTAAAATCTACAAATAAAAGTAACCTTTGATTAAGGATAATGCAGTTTATATCATAGTTTTATCAGTATTCAGCCACAAAACATATCCAAACAATTTAATTTCAATATATTACAATGCGTCACAGACTTCGAAAAGAAAGATCCTCTGTATGATGAAAAGGATGGTTTCTTATTTGCAGAGTAGTTACAGCAGAATGGCAGTTCTAGCCAGAAGGAGCTAACCTAGCACAGACAGGATAGATTAACAGAAACATTCAGCCAAGCAGGTCTGAAGTTTCTCAAATTTGGCTTATTTACATTGATCATTCATTCTTATTTTATGGGCTTTAGAACTTCAGATGGGGTCCAGCTAGGATTATAATCCAAAGTGCCAAAGTAACCCACAAGACTGTTTGCAAAGGAATTCCCAGCTCAGTTTTCAGACTCAAAAGTTTGGGATTATTCCAAAAGGATTCTCAGCTCTTAGATATTTTAGGCAGGTCTACATTGATATGGAGTGAGACTCAAAAGCAACTTGGAGAATTTCCATCTCATTAACACTTCATTTATAGTATACCTATGTCAAGCCTCAGCCTTGGAGTTCTGGCCTTAGCTTAAATGAGGGAAATAAAACTTGCTCTAGTCAATACAGATTCTGTTCTGCATAGTCACGGAAAAAGCATGCTCACGTCACCTTTGAACTCAGACCCCTCTGAGTGTTCTTCAAAAGATGAAATATTTCTTTTAAAGTATGTATGCGTTTATTTTTTCTTTGTTATTAAATGTTGCATATTTGTATTCTGGTCCATTTTTCAAACTAGATTTTTCATGGTCAAAATTATTAAACAAAACTACTTCAGTTTCAGATCATTATGCTTCTTTTTGGAAAAGGTACAACCCCGCTCTGAAGACACCCTGTACAAATTGGGGTTTAAAAAAATGTCACTATGGAAACCTCAGCCACGGTTAGACAGGGATTGTGCTTTACTCACCTTTGTGCCCCAGTGTTTAATGCAGTAGCTTTAAAGTTGCAGATGCTTAATATCTGAGAATGAGGAAATGAATGAATGGGAATAAAATTTCCTGAATACATCCACAGTTTATTCCAGACAGACTTTGTTCAACACTCCCCTGTGAATCAGAATAAGACCTCAGTCAAGCTATAGACTGCATAAGATAACGTAGGTAAATCATCACAGGGGCTGTGTCAGGCTGAGAGAAACAGGGAAGAGACACACAGCCACCAGGGTCATTGTGCAGGTCATATCAGAAAGTGGTTTTAGCTGACTACTTGCTTGGAGGTCCGGTGGTGTCAGGAGGGTAGAGCTTTATGATCAGTTTGTAATAACTTTCAATCACCTGTGATTGTGAACAGGTAAGGAAAAGTAGCAGGACCTTCAAAATCGTTTATATTAGATTTGACATGCTATGCATCAGATTTACATTTTTGATTGCTATTCTCATAGATCAAGACTAACGTCATTATTCTCACTGTGACAACTCACTTTCACTAAAGCTTATTTGAGATTAAAAACATGATGTGAAAAATTCAAAGATCAAAATGACTATGCATATATGTGTATAAATACACACACAGATACATATAAAACATACTTTTGTATGAGCACATACACATATTCACATAATAGCAATAGCTATATGATACTACATTATATATAATGATATATCCCATTATATATACAAAAATGTATGTATATACATACATATGGAATATATATATGAAATTATATACATATATGGAATTATATGGGTGCTGCTATTATATAAGTACATACATGTGTGTGTGTGTCTATTTTGTTTTTAAATGACACCATTCCTTTATTCGTCAAATATTATTGAACATTTACTGAATCTAGGCCCTCTGCTGAACACAGCATACAAAAAATGTATCTGTACCAGTGCCTGCCCTTAAGAATATCATACCATAGGGTGGAAGGCAGACTCATAAACCCATAAATGCTGTTTAATGATGATGTAGGAAAATACTTCATAGAAGGGCTTAAGAAAATAATGTTCAAAATATTCACCAATGTCTTCCACTTATCACATGAAAGTCTTTCCTCTCTTTTCTAATCCTATTCATCATACAAGTAATGAATTTGTAAATAATTTTTTACCTTAATAAAATCTCAAAGTGGCTGTAAATGTTGGAGTGAAGGTTTTGATTTATGCTTCTAAAAGCTATAAATCATTTTGCTTTACACAACATCACATGAAAATTTGTTGCTTGAACTTTGGAGAGAATTCTTCCCTTTTGAATTTCTTGTCTTTTATCATATTGTAATTTGTGAAATGGAATGATTTATTAATGGCTTTCTTGTGAGTTTTTTAAGTAACCACATTCATATATATCTTAGCAACATTCAAAGGGTGTGTGCAACTCTACAGACACTTTGGGAGTAAATATGCACACATACATATGCATGTTCAGTCTGATCAAAAAAAGCATTTTAATCTGCATCATGATCTATGAGAGTGCAGGTATGGTTGGAAAATCTGATGTATTATGAGCATTCTGTCTTGGGGATTTCATCTGCAAAATAGGACTAACAATATGTTCCCTTCCTGCTACATAGGATTGCCATGAATTTCAAATATGATAATATGAGAAAGTGGTTTACGACTGTAGTCCCCAAACCCCTGACAAGACCAGTACCGGTCCACGGCCTGTTAGGAACAAGGCCACACAGCAGAAGGTGAGCGGTGGGCAAGTGAGCAAAACTTCATCTGTATTTACAGCCTCTCCCCATCACTCACACCACTGCATAAGCCCTGTCTCCTGTCAGATAAGTGGCAGCGTTAGATTCTCATAGGAGCGGGAACCCTACTGTAAACTGCGCATGCAAGGGATCTAGGTTGTGAGCTCCTTATGAGAATCGAATGCCTGATGATCTGAGGAGGAGCTGAGGTGGTGATGCTAGTGCTGGGGAGCGGCTGTAAATGCAGATTATCATTAGCAAAGAGGTTTGACTGCACAATAAATGTAATGCTCTTGAATCGTTCTGAAACCATCCTCCCACCACCCGCAGTCTGTGGAAAATTGTCTTCCATGAAACCGGTCCCTGGTGCCAAAAAGGTTGGGGACCACTGGTTTATGAGGTAAAATATACTGTACGAATACAGGTCTGGTCAAGGTGTGAGGGCCATCTGGCTGCACGTCGGACTCTCACAGATTCCTAACCATCAGGATGGCTTCTGCAGGTGACCACAAGAATATATTTTATATTTGTAGATCTCTTCCAAACCATTTTTCTACCTCTTTCTAAAGTGGCTGTAAATGTTGGAGTGAAGGTTTCGATTTATGCTTCTAAAAGCTATAAATCATTTTGCTTTACACAACATATATATATATCTTATATATATATATATATATCTTATATATATAAAAGGGGACAATTCTGTCCCCCTTTGATCTTGTTGTATGGGCTCTAGTTTCTATCTTTGCTTCTGTCTTTGCATTTGATACTTTCTCTGGTAACAATATCAGCTCCTACGTAACAACATTCTGTTGTGCCACCCAATCTGAGTTGTGTCTCCACCACCTTTCATAATTCGATGCAGAATTCCTCCTGCCCTGAAGCTGTCCTCTCCTTTCAAGCTCAAGCTCCTGTGATCACATGATGTCCTCATTGGGCTTGCCTGTGCATTCCTATGAGAAATGGCAAGAATTATCCAATCCTATTTAATAATAGCAAAGTGCTGAGTATTTACTTTCCGAAATGGCTCAGGCCTCTGAGAAGGGCTGCAATTTTCTAGGCATACTCACCTAAAACAATTTCTCACACTCTAGACTCACTTAGGGTAGAAAATTTATTGACTCATTGAATAATTACAACATTGTTTCTAGTGTTCTGTTGGAATAAAAAGGAAAATAGTTGAATCTGACTAGAATTAACTAGACACGTAAAATATGGTCCTTTGGCAAAAAGATCACACAAGATGCATTGTAGTGTGATGTTTAAGACAACAGGCTTTTATTTCAGTAAAACCTGAGCTTAAATTTGGGCCATAATGTTTAATAGATTATGATACAGAGCAAGTTACTTGGTCTCTTCAAGTCTCGGTTTTCTCATATAAAATGGTCCTGGTGGGTTCTCCTTTTGTGAAAAATGTAGAAAACAGCAAGAGAATGTCATTTTACCCTAAAAACAACAACAAAATTTTTGAAAGTATTATTCTTTTAAAGACCATTAGAGAGATGAGGCTTCTTTTAATCACAAGAACTGATTTTCAAAGCCTGAAGAACTCCCTTCAAAGAGAGATGATACAGATAAACTATTTCACCCATAGAAGAGTGTGAAAGAAAGAGGTTACTTCTAATAAAGGCAGACAAGGAGAAAATAGCCAATATTTAAGCACATTTTAAAGGCCAAGCATAAGTTAATATGACAGAGTAGAATCCTTAGGAGCTCAGATCTGAGTGAAGTACTATATGTTCTAAGGTTGTTTTTGTTGTTGTTGTTGTTTTAACTTCTTGTGCTCACAAGAAGTATTTAGGGAAGGGGAGGAAAACTAAATGAACCTCCTCAATGGTGCATCTTCACATTTCTCTCAAATGAGGTAAAAGTCATATGCTCCCAGGAAAGAGGCAGGTAAACCCCTCTTCTCTTAGCATCTAGGCAAGGAGCCACAGCCTCAGGGAGAAGGTAAAAGCAAAGCAGTTTGCTTCTGGAGAAGGTGCAAAAAACTCACATGGCTTCAGTCCCAGGCAAAGGTAAGCAGGAAGGAAAAGCAGAAGCTGTCTGTTCCTATCAGTACTGAGTAATAAGCAACAGCAGTATACTACTGCGGAAGTGTCAGGAAAATGTCTATCAATAAAAATAGGCAGGGGCCAATTGTAACTGAAAGAGGAATGGAAACTAAATTCATATTCCCTCGGAGAGAAGAAGGAAGACTGCTAGAGCCCAGGATTCTGAAATGATCCAGTGCAGATGGGGAAATACATAGTATTAATAGTCTCTCTGACTTAAGCCCTCTCACCCTCCTTTAGAAACAAGAGATAGTTTGGCTATCGTTGGGGTGGGCAGAAAGCTCCATTCTCAAGGCTTAGACACCCAGGGCTTATCTAAGTGTGAGGCTGGGTCAAGAGAATAGTAAACCACCCATTTTACCTACCGTACCATGAACCATGTACCAAATAACAAGGAGAGAACAATGGTGTGGAAAAATACTCCTTCAATACAAGGACTGTTGAAAGCTGAGGGTGAAGCAAGAACACTGAGAAAAATCCCCTCACAACAAAATCCAAAATAACCACAAGGTATCAGCAGTGAACTGCTAGAGAAATTTGAAGTTATTGCTGGGATGAAGGTTACCATGGCAATAACAAAACACAAACCAAGCTCAACAACTAACCAGACTGGCTAAACCTTCCAGATACTACACACACATGAGAGAAGAGGCATGCTCATTTTTCAGGATACATACTATGTATCTATATTATTCTAAACACAATGTTCAACTATCAACCAAAAATTAGAAGATAGACATACATTCACAGCAGGGGGCGGGGGGTGGGTGGGTGGAGAGAAAGAGAGAGAGAGAGAAACAACCCACTGTCAAGGTATAAAGCATCCAACAGAACCAGACTTGAAGATGATCCAGACATTTGAATTTTGAAATCAAAACTTTATAGAAACTACGATTAATATATTGAAGTATTTAGTGAAATAGATATTCGCCATGCATAAACAAATGGGCAATTTCAGCAGAGATGGAAACTACATTTTTAAAAAAGAGTCAAGTATAAAAGGTCAAAATAAAAAAAAACTTCAAAACTTACAATGTCATAGGTGAAGGATTCCTTTAGTGGACATACCAGCAGACTGGACATAGCAGAGAACAGACTAAGTTAACTTGAAGATAGAGCAATAGAAATATAAAGAGAAGGAAACAGAACAGAGAATCTGAGAACTGTGGAACAATATTAAATAGTCTAAGATATGTGTAATTAGAGTTCTAGAAGAGACAGAAACTTGGCAGAAGAAATTTTGAAGAGAATGGATAAGAATTTTCCAAAATAATGAAAGTCAACAAATCCTCGATTCCAGCAGCTCAGGTCATTCCAAGCAGGATGGATGTAGATGGATAGATGGAGAAAATAAAATATGACTAGACACATCATACTTAAACTGCTGGAAACTAAAATAAAGAGAAAACATTATGGTAGTCAAAGGGAAAAAATAACAAATCACATTATATATAGGGTAACAAAACAAGAGCTAATATTTCACCAGGAATCATGCAAACTAAAATACAATGGAGTTACAACTTTAAAGTATGTAGTTAGGAAAAACCTGTCAATTCAGAATTTGATCCATTAAACATACCTTTAGAAAAACAAAGATAAAAAATAAAAAATTCAAAAAACCAAATCTGAAAAGACTCCTTGCCTGTATGTCTGCACTGTAAGCATTGTCAAAGTAAGTTCTTCAGGCAAGAGTAGAATACTAGATGAAACTGTTGCTCTACATAAGATATGAAGAGTTCTAGAAGTGGCAAAAATGGAGTTAAATACCAAAGACATTTGTTTTAATTTTGAACTGTTTAAAGAAAAAAATATTAAGTCTAATTTGGGGTTCCTAATATATATAGATATATAAATGCATTACTATAGTTTCATAAAGAGTGGCCTGGATGAAATGAATGTTTTAGGGTTTTTATATGGTATATAAAGTGGTGAAAGGTCTTTTGAAGATAGACTGGATAAATTTAAAAGTATATATTTTAAACTCTACAGTAATCACTAAAACATTGAAGAAAAAAGATGTCTAAGAAACCAACGGTAGTGATGAGATGGAGTCATAAGAAATACTCAATCCAGCAGAAGGAAAAAGAGGGAAAAAGTAACAAACAGTAGATTGCACAAAGGAAAAAGAAAACAAATAGCAATATAGTAAAGGGTCTAAATATCCCAATTAAAAAACATAGGTTTTAAGATTGAATCAAAAAGCAGGAATAAGCCATGTGCTGTCTACTAAACAAAACAAAACCTTGAAATATTACAGTACAAGCAGGTTTAAAGTAAAAGAATGAAAAAAGATACACAGTTCAATCACTAATCAAAAATAATTTCAGGGACAGAGAGAGATATTACATAGCGTAAACAAGTGAATTCACCAAGAAGAAATAATAATTGTAAATTTGTATGCACTTGATAACAATGGTTCAAAATATGTAAAGTAAAAATGTGATAAAATGCAAATGAGAAATAGGTGTATCCGCAATTACCGTTGGGTATTTCAATATTGCTAGTTGACTGATTGATAGAATCAGTAGACAAAACTTTAGTAAGAATACAGGAGACCTAGATAATACTATCTAATGATACTAAACTACTTGATAACACTAATCTAGTTTGGTGGCTTATCCTGTAATCCTAGCACTCTGGGAGGCTGAGGCTGGAGGATCACTTGAGGTCAGGAGTTCCAGACCAGCCTGAGCCAAGAGTGAGACCCCGTCTCTACTAAAAACAGAAATAATTAGCTGGGAATTACTAAAAATAGAAACAATTATCCAGGTATGGTGGTGCTTGCCTATAGTCCCAGCTACTTGGGAGGTTGGGGAAAAAAGATTGCTTGAGCCCAGGAGTTTGAGGTTGCAGTGAGCTAGGCTGATGCCATTGCACTCTAGCCTGGGCAACAGAGCAAGACTCTGTCTCAAAGCAAACAAACAAAAAAACCCACTAATTTAATTGATATTTGGGAAGCACTCCACCCAACAGTAGCAGAAAACACATATTTCTTTTTTATTTACATAAACCAACAATGAAGTCATTTATTATAATTATCAATTATTATATAACTCTACATAATTTTATATGCTCTACTTTTATACAACTGGCAGCACAGTGAATTTGTTTACACCAACATCCCTGTACACATGTGAGTAGTGTGTTGTGCTACTACATTAAGATGGCTACATCACTGGACTATAGGGATTTTTCAGCACCATTTTGTTTTTATGGGACCACCATCATATATGCTGCCCATTGTTGACTGAAACATTGTTATATGGTGCATGACTCTGTGTGTGTGTGTGTGTGTGTGTGTGTGTGTATGTATGTATAAAAAATATCCAGAACTTGACCACTTCTACTACCTTTATTGGTATCAGTCTGGCCTGAGTCAGATCATCTGCCTAGAAAATGAGCAATAGCCACCTAACCGTCTCTTTCATTTCATCCTTAGCTTCTCTCAGTTCATTTCCTTTTTTCTTTTTTAATTTTTTATTTTTAATTATTATGAGTATATAGTAGTTGTATATCCTTATAGGGTACATGTGATGTTTTGATACAGGCATATGATGTGAAGTAATCAAATCAAGGTAATTGGGATAGCTATCACCTCAGGCATTTAACATTTCTTTGTGTTAGGAACATTCCAATTTTACTCTTTCAGTCATATTAAAGTATACCCTAACTTATTATTGATTATAGTTACTTTGTTGTGCTATAAAATATTGTTCATTCCATCTAACTATTTTTGTACCCATTATCCATCACTGCTGTATGCTCCCTCCCTGCTATGCTTCCCAGCCTCTGATAATCATCATTGTACTGTCTCTATGACATCAATTATTTTTAATATTTAGCTCCCACATATATGTAAGAACATGCAACATTTGTCTTTCTGTGCTTGACTTATTTCACTTAACATGATGTTCTCCAGTCATATCCAGGTTATTGCAAATGGCAGGATTTCATTATTTTGATATATACCCAGCAGTGGGATTGCTGGGTCATATGGTAGTTCTATTTTTAGTGTTTTGAGGAACCTCTGTACTGTTTTCCACAGTGGTTGCACTAATTTACATTCCCACCATCAGTCTACAAGTGTTCCCTTTCCTCCACATCCTCACCAAGATTTGTTACTACCTGTCTTTTTAATAAAAGCCATTTTACCTGGGGTGAGATGGTATCTCATTGTAGTTTGGATTTGTATTTCTCTGATGACTAATGATGTTGAGCATTTTTTCATATACCTGTTGGCCATTTGTATGTCTTCTTTTGAGAAATATCTATTCAGATCCTTTGACCATTTTTATTTTAATTTAAAAACATTTTTATTTTACAATTTTTAATAAAAAAATTTTAATGACATTAAAAATATGTGTTAGCCTCCTCTTTTTTATTTCAAAATATTATTGGGGTACCAGTGTTTTTGGTTTCATGGATTGCTTTTGTAATGCTTGAGTCAGGGCTACAAGTTTTCCCATCAACCAAATAGTGTTCATTGTACCCATTAGGTAGATTTTCACCCATCCCCTCCTCCCCACTGTCCCCTCCTTGATTCCACTGAGTTTTGCTTCCCTCTGTGCATGTGTGCTCACTAGTTAGTTCAATAGTGAGTATATGTGGTGTTCATTTTTCCATTCTTTAGATATTTCACTTAGGATAGTGTTGTCCAGTTCCATCTAAATTGTGGCAAAAGGCACCAATTCATCTTTTTTATGGCTGGTAGTATTCCATGGTATACCTATACCACATTTTGTTAATCTACCCACGAACTGATGGGCACTTGGGTTGATTCCACATCTTTGCAATTGTGAATTGTGCTGCATTAAACATTTGAGTTTAGGTGTCTTTTAGATAAAATGATTTCTTTTCCTTTGGGTAGATACCCAGTAGTGGGATTGCTGGATTAAATCGTAGGTCTGCTTTTAGTTTTTTGAGGAATCTCCATACTGTTTTCCATAGAGATTGTACTGACTTGCAGTCTCACAAACAGTGTGTAAGTGTTCCTTTCTTTCTGCACACATGCCATCATCCATTGCTTTTGGACTTTTTAATAAAAGCCATTCTAACTGGGGTAAGGTGATATCTCATTGTAGTTTTAGTTTGCATTTCCCTGACGAGTGATGTTGAACATTTTTTTATGTGTTTATGGGCCATTTGTCCATCTTTTGTAAAGCTTCTCTTCATGTCTTTTGCCCACACTTCAACGGGGTTGTTTGGTTTTTTTCTTGCTGACTTGCTTGAGTTTCTTGTAGATTCTGGTTATTAGCCCTTTATTGGACGTATAGCTTGTGAATATTTTTAATGGGTTTTTTTGACCATTTTTTAGATCAGATTATTTGATTTTTTTCTTGTTGAGCTGTTGGAGCTGCTTAGATATTCTTGTTATTAATCTCTTGTCAGATGGGTAGCTTGCAAATATGTTCTCCCATTCTGTAGGTTGTCTCTTCACATTGTTGACTGTTTCCTTTCCTGTGGGAAAGCTTTTTAGCTTGACGTGATCCCATTTGTGCAATTTTGCTTTGGTTGCCTGTGCTTTGGGGGTATTACCAAGACCAATGTCTTGAAGCATTTCCTAATGTTTTCTTTTAGTAGTTACATAGTTTCAGGTATTAGATTTATGTCTTTTATCCATTTTGATTTGATTTTTGTATAGGGTGTCAGATAAGGGTCTACTTTCATTCTTCTGCATATGGATATCCACTTTTCCTAGCACCATTTATTGAAGAGACTGTCCTTTCCCCACTGTATGTTCTTGACAACTTGGTATAAGATAAACTCACTATAGATGTGTGGATTTATTTCTGGGTTCTCTATTCTGTTCCATTGGTCAATGTGTCTGTTTTTATGACAGTACCATGCTGTTTTGTTTACTACAGATCTGTAGTATAATTTGAAGTCAGGTAATGTAATTCCTTCAGTTTTGTTCTTTTTGCTTACGATGATTTTGGCTATTCTGGGTCTTTTGTGGTTCCATGTAAATTTTAGGATTATTTCTTGAATTTCTGTGAAGAATATCATTGGTATTTTGATGGGGATTACATGGACTCTCTAGATTGCTTTGGGTAGTATGGACATTTTAACAATATTAATTCTTTCAATCCATAAGCATGGAATATCTTTGCTTTTTTTGTGTATCTTCTTCAATTTCTTTCATCAATGTTTTGTAGTTTTCATTACAGAGATCATTCACTTCTTTGGTTAAATTTATTCCTAAGTATTTTATTTTACTTGTAGCTCTTGCAAATGGGATTACAGAAAACACATATTTCTGATACACATATGGAACACTTATCAACCTAGATCATATATACCTGTTAAAAAATAAATCGTACAACTATTGAAATAGTTGATTTTCAACTATAAAACTCTCAGCAAACTGGAAATAGAAGTAAACTCCCTCAATATGATATATGGAATATTTATAAAAATCCTCCAGCTAATATTAGATTTAATAGTGAAAGACTGAATTCTTTCCCTCCAAGTTCAGGCACAAGGTAAGGATGTTCACTCTCACTGTTTCTTTTCAATGTTGTGCTGGAGGTTCAACCAAGTGCAAGGGAAAGAAATAAATGGCATACAAATAAAAAAAAAAAGAAAAGAAAAGAAATAATGATGACTCTATTCACAAGCAGAATCATTGTGTACAAAGAAAATTATAAAAAGTTTATAAAAAAATCTACCAGAATAAATGAGCTTAGCGAGGTCACAAGATATAAAAAATCAATTTTTATGTTAGGAGTAAACAACTGGAAATTGAAATTTATAAAAACAATGTAGTTTAAATAGTATCAAAGTCATGAGATATCTACGGATTCATCTAACAATTTATCTGCAATATGTGTATGCTAAAAGTGACAAAATGTTGCTGAGAGAAATTAAAGAAGACCCAAATAAATGGAGATATATACTATGCATATGTTTCAGAAGACTCGATGTTTTTCAGATATCAATTATTCCCAAATTCATCTATAGATTCAATGCAATCACAGTCAAAAATCTCAGGAGTCTTTTTAGTAAAACTTGTCAAAGTGATATAAAATGTTATATGGAAAAGCAAAGGGCTAAGACAAGCCAAACAATTTAAAAAAAAGAAGTACAAAGCCGGCAGACTCACACTACTTGACTTCTGGGACTGCAGTAAAAAGGATAAATAAATTATACCTTAACAAATCTGACTTTTTAACATGCAAATAATAACGTACTTACCTCAAAGAATTCTTTTATGAATGAAATGAGATAACAGTAGCGGCACAGGGACAGTGCTCACTAAATGTTAGCTGTTGTCATTGACAGTTCTTATTGTTACAATCATAAAGAAAAATTTCTACTTCCTTCTTGGACCCTCCCCACACTCTGCTTCCCACATTCCTACTATCAAATGTTCAGGAATTAAGACAAGTCTTTTTATGTGAGACACTGAGAGCCCTTTCTTTTTGTGATGCTCTCTGCAGACTCAAATCATTAGTAGATCGTGTGCATGTATTCTGAGGCATCAGCCTCAAAAGTGGGCCTCTTTCTTTCTGCCTGTTGAGTGCAATTGTGAAGGTTTGATGGAAGCATTGCTGTCTCTGCTGAGATGAGTATGGCAGGTCCCCAAGTTAACAAGAGGGATCTTGTTAAACCCATAAGCAATTTGAGAGTTGAAGCAGATTTAGTATAAAGAAGCCTAAGTTTTCAAAGTCCCTAGCAAGGGTCTTAGTGAGGTATTCACCTAATCATGGACTGCTGTAAAATTTACAAAAGGAAACTATTTTAACCATAGTTGTGTGATGCCGCTGTCTGTTTCCACTCTGCCTTCTCCTCTAACATACTCCCTTCATGTGAGGTAGCGTTGGAATGACAATGGAATTTTTTTCTTTTCTTCTTTTTAACATAGTAATTAATTATTATTATTATTATTATTATTTTTTGCATTTTGCTAAGAGAAGGTTAAGTTGGAGACAAAGTTTAGATTTCGTAGGAACTTTCAAGTACCATTCAGTTATTGTTAACCTGCATTTGAAGGCCTTTCAGGAACATTCTACTACCCGGTATGCTGACTTAGTTGGCATCATGTCATGAAGGTGCTAGGGTGGAGGTTGTGTCATCATATGAATGTGAACTATAGAACTTGGCAATAAAAGTATTTGAGTAGTGGCAGAGAAACAAAATTTGAAATATTTGGAGCTAGAAGTTGGTTTGTGGAAAATTCTGAACGTCAAACATATAAAATTGAAAGGGGCAGGGGTGGAGATAAGTTTTTGTAGATGCCTAGTCAAAATGGAGGAGCTCTTCTGTTAGGGATATACCTGAAGTATATACAACTACAATCCCACCATATATATTTTTATGGGAATTGTATAAAATTGTATAAAATTACCAGACTTCCTGTGTTTGTAGGCAGAACCCTGGAGCATTATTACAAACAGCGGGTACACCTCTGGGTGAAATGCATCCTAATGTGTCTGATCATATTGAGTATATCTGACATATCTTGACTTACCTGGAGGAAGCCCGGCAATTCCTGAAAGAACTGTGTGCAAAATTGCTGCAGCCAGAGAAGCTGCCTGAAGAAACAAATGTCCCAGTGACAAAGCATCTACTATACACACTCATCAATAAGTCAATGCAGGGAGCAAATAAAAGCAATTTGATTATGTAGTTACCCAACTTAATGCAATATAGAAGGTTTAAAATGCATTCGAATTTCTCCTATGTATGCCATAATTTCAATTAATTTTATATATTTTCAAGATTATTGATCATATCATTAAATAATATTAAGATTAAAGATAATGTATACGTACTGCACGGCATGGTGCTAGGGACATAGGTGCTTCATGAAAAGCAACTACTAATTATTATTTCAATACTGAGTTTGGTGAAACAATGGGTCATTGATAAATAGCAACTATTTATTCTTGATAGTGCTGTCTAGTAGCTTGCTAAAGATTCCTGTGGGCAGTTTCCTGTGGGAGATGGCATACACTGACACGGCCTTTGAGCAGCAGACATTTGTTTGTGTAGAAGACTTCTACTCCATTCACGACAGTATCCTTGATCTCAGACTTGCCCTGCTCCAAGTCGAGGCCACAGACAGCCCTTCATTTCTTATCATTGCAGGCCGGGTCAACCTGCCTGCTCTTGTCACATCCCTAGGAGAATTTTCAAATGCTTACATAGCTGCAAAAGTATTTCTTCTTATTTATTATTTGGAATGTAGGAGAAATGTCAGGTGCCACTGTTAATGGTGCAAAGAAAAATACGAAAAACAAGAACAGAATCCCTCTTCCTGTTCTCCTTTGCTGGCAAGACACTAGGTCAGCAAATGAATGATATTTAATCGTGCATTCTTAGAACTCCAGATATTTTGCCATGGCAACACAATATAATGATTACGGAAGTAAATAGTTATTGAATGTGCTATAAAAAAGAAGAAAGACATTTTACATGCAATACCTCTTCAAATTCCTTTAGATTTTGAGTTTGAAATATCTTAACTTAGCATTTTCCATTCTCCACACATCCTCTTCTGTAAATAAATTCAATGCTTCATTAAAGCACACCAGTAATATAGAAGATGATGAAGGTATTAAACTACCATTTATCTTCTGTCTGTTTTGTGCCAATTTACATATAGCAAGTCTGCATTTGGTTACATGCAGCTATGTAGCTGCATAGAAAACCAAACTATGACTTAAATATATGAGGGTTTATTTTTCTCAACAACATGAAGTCAGGAGAGAGCTGAAGATTCATATAGTGACTCCACAATGGCATTAGCCACTCAGGCTCCTATAAGATGTCCACTTAACCATCCTAAATATGTGGCTTTATTCTTATAGCTACCTCAGGAGCACAAGATGGCTGCTTCCCTTCCAGCATCACAATCCCTTTCCAGGCAAGAACAGAGGGAATAATAGTAAAGGGAAATACAATGTGTAGTTTCCCTTCTGAAAATATTTTTTAAATCTTTCTTTTAAAGATCTAATCTTCTGCTTACATCTCGTGAGTCATCACTGTTATTCTTATAGCTACCTCAGGAGCACAAGATGGCTGCTTCCCTTCCAGCATCACAATCCCTTTCCAGGCAAGAACAGAGGGAATAATAGTAAAGGGAAATACAATGTGTAGTTTCCCTTCTGAAAATATTTTTTTAATCTTTCTTTTAAAGATCTAATCTTCTGCTTACATCTCGTGAGTCATCACTGCACTGCATAAGGCATACTTGCCAGTTCACTAGCTGCAAGGGAGAGTGGAGTTGTGTGTATGTGTGTAGGAATGCATGTATGCATGCATGCATGCATGTAGTTTTAAGGAGAACACATTGCTGACACAAACAAAATCTGTCTTCTTTTAGAAGGAAGGATCTTGAAACAAGCAGGGTCTGACATATATAGCTGTCTTTATGAAAGTCCTATGGGTGTTGTTGTTGCTGTGAAGCGTACCATAGGGGAAGTTAAATAACCTTTCAAATAAGTCATGAAAATTATGTTTGCACCCAAGAAGTCACATTTGGCAGAGAATCGTCACAAAGAACTTGCATCCTACTAGGCTTCTCTAGGTTTCTTTCAATACCCTTGGGGGCTTAATTCTTGTTTCCTCTGTTTCAAAAACCTTTTCTTATGGTGCTTAGGCTGTCCAGGTTGTTTTTTTCCCCTTCAAAGTTCAGCTCAAATGCCATCTGCCAAGAAAGGTGTTCCATAAGCTCCCCGTCTGGGTATTGCCCACCCCCAAGTCATTCTGAAACATTATTCTGGAGTTTCTTGTCTACATAGCTTATTACTATCTAAAATGGTCATTTTTATTTACTTGCTTATTCATCTTCTGTATTTGTCCCCACCAGAATTTACATCCCTTGAAACAAGCCCGGATTTTTGTCTTTCTGTTTGTTTGCTGACCTATGCCTGGTTTCAACACCAATGCCTGATATACGGTAGACTCTGATTGCATGTTTGTTTAATTTCTGAATAAGTATACTCAGAGGGGGGTGGGAGCTTGTGGAAAAAAACATTAAGAGACAGTGATGCCATGAGAGTTTCTTAATATCTGTGCTCCTGTCGAAAGCACACGTAGTGGTAAGCGACTGGATTTTGGTCCCAGATAGGTGGTTCTACAAAGCACCATAAATGCAGGGAGTGAGTGTGAACAATTAACAGACTAAAGTCAAGCCATCAGGGCCTTTTGGCATAACAGTGGTCTGGTTATTGATGGTGTTTACATGGAACGGTGGGAAGAGAAAGCACAGAATGCTCTGTGTCTCTTTGAAGTTTCAGAGCACTTATTGCATAGACATCCGGCATGTCTGGAAAAAAACGCATGGCTGAGCAGAAGGCTCAGTTCTTAAGACATGTGGGTGACATGAAGCATAGTTCTGAGAAAAGCCTAATTCAACCCAGAAAGCTCAGGAATGAACCCTTCAGAAATATTTAATTCCCTGGTTATGAGCATTTACTTGAGTTCAATAATGACCAAAATGTTTTCCCTTTGCATAAGAAAGGGAAAGAGCTTTATGTTCTTAAGAAACATTTTCTTGCCAAGCTATGAATTATGACCCAGCATGTTGTATTTTGCCTACAGATGTTACAAGGAAAGGCAGAAATTAGTGGTTTTTCTGAAACAATTTAAAAGGTTAGAATTTTGACTTAAAAATCAGGCTCATAAATTGTGCTTTTGTCACTGATAAACATTTTATTTTCCTCAAATTTTGCACCAAAGTACTGTTGGAAAACTATCTCTTTGTCCTTAATATGGAAGATTATTTCAGTGATATTATATGATACTATACTGTCGGTAGTGAGATTTTTTAGAAGGAAAAACCACCCCTATATTCTGTATGGAGATGTTCCTCTGGCTTGTGTTGACAGTAATCTCAAGGTAATCCTTTGAAATAAAAACCTATAAAAAATGTTGTGACAGGACAAAGAGATAACATGTGTGGCAGAGGAAATGATACTAAAGTGTTTATTTTTCTGATAAAATAGGCATGCCTCTTTTCTCCCAATTGTAGCATAGTGACTCAGTTCAGCGAACTATATCATCCTCTCTGGAGCTTAATTAGAAACCTTGTAAACTGAGTGCAAGAGGCCAGAATATATGTTGGATAAACACAGAAAAGCCTTTTTATGAAAACAGGAACTCCCCAGAACCACCTTACAAGGGGGTCTAATGATTTTGTAATTGGATTGCCCCATTTAGGTTCAGTAAAGGGGACCTTGTTTCTACAGAAGGATGATGAGAACTTTGAACTTCACATGTTTATCACAGAAGCGTTCTTCCTTTGCTCCCCAAATTTCATAGGCATAAAACACATTGATCCAGTTTCTCCCAGCAGCTGCCTTGTGGACTGTGAACTAAAGCCCTGCAGTGACTTCCTAAATGGTATCCTGAGGAGCTGCTGGCTTCTCCCAGGGTGCGGAGAGACTCTGGTTCAATAAAACAAGAGCAGTAATAGGGTATTGTGAAGAAATCAAAACTCACTGTTTCTTCGGTAATGGCATCCAGCAGCTCCTCTGTCGAGGGGGCCAATGAAAAGTGGGGGACTCTCTTCAAAGGGCTCAGTTGATTTCACATCTCTTGATAAGATAGAGTCCATATTGAATGTTTACTTCTACAATCAGATGCTAAACTGTGAGTCCCTTTTAAGTATCTTTTGTCTTTTCTTTTGATTCATTCAAAAACATATGTTTAGGGGAGTTTACTTTCTTCAGTCATTAAGCTTGGAAATAAACGTACACTGTTGAGCAAAAAAGCTATGTTCTTTGCCCTGGAGTTTACAGCCTAATGAACCTAATGATATTGAAGAGCTGGAATGATTGTTTTATAATTTTAGAGGTTCTCAGCAGAAGTGATAGAAATTATTCCCTAAAATAAAGGTGCATTTTGATATTCACATGACAAGAAGAAAATGCAGTAAAAAATATTTTATGACTCTGACTTTTTCATCAAATACATCCACTTACATACTAACATTTGTGTTAAATTAAGTGACTTGAATAATAGTATATAAATGGATGTATGTTTTATGTTGCAGATTGTGACCATAAAAAAAACACAGAGTTGATACCTAGTTAAATTCCTTCAGTAAACTAACTTATCTTTTCAACTTGCCATATCTCCTATTTTCTAAAATATATTGGAAGATGCTTACGTTACAACCAAACAAAAGCATTTTAAGGTGTTCAATTTGCATTTTTCCCTAGGTCCTTCTTCTTGTAAAGATGCTGTGCTAGAGATTAAGACATAAATTCTGACTTTAACAAACAAAAAATAAGTACAAAATGACCATAGTAAAAAGTAGAATATGATAACACGTTGTAAGAAAAGTGCTAATGAAATAACATATTTAAAGTGCCCAGAACAGAACTCTGCACAGAATATATGTTCAGTAGATGTCGGTTTCTTGCTCTTCCCCATCTTTACAGGAAGTGTTACATCTGTTCGGAAGAATAAATAAAGCCTTTATAGATGAAATGGCATTTTGGTTAGGACAATGTCGGGAAATGCCCATGAAATGGAAAGCAATTTAGCTAGACTAGAAAGTAGCCTAAGCATAGAAAGAAAGCTAAAATGATTTTTGGAAAGACAGGCTACAGCCTGATGCGTGGGGCCTTGCATGTTAGGGGGAGAAATTTTAGGGGGAGAAATCAAAGGTAATTTGATTGATGATAGGAAGCCATTGAGAACATTTAAAGCAGAGAATCATACTACTACCAGTGCCTTAGAGAGACAGCCTGTAAGCTGTGCGAAGAATTAATCAGAGAGGAAAGGGCAGACAGATGATTTTAGGAGGTTGGTTGCACAAAAACACCAATAATTATAATCTTTACCACCGCTGATGCCTATTTTGGGCCAGAATTTTTGTATACATATTTTTCCATATTCTCAGCCACCCTAGAATATAGATATCTTCATTTTTCTAGTTAAGAACATGAAGGTCAGTGACTTATTAATGGCAGAGCTAAGTAGAATATTCCTTAATTTACAGAAGGCATAGTTACAGAGTAGTTGACCCAGTATTTAGAGTCACATCTTTTTAACTCCACAGCCCATACTAGAAAGTAGGACCCACACTGCTCTTAATGAAATGTGTAACCTAGGATAGGTCTCTCACTTTTCCCAGGATTCAGTTTCTCCACATGAGAAGACAAATCAAACTTTTAAGTTCTGTAATCTGTACCTATGTATCCAATTTTCATTACAGCCAACGGCATGTATTTGCATCATAAGTGGTTAGGTAATTGAATAGAGACCAATATGGAATTTTATCAAGACTTATTTTTTTTAACTGAACTAACTCTTCAAGCTGAGTATAATGAGTTTGAGCAATTTCTAATAATATGATTTTATAACTATAGTGATATAGAGAATTTACACTTAACAAGTCATATAAATTCTGTAGGAGTAAGATAATATTTAACCATAATTTTATACATTTTAAAAGATCTAATCAATGATATTTCACTTGCAGATATTCTAAGTTAAGAAGAAAAAGTTTGAGGAAAAATATAAAGGCCTTAAACCCCTTATTACTGCAGTTCAGCAAGGAATCAAGAGTAGAGTTCTTCAAAGAATTAATTGAGGACACCCTGGGAAGAGAGGACTGAGGTTTGCAAGTTTATCATAAATCATTCAATGCCTTTGGCAAAGCCTTGGTGGAACTTATGAAGCTGAATATTATAATATATTCTAAGTTTTCACTAAGGACTACTTAACTTTGATTCTGATGGGAATTTGACCCAAGAAAAGATTGCAAAACTGAATCCCAAGAGACAGATTCTGTTGATCATGATAATGTTTTGCCTCTAGCAGAAAGGTGAGCTGCTGTTTTTGAAGCCAAATGAGAAGCATTTTTTGAAGTGCCACATCTATTTCTTTTATACTGATCAGGGGTAAACCAAGGAAAGGACATGAAATCTATGCCTCTTCTGGAAAAAGGATAAACGACAGTACCTTTATTTGTATAGGACTGAACTTAGAAATCTCTTCTGAAATCTGTATCAGGCGTTTCTAAATGGTATAGGCGTGTGCATCAGTGATGGCTCAGTAGATCTAAACCTGTCTGAAAATCAGAGCAATTGGAAAATGTTTGTGCTCACTCACCTCTTGACAAAGGAAACAATAACTAACACAGTAGGAAGCTGCAGCTATCTTCTGACACATTATGTTTCCAGCCCCTGGAATCCTCTGAATGGAGATGAATGAAAACCATCAGTGGTCCTGAATCACGCAAAAGGAGCAAAAGCCCCAGCTGCAAAAACGGCTGAGATTCTTCAAAGCCCAACTAGCTGTTGACTCAGACCTTTGCAAAGTCGAGAGCGTGTATTCTCTGGTAAGGCCAAGGGTTTTATAATTGACCAGGCAGGGAAACTCAAATCTCTAATTTGAGGTATAATTGCAACATGCGAGTTCTTTGCAAGAAGCCTTGGGAGAGAAAAGCTACAGTAAACGTTAGAAAGATTTTCTTTTTCTCTGTCATTTGAAAATGTAAGGACTCCGAAGCGTATAATGTTTGAAGACAAGGGGGCCCAGGAGCTTCCAGAATTCAAACTTATTCTGCTAGGCTTGACTCTCCAAATTTAACTTGAGTACCCTGTGGCACTAACAAAAGAGTCCTTTAGAACTTGTGTGGCTTGAAGACAGCTTATGAGTGCTAACAATTTATTGATTCTATAGTAATATTCTTCTTAGCGATTTCTAGTATCACTATTTTTGCAGTCAACATGAACTTTTTAAAGCACAAACATTTCTGAATGAAGTAAGAAAGGCATGCTCATTAGAAACTGAAGGGAGGAATGAGAAAATGGGCATTATCTTTCATAACTTTAAAAATTCTTGGTTATTTGAGCCAATAGTGTACTTTAGGACTCTGCAGAGTAAAGTCACTATTATTTTTTAAAAATTGAGTTTAATGTATGTGCTGGATGTCAGAATTTCTTCCTAGCTTCTTATTTTTCTTATTTTCATTGATTGTTTTCTTTAAATTATCCTGGATTAAAAACTTGGCTATCTTTTGTATAGGTGAACTAAATAACAAAAGCATCTTTCAAGATCCAAGAAAGACCGATCTTTTCTTACCATTTTTATGAGATGTGTGGCCCCGAGTTAATATGAAACACCAGGTTGTGTAACTATTTTCCTGTCTCGGAAAGAGGATGTTAGTACCTAAAATTGTTGCTTATGGTTATTACTATTGTTGCAAACTATTGCTTACGGTTATTACTATTGTTGCAAACTATTATTGTCTTTTTAATTCAATAATAATTAACCAACTCATAGGCATTCAATCAAACTGAAGTCACCTTTTGAAAATTGTGTAGGTAACTTCATTAATTGAGAAGGCAGCAGTTGAAGTTCTTTAGCAGTTTTCAAAGTGAGAGGCTGGCAGGAGAGAAGAGCAGGAACTTCACATTCACTATCTAGTTAGATTGCCCACACTGCTAATGTGAACAGCAGCATTGCATTTTGACCTTAGAGAAAGCAGAAAAATATAAAACAAGTTTTAGGAATTTCTTGTATTTGAGACAGGTATTAATATATTGTAGGATAGAACATTTTTACATTTATGTATAAATCCTTAGCTTTTTCTCTTCCAAGGATCTAAGATTTTATTTAAAAAATTTCAACCTTATGGTAGAATTTGGATACTAGTGAAACATGTGCAGAGATCAGTATGTGTTGACATTTTAACTGAAATGAAACATTACCATTAGGCTAAATAAATAGATTCTATTGCTCCTCTTAACAACTTACAGCTCATAATTGGACAAAAAAAATGCAACTTCTCTAATTTTTTCAACACTTAGAGCTGTCAGACCTCAATAACTGTCCCATGATTAATAATGAAATGACTCCCATCAAAAATGAAATTGCACGTATACCGACTTTATTTTCCCAAGCACTTGAAATCCCTCTGGCATGTGGAAACCCAACATGATAAATCAAGAGCTAAACTGAAGTGCGTATAAAGCATCACACATTTACAACTTCCTCTGTAATTCTGCAAAACTTCGTTTTAGTCCTGCAGGCATTATTTTCTGATATTTGAGCAGTAGTAGGCAAAATATATTATTGGAGAAATATGCTAGAAAAGGACAGATAACAAGGTTTTGGGCTATTAAGTTATATTAACAGCTTATTCTAGCTTTATTTAAAAAATTGATGCAATAAATGTCATTTTAAATATTTTATCATACATTTAATCTGGTAGAGGAGGGCTTTGACAGTTTATTTTTGAACATAATGTTTCTTAATGAGATTTTCATACATGAAATTCATTAGTGTTTAGGACAAAGAAAAATAAGTGAATATGTGTCCCTATGTTGCCAAGTTCATAGTATATTGATATACTAAAGTAAATAAATATGATTTTTACATTAATAGATTAATTGTACATATACTACAAAAGCGTAAATTGTTAAATTTTCCTAATTTTATTTTTTGACATCATATGTACTAATTCTATTTGTATCTGGGAAAGCATCGTCAAATTTTAATCATGTGAAGAACAAGCTTATAATGAATTTCAATCTCTTTGTATTTTGATTTTGAATGTCCCACATAATCTAAAGAGATTAAGTGATTAATTAATTCATTTATTCAGAGCAATGTATTACATGGCTAATACGTGCCAGGTACTAGTCTATGTGCTGGAAAACCATTGTGAAAAGGTACTATTCTTGCCCTCCAGTCCCTGCCTCGGAATGATGGGAGGGTATGTTAGAGGCTTGGTTGAGGAGCCAGCTTAGGGACTATGCTGTGTAGGGTTGGATGCTCTCCTCTGGATATAGACATGCACCAAATTAATGGCCAATGTATGGTGCTAAGACCCTCAAAGCCAGAATATAAATGTCAGGAACCAAGAAGTAGATTGGTCCCCTCGTTATCACTCAGACTGACTGACTTATGGAGTTTATCTGCTGGATTAGGAGTTCTGGTTTCCACTGGGCATGAGGGCAGTTCACTAGAGGACACAGTAAGGGTTTCACCACCTTGAGACTGTGACCATTTGCTTCACCACATTGGACTTCTCATGCAAGTGGCCCCAAAGGCAGAGAAGGAGGTCATTATGTCAGTGAGAATAATTGAACCTGATCACCATGACGAGATATGGTTGCTGCTGCAGGGTGGTATCACGGGAAAGCATGTTTAGAACCCAGAAACTTCCCTGGGGCTTTGCTGGTGATTATAGAACGCACCATTGTCAAGACAATGGCCTCATTGGGGTATAGTAATTAAGGGCTCTGGCCCTTTAGAGATGACGGTCTGGGTCATCTCTCCAGACAAGTGAAGTTAGGCCAACTGGAGTAGTGAATAAGAGTGAGAGAAACACAGAGTGGGGGTGGGTGGAGGGAAAAGATGGTTGCTATCAGTAATGCCCTGGAGACCAGCTGCAGCAGAGGGACTCCAGCTTTCACCAATGACTTTTCCAGGTTGAGTGTATTATATAAATTGCTACTGGTCACTACGTTGAAGGCTCTGTGAAAAGTCTCAGTGATAAAGAGGTGGACTCTATCAGAAACCCCTTATATCTCACCTTGCATCCTCTCAGTTGACCATTTTATTCCAGGCATTGATATCTAAACTAGCTGATTGCAGGTGCGACCAGCTAGCATTGTGCCCGAACTTTTGTTCTAGGGCTACTACGTGTGGAATACTTGTGGATACCTGTTAAGCCACTCTGAACCTCTATTAACTACACCCATGGGATGATCCTTAAAGAATGGGGGACAGAACCCTGCAACTCAGGTAGGCAATTCTGAAATGTGTTATACAGGCTTCTCAGAAGCTGCCTAATCATTTTGAGCCTTAATTATCCACATTTGTTACCAACTTGATAATGACCTGCTAGATTAGCTTTCCTTTTTTGCCTTTTCTCTCTTCCCACTCTCCCATTTTTGTTCCTTGGTATTATTTGTAAAATAAATTGCCTACATGCAAGTTCCTGTTTCAGGCTCTTCTTTTATTGGGGGTGGGGGTGGCATAGACGGGCAATGTAGAAAGAAGTTGGGGAGAAATGTTTTAAAGTAAAGCAGGGAATGGAACACAGAAATATCAAGAATGAGAGAGGAATTTGTGACATTTGAACAGAGACCTGAGGAAAGAGACTGAGCCATGTGGATATTCAGTGGAAGAACATTGCAGGCAGATGGAACGATAAGTGTAAAGGCCCCGTGGAAATTTGCCTGGCACATTTGGGGAGCAGCAGGGTGGCCAGGGTGGCTGAAGCTGAATGAATGAGGAAGAGAGTGATAAAAAGCAAGTTTATAGAGGCAATTGGGCCAGATGGAATAGGGGCTTTTAATATCTATGTCAGGGTATTTAGCATCTCTGGGCTCTCATTTGTAAATGGGGCTAATAATCCTGACCTCAAATGGTCTTGAAAGTGTTCCAGAGAATGTAGTGCCTAGGAGGAATGAGCCTTTTATCCGTGTCTATCTATCATCATCATCAATTATCAGTCATCATCCACCTAGCTAATCTATCTATGTTTTATTTCTAAATCCTCTCTTTCTCTTCCATCTCCTTTTCCAACTTGTTGATACACAGTCTACTATGGACTTTGGCCATGTGGACAGCAACAGAAAGGAACTGGAGATCTGAGCGCCTTCAGGAGTGGCCCCACCACACCTATGTATGTGCCCCATCACATCACTTGCCTCTTTTTCTCATCCTGTGCCTCCCTTCATTCTCTGGAGCTCTGTCACCTCTTTGCCTAAAAACATCATATTGCAATGAAAACTTACATCCTGATTGCTTAGAGGGGCATACTTTTAATGATGTACTTTCTGTAAAGGAGCCCGTAAACCTTGAGGAGATGTTGACCCTATTATCTATTATTAGTAGCAGAAAAGCCCTTAATTTGTTGAATCTTGCTTTACGTTATTCTTTTTCATTCAGGCTACGAAGAAGCATGTGGTTCACCACTACTGGAAAGAACAAGGTGATGGTGAGTAGGTTGACTATCTGATGAATATGTGTAAATTATTTGACATTTCCTGGAGCATCTGACTTTATAATTTATTATAAAGCTACTTCCTATTCCGCACTTTTGGCCACTCAAACATCTGTTCATTTTGTATCTGGCGACTTCTGCTCAGTACTGTGAATTTTACTGCCAATGAACTACGTAAGATCCACTCATTAATTGATTTGCCAGGTAATGTTTAATTTTATAGAGTTGTAAAAATTGTTATGATTGTGACTTGAAAGATAGTCGAACCTTGTCACTCCTCTCCACAATTTTTTTTTCCTGACTTTTTTTACTGAGATAGTTTGGGCCTCTCATTCTTTATTTCAGCAAGTGTCTGAATGTGCGTGGTATGGTGTCTGGAACCAGTGGGGATATAATAATGCATAAGATTTGAGTTTTTATAGAACTTAGAGTCTTGTGGCAAGAGAATTGAAAAGTAGTTGTGAGTGTGATGTCTCCAGCAAAGGAGATGTACAGGGATTGGAGGAGCTGATAACAGTGGGGCTGGCTAGGCATGAGCAGTTCTGAGATTCTCTGTGTGCTATATTCCTCAGTTATGCACTCACCCCGCCACTTAGTCTGCCACAAACAATTAGAAGTTAGAAACTAAAACTGGAAGAAGACATACTCAGCCTTCTGAAACAAGGCAGCATGCCCACAGGAGTAACTGGGGAGGAAGTTCAGTAGAAAGCTTCTGTAATGGCAGAGCTTAGGAGCCCCTTAAAGATGGGATGCCCAGAGGCCTGACTTGGGCTCTGAATTATGCAGTTGGATCTAATTGGGACTTAAACTAATAGGATAGTTGTCAAATTATTTCCTTCTACTTTATCCTCCTAACCCCCTCTGTGTTGTCACCAAAACCCAACCCAAATGAAATAGAAGCATTTTCTTGGATAAAATTAGCCTCCTACTTAGTGGTGCTTCAAGTAAAGCTACTAATACAGCTCCAAAATTGATGCATAAAATTACAGGCAGTAAATCAAGCCCAAATCACAACATGATTCTTGTGGCCTAATTATTTCAAAGCTCAGACTCCCACAAACCATGCTAAGAATAGGAATCCAAAGATGAGACCTTCAGCATCAGAGAATCTAAACTGATAATAAACAAAAAGCAGGTACTTAACAAGAATTCTAAAACCGAGAATTTTTGTAGTGTCAAGCATTAAAAACAACACTGTACCCCAAAGCAAGCATGATGTCACATGTATATGACACTATACAAAGACCAAAAGAATTTGAACATAATTTTTGGAATCTCAACAGAATTGGGTCAACCTTTGAATGCTCATGACACTGTAAAATACATAAAGTGAAACGGGAATCTGACAATCATTTCTTGAGTGTTTTAATCAATGATTGCACTATTCAGATAGTTTAGATTCCAAAGTAGAATTTTCTGTAAATATATTTAAATATATTCACTGATATATTAAATGCCATGGTATTTTTGGAATGAATAAATGATTTTTATTTAGAAATAAATACATACCTTTCACCATTTCACTTCACTTCTTTAGTTCCTTTCTTTACTTGGTTTCTAGGACACAGCACTCTCCTGAATTCCCTCCTTCCTCACTGATCATTTCTTCTCTTTTCTTTGTTAGGTTCTCCTTATCTTCCTGAACTCTAAACAACGAGAGCCTAAGAACTCATTCTTTGGAATTCTCTCTTTGCACTCATGACCTTGCAATCTCAAAGCTAACGATGTCTCTATGAGGACTTCCCTGACCTGCAGACTCCTTTCTGCAATTTACTCAACCCATCATTTTAGATGACCAATGTTGCCAACATGAAATCTACTTCTCCCAAACATTTCTCCACTTAGTAAACAGAAAACCTATCCTTCTATTTTCTCAGATTAAAAACTTGGAATCATCCTTGACTTTCTTTCTTTCGCATTTTTATTCAGTTTGTTGGCAAATCCTATCTACTTCAGGTTCTGAATATTGATATATCCAGAATCTAATTTCTTCATTCCCCTTCCACTGATGGTACAAGACTCCATCATCTCTCATATGGATTATTTAATAGCTTCTTACCTAGTCTTTTTCTTCCATTCTTATTTCCAATAGTCTATTTTCCAGGTAGCTTGGATATTCCCTTCTAAGTCATGAGGCAGATCACATCACTCTTCTGCTCAGGATCCTTTGATGGCTGCCCATCTGACTCAGAGTAGAAGCTATTCAATGGCCCCCCACTTGTCCATGCCTACACACTACCATTACCTCTCTGACCTCATCAACTGCAATTCTCCCTTCCTTGCTCACTGCACCTCAGCCACATTGTCTTCCCTGATACTCCAGGCAGACTTCTGTCTGAAGGCTTTTGCAATTGCTTTTCCCTCTGCTTAGAACATTCTTTCCAGCCCCCAGTGCATGGATTTCTTCCTCACTTTCTTCAGGGCCTTTTGCTCAAATGTCACCTTTTCAGAGAGCCTCTGCCTAATCACTCCTTTCTGCTTTATTTTTCTCCATAACATTTATCATCAACCATCATACTATACGTACAGTATCTCCCTACTGTAATGTAAATTTCACTGAGACAGACATTTTTATCAGGTTTATTCATTGCTATTTCTCCATGATGAAACTATAATTTTAGAGAAAAATAACAAATGTGCATACACTAAGAAATGTGTACTACACATTCGATAGCTGGATGGGGCACATGGCATGATGAGGATGACTTCATGTGGACTTAGCTTTGAAACAAATCATGAACAGGTAAGGTTCATAAAATGAGTTGAAGACCACGGCTTTTGCTTAGATGAAGTTGTTGAAAAGTTCAAAGGTATAATATTTAAATAATCATGAAAAAGTCACAAAATTATTCCTCTGAAAATATTATTTAAGTTTAAAATGTTCACTATGTTAATGTGATTTTTAACAGATTTTGATGTGTTAATAAACCATCAAAAAACCCCAACAAAATGGCAAAAGAAACTTCTGTCTTAAATAGAGTGGATGGCTGACTATCATAGAAGACAATTCTATAATCCACAGTAGAAGATGATTTCTCATGACCATTAAAAATCTCTAAAGATCCCACGGGCTCCAAACAGAAGCAGGCCAGACATCATGGCATCCATGAAAGATCAGATATGACAATTCATTAAAAGTATCTTTTGGGGAGGACTGATGGTTCTCTTAAATTTGGGACTGCAAAAAAAAAAAAAAAAGATGAAATTCCAATATCATGTTTAACTGGCTGACATCCTTTGTGTTTTTTTCTTTTAATAAAAAAAGGATTTCAAGTGCCACGATACCATATTCATCATCAAACATAAGAACGATGTGTATGAACAGGAAGTAAGTGGAGATGAACACAGTGTGCATCAGTGTCCATATCAATCTTGTAAGATTGTATATATTTACAAATTCTCATGGCCCTGCACTTTCCCTTCCTGGTAATAATAATCTCTGGAATTTAGGACTATTTGTTTACAATTTAGGAATACAGTGTTTCATTTTTCCTGAAACGATTGGGATATATTAGTAATGGCATTGTCTTATTATGAACACACCCATTTCTCAATAAATTCACAGCTTGGTGCTTTGGCTAAAAGAAAGTGCCATTTAAAGGACAGAGCCTGGAAACCGAAATATGATGCAGAGAAACAGCAGTGAGGATATTATTGAAAATAAAAGTCACCTCACTACTAGCTGAAGAGTATTGAACCAATCAAGATTGCAATCTGGGGGCCAATTTCATATACAAATGAAGAAGTTGCTCACAACTGCAAAGGTTTTGAACTCAGATTTTGTATGTTTTACAAACTTAAAGGATAAAGCAGAGATTTGACTACTGTTCCTCACCCTTTTCTGTGTCTTTAACTTATGTAAAAGCTTTGTTAGGCAAGCTGGCTGACGCCTTAAGTATTTTAGCTCTCACCGCTACATAAAGTCAAATTGCCATGGAGTGATAATTGCTCAGAAACTGAACTATAGGCAGTTCTGTCCATACAGTGTATCATCAAATATTTCAAAGGGAATATTGAAACTCCGAGAAGCACAAATGATCTTGGCTGTGGAAGACTTAGGATTTCAACTTCAATCAAAGGGAATAGGACCTGCTTAAAAATAGTCGTCTTCACAAATACTGCAGCCTGAAGTTAGCCTTGCATAATCACAGACAGTCCCTGTCAAGTGAATGGAAGACTCCCGTTAAAGCAGGAATGCACACGCAGTCACGAGGCAGCGCATCGGGATGATTTGTGGCATAGGATCAGAAATCACTTCGACTTGTTTGAAAGGAAAGAGCAACATACTTTAGAAAAAGAACACAAAATCCCATGTGATCTCGATTCTTGGAAACACCTATTTTCTTAGTAAATGTAAAGTGTAGAGGAGTGCATCTTGTATTATTTATTTCTGGCTGGGAGTATATATCAGAGTGGAAGGACTTTTTTTTGTGCTGGCGTACAGGATTGGAATGAGACACGTGGAGAGACACAAATATTCCATTGTTTGCCGCTGTAGACTGAGGGACTGGAGACAAAGGTGCTAGAATGCTGGAGAAGCACTTTTGCAGAAATGCTGGTGAGAAGCACCAAATGCTACCCTCCCTTTCTCCCCAGCTTGCTTTCATTTCTCTGGAGCTGAAACACACACACACACACACACACACACACACACACACACACACGCACACACACAGAAAGGTGATGTGAAGAGTCACAATTATAAGTGAGAACATTCTTATAACATTTACAAAAATGAGAACCTACTTGGAGCCCCTCTCATCACCATGCATACACCCTCAATTAAAACAATGCCCCTGATAGCAGGCAGTATAATCTGCATTTTATTTCACTCATGAGCAAAATAACAAGTTACTCAGGCCTGCGGCACTCATGAGTGATATGGGGCGTGTAATATCCTTTCCATTGAGTTTCCTATTATTAAGCTTGAAATAAGGAGTTCAGAATTAACTGTGACAATGATTTTATCTAGTGTTGGCATCACCATTAGCTTTCGCAGTTTACTGCTAATAAAACTTTAAATTTGCTATTACTTCTAATAACCTTCTTGCCACCTTAGCTGTAGAAATTAGACAAAGAACCCTGCTGACATGTGGCTAGTGACATTTTCTGGAAGTGTAGAGAACTCTGATGACAACAGTGACTATTATTTACCAAAGTATAATAAAGCCAGGCCCTGCTGGCCTTGGGCAGCCTAATTTAAAGCACCTGTTCCTGGGGTTTAAAGAGGCCTGTAAAAGAACAAAGCATAAAATTTTGGTTTCTGTTATTGTTGTTCTAAGCGAGTTTCATTTCACAGCAGTCCAGTAGATTCTAAAGTAGGAAAAATAATTTGCGACAAGGCCTACATGAGTGAAATGAAATATTCAAATAAATCATTTTCTGGATAACACAGAAACTCAAGTGTATTTACCTAAAGCATTGAAAAACGAGGCAATGATAGACACATTTGTGGGCTTGATCACTGTCTATGAAATCTCCAGTTTCATTCAACCCTGCCTCTGCGATATTGGACATTGCCCTTCACCAATTCACAGCCCTAATTATGGGGTTATGAATGCTCTCATTTTCCCACACTGTCCACAGAATTGCTGCATGTCTGGACATTGTGACTGGTCAAAGCTCAGATCCATCCAGTAACTTTGTCCCAACAAAATTTCCCCAAATGACAAGTAAAATATGAATGAAACAATGGACTTACAGCATACAGAAAACTATTATAGTGACTTACAAAATATTTTGAAAGTATTTGCTTTTAATCACAGTGAAAAGAATTGGTCAGTCGCTAGACTTTTATTTGGGAACCAGTGAGTTACATCCTGTCAGGATTATGTCTGGCATATAAAGTCCTTCCCTCACACATGTTCATCTCAGGGCATGCCATGATATTGGAAGATTTGCTGTTTACTCTCATTGGGCAGTGTGGCTATTTGCTGAGAAAATCTGAGTTCTAGAATATTGGGGAATCAAACTGAAGCTCACTGGTCAGTTAAAAACATGTCTTTTGCGACGATTCCTTTTTATTCTGAATTCTTTAGTTAACTCTTTTCCCATTTTACATAATAGACTTTTATTAAGAAATGCGCAGCAAAGAGAAAAAGAAGTTTTCCCCCAAAGACACTCCATTGAAGATGTTCTCTTTGCCAGCAAGTGAGAAGTCAGCACTTCAAGCAATGCTCTGAGCAAGACGGTCTGTAAGTGACAATAGAGAAGATAGCAAGCTCTTGAGAGTTCCTGAGCTGTGAATGAATTGTTTATAATTGGAGGAACAAGCTCAGACCATTCACAGCCTTTACAGAGTTGATTATGGCTGCAGAAAATGATGGCACTTTCTTCCTCAAGTAACTTCAGAGTTATTCTTCTCTCCCTGGAGTACTGTAATCTAGTGAATGTTAGGCATGCACCCATTTCCCTCTCCTCTTAAGCCTTATTCTCTTTCAGTTGAACACTCACTGAAGACCTAGAGCTTTGCTACTGCTTTTTATGGGCCAGAATTTTTGCACCAGATACGAGGGTAGGTATATGGGTCCCAGCATTGGGTCTAAGTGTCTGGAAAGTGGGATGACTAGGAGGGTAGTTGCTGAAGGAAGCATTTGGAACTGGGCAGGCTATCAAATGGTATTCTCTTGTTGTGACTTTCTTGGTGACCCAGGAAGTATTCCTCATGGCTTTTGTTAAATTTCCCAATTCCCTCTCAACTCTAGGAAATGCTATCTTGGCATTCGGAGCCAGGAAGGAATGGCATCTTTCCTTTAATGAGCCAGGACTTTGTTTCCTCTGAATGTGAACTATTCTTCCACATATGGGATTCATCTGTTCGACCACAAAATGTCAGTTAAGAAAGAAAGAATTTAGTAGAGAAAGTGATACTCGAGGCCAGCCCATTCTGAGTTGGCTGGGGATTTGGTTATAAGAGATAGAAAATGACTGAAAATCAGGTGAAAACTACTGATGGCTCTATAGTGAAAAAGGAAGCACGTAGAGCCTGACGCTCATTGCTCACCCCTCCACTTGCATTGTATTCCCCCTCATTTCAGAGCTCCATCCCAAGTTCCTGCCTTCAGGCCAAGCTCTCTGTCCCTGAAAGCTCCATTTTGATAATCTAACTTGTAGACATGAGGCTTGGGGGAGAAGGAGACAAGATCTCCTGTTTCAGCATCTAGGGAGGCTAGCTTCTGACACACACCAACTTAAGGGTGTGATTGCAGCTTCCCAAAGGACCCTTGTTTGAAAATTGGGTTTAGGCTCCAGTCATAGCCATCAAAAGGTAAACCGTCACTAGGTATGGCATTACAGATATGAAATAATGCATTTTTGGTTTCCAAAATACCTCCTTTCAATAGAACTTTGGAAAATACATTGTTTTTGTGAAAATGCTGGCTGTGTGAATTTCCATAGGTTGCCTTGATTTTATTACCTTTGGATTGCTATGAGCAATCCATGTTTGTGAAATTCTTCTTTCTTATTATAAAATGGTAAAAAAAGCTTTTCTTGACTTATAGTTTGCCCCATAAAACAGTACTAAAATTTATGTACTTGCCCCCAAATTGCCTTCTACTCTAGTGGTTACCATCCACTTGGACTATTCATCTCAATTGCTGAACCACCACAACAAAACAAAAGGTATATTTGCTATATACAAACAGCTTTCAATCTGCTAATTAAAGCTAATTGGAGGGCAATTGAACTTCACTCTTCTTGTGTTCTCTCTATATACTGTAGGCTGATGGCATTTTGCAGACTAATAGAATGAGCAGCTTTCCTGAGCCTCATACTCTTTTCATTATGCTACTGGTACTTTACTTTGCTTGTCAGCGTTGGTATACAGAAACCGTGGAAGTGAAACTATGCTCATTACACATGCTAGGGAGACTAATTTAAGGTGACTGGATAGAGCTTGGCTGGTTCTAAAGAAAACCTTCAGTGTAGGATGGGGGAAGGAGACGTAGCTAGGAAATCCTGTCAGATTCATTTATTCTCTGTGTTACTTAGAAATATTTTTCTCCCCAAAAGTAAAGGCATCAGACTTTTTCTGTTACTCTGTCCCACATTATTAACTAACATGATTTCTCTTGTTCCTTTTATCAGCCCTGTGAGGTGGACAGTTTCTTAGGCCCATTTCTCTGAGAAACAGAGGATTGGAGAGTGACTGGAAAGAGAACATGGTACAGGAGGAAAAGTACAGTCTCTGGAGTTGGGCAGCCTCGGGTTCAATTTCTTCTCCACCTCCTCTGTTGTTTACTTTAGCAGGTACTGAAATACTTGGCGTTTTGTTTTTCCTCATTTGTTTGTGAAGTGATAGGGAGTCAAGAGTTAAATTGAATGAGCTCGAAATTCATTCATTCATAAAACTCTCATTGAAATTCTACTATGTGTCGCATATTATAAAGTACTGGAAATATTATATAAAAGTAAACAAGATGCTATCTGTGTCCTCCAAGGAATTTGGATCCAGTGGAGAAGACGGGCAAGGCAACAGAAAATCAGAAGACAATAGGGTAGCACTGTAATATAGGAAGTGTGTACAGTGACCATGGGAGGACCGGGGGTGGGGGTGTCACCTGACTGAGATTGGGGGAATTCAGGAACGGATCCTGGAGATAGTGACAATTTACCTGAGACCTGAAAGAAGGGACAGTTAACGAAATCAAATGATGCGTGAACTTAGGGCAATGATACTCAGGAAGCAAATGAGTAATGACAGGCGGCCATAAAGAGAATTCAGGGAATTATAAATACGTAAGTTGTTGATGAAAACACAAGTCAGGGTAGTGGCTAGAGAAATAGCTGGTGGAGAAAAAGGCAGGGGAGGTTTGAGATCATAGTTAGGGTGGGGTGGAATCAGTTTTGAATGCCGACTTTCTGATTTCAAACCTTTCCTTTTCTCATTACTTTCCTGTCCCCGGTCCCAGCTCAGCATGTGTGTGTATGTGTGTATATGTGTATATGTGTTATGTATATGTGTACATGTGTGTGAATGTGTATGTGTTTATGGCATTCATGTATGAATGTGAATATGTGTGTGTGTGATGTGTGTATGTGCTTATGTGTATATGTGTCTATATGTGTATATGTATGTGTGTGAATGTCTATGCATGAATGCATGTGTGTATGCATATGTGTATGTGCATGTTTACATGTATGTGCATATGGGTATGTGTATGTAAATGTGTGTGAATATGTGTATGTGTATATATGAATATATATATGTGAATGTGTGTATGTGCATATGTGTCCATATGTATACGTGTTTATGCATGTGTTAATGTGTATGTGTGTATGCATATGTGTGTGAATGTGTGTATGTGTATACATACATGTGTGTGTGAGTGAATGTGTGTATGTGTATGCATGTGTATGTATATATGTGTGTGAATGTGTATGTGTGTGTATGTATAGTCATATGTTGAAATGAGTCCTTCACATATATATTTACCACTCTGGAACTGATACTTTTCTTTACAGCCAACATGTGGATACACATTATAATCCTGTTCTAATAGAACTAAAATGTCAACATACTTGGAGAGAAGTGTTTGGCTGTATTTTTACCTGCAGTTACCTGTACTTAAAAAAATAGTCAAACAATTCAAGCCATTAGAAGCTGTTTGTGAAATATTCAAGCTTTAAAAACTTGCCTTTGATGAAACAGAGTACAAGCAAAGAAAGAAAGCAAAGCAAATTTGGGCAGAATATAGCTATTTTATCTGAAGTGAGAACCAACCATCCTAATGGACTTGAACAACTGTAAATATTTTTCCTGTGACTGGTGATTTGTAGAGAGAATTCTGCAAGTAGACTACTTTTTGCATTTGAATTATTGCAAATTTAGATTCATAGATAGGTGGATAATGGATAGGTAGGCAATTTATCTATGTAGAGAGGTAGTTACTTTTTCTTTTAAAACACAACCTATATGTGTAACGTAATACCTGGATTCTGTATAGAATGTACATTTTCTGGCCAAGAGCATCGCTTTCCTGGTGAAAATAGATAAATTTGTATTTTTAAGTGAAGTCCTGTGGTATTCTAATCTTCCAACCCAGACCATTTGATTGCAGAAGCCATAATGAAAACATCTGTGAATAAAAAAATAAGTAAATACACAAAACAAAACCAATCTAGCCCATATCTAATACCTAACAGATTTAAATGTTTACAATAAATGGGCTCCTTACAAGGGTGTGATTTAGAAAAAAGTAGCCTAAAGTTCATATACATTTTACCCTTGTTCTGGCAAACATGTGACACTGATGTTTCTCTTTTTATGGATATAATGCATTATTTTAAAATACAGTTTATGATTGAATGTCTTTAAAGCAAATACCAGTTTCCCATTGTTTTTCTTATAAACTAAGGGGCATATTTCCATAGTCTGAATTAAAAGGAGCTTTTTTGCGGGGGAGGAGTGGAGAAGGTGAAGAAGATCTTAGTCATTCCCATGGCTCCTGGGAATATTATAATAGCATTTGTATTTGCTGTCGTGTTGTATTTGCTAAGAAGTAGAAGGCCTAGGTCAACAGATTTCCATCTCTTTTGTACCGCTTTGCTTAATTTTGCTTAACTTCTATTCTTCAAGATCTTAACAGTTTCTTCTATTCTTATAGACATTCTTATTTCGTATTCATATTTCCCCAGGCTGAATATCTATCATAACTTAGTCAGTGTATGTCATATATGCAGCAAAAAGTTACATTTTCCTGTTTTTCTACTGCAGTTGAAGAATTGCGATTATATTGTTGATTCTATAAGCATAAAGCATAAATCTAGAATAAAATGTGACTGTATATACCCTTATGATGGGCTATTTTTTTTATCTGCCCTTCTAGATCATTCTGGGGCTTTCTCCCCTTGCACTATGTCCCAGGAAGCTGATAGGAAGAGACTGTGAAACTAGGCTTTTTTCCCTCTGGCTTTCAGTGGGGTTCAGCCAATGGAAGCTTCTGGAAGGAAACAAAAGGATATGAGGAAAGTAAAGTTGGGGTATTTGTTCTCTTGGTTCCCTCATGCTGGTTCATGGATTGGCAACATCTGAGTTCCTCTCTCACTGGCCAAGGCTCCTCTGGGCGATCCTCCCTTCAGACTCAAGCTTCATTAACTCTCTAAATGTTTCCTTCTCTTGTCACGTCAGACCCAGCGGTGTTTGGAAGCCTCACGATTGCTTGTTGCACCCTCCTTGGTTGGTTTCCCTTAACCCTGAACCTTTGCTGAAACTCTAATCACTTCTTTTGAGTGTTTCATCTGTTTCTTGCCAGGACTCTACCTGATAAAACTTTTTAAAACCAAAAATGAAGAGAACAATGGGAACAAATGTCAAATTCGGGCATTAAATAAGGTGAAATTTATTTTCTTGTATCTCTATGTACCGTATAAAGAAATTTATGTGACTATAAAGGACATGGTCTCTGAAAAAAAGCAATCTAGTTAGGAATCACAAAGTGTTAGTATTGCACCATGTTTAGCACCTACTGCACATCGGTAATATGCTAGTAGTACCAATTTGCACTGGAAAGCAAACTGGTTTTTTTTTTCTGTCTTGGGAGGCCAATTTTGTTTGAATATGCCCAATTATTTTTTTCATGGAAGGGGTTGTAAAAAGATGGAATTTCAGAAGCCAAACACAGATGACTTCAAAGCCACACTAGAGAGCGTTTTATAGGCTCTTCATTCTCTTCTTCAAAATAATCTGATAATGGTAAAATCCTACCTGCCCATCAATGGACCTGTGCTTAAAAGACAAATTTCATTATGTAATGACTTACCGCTAACCCCATTAATGCGATTGGGTGGGGGGTTGTTTTGTTTCATTTCGTGGCTCATTTCTTGCTGCACGCTTCCTTGGTCTCTCGTGCCGCTTTCTACCATAAGTTAGAAATGAATTTTTTAAAATAAGCACTTGTACTTTGAACCATAAAACAAAATATGAAGCTGAAATCAAAGGAAGAAGGTAAATTACTTTTAGTGCTCTGCAAAGAAACTTTCACTTGGCTATTTCCTGTTGTTTTGAAACTCTGAAAATCAATACAGAAACATATCATATTCTGAAGGCAGGTCATCTGTGCACTAGGTGTTTTTAACAGTTGGCTTTGAAGGGGATACTTATGCCCCCTTGACATGAATCTACAGTTCTTTGCACTAAGTGTCCCCATGAAACTGCATTTTTGCTCAGGCTATCCATCTCAATGGTTATTACTTTTTACTGTTTCAAGCTCCCATCTTCTATTATAGATTCACTGATAGATCAATATGACAGAGGCAAGATAAAAGTCAGTTAGCTGTACATGTCTATTATGAGCCTGAAAATTCAGACACACATTTCTCCTGACAGAAGCCAGGCACGTAACTGAGCCGTTACGTGTCTGGGTGGTTTTCTAGTCCTTTCTGTACAAACTCACATTTATGGACATCTTTCTTAATTTCGAGGTCCTCATGGCCTGTCAGGGAGTTAGGAGTGAGTGGCTCCCTAGGGGAGAGAGCAATTTTAAAATACAATCTTCGCTTTTGAAAGGAGAGAACAAAACACATTTGCTGCTACACTGAGGCAGTAAAAAGGAACACTGACATGCTCAGTTTCTAAAGCACAGGCAAGCGGACTGTAAAACCAAGTGGTGGTTCAAAGTCCAGGGAAAAATCTTTGCAGTCCTCTAGTGGGTAATGGGAATGAGAAAACTGACTTTGGGCAGGTTGGAAACCTCGGGTTCTCTCTGGGGTTGATGACTTCAGCTATTAATCAGCAATCGTCTTGAGAAAGAAATAGAAATCTGCCAAACATTTAAGCTACTGTCCACTAGATGGGCTAAAATATCTACTAGTATCAGTAGGGAGAGCATGCTTGAGGGATACCTCAGAGAAGAAAAACATAGGTAGCTAAAGAGGCTGTGATTCAAATGGTCTCGTATTTTAAGATTTTAGCTCTTACTCGAATTCTCATGGTTAGATTCCTAACGAGAGATGTAAAACTTGAAAAGTCCACCGAAGGTCATTAGAAATTCAACTAAAATTTAGTCCTTTTAGTTTATTAATTTATTATCTCATGTATGGATTTAATAAATATTTATTGAGTTTTTACTGTGTATCTGGCACTATGCAAGGTGTTCAGGTTGGAAAAAAGCTGGTTTCCTGCCCTCGAGTAGCTTCTCAGTGGCAGAGATGGACAGGTGAATAGTAATTATGTAAAAAATACACACAGACATGACAATACACCATTTTCATAAAGACTTATCCAAAATCAAGAATCTATACACATTTATGGATTCAAAGAACCTGACACAGCAGAAGCCTATGGGGGAGGAAGTGGCAGGAAGAAATGAAGATGGAGAAATAAATAAAATGAATGAATGAATGAATGAAAGGGATAAAAGAAAGATGTTATATGGACTGGTAATAATCTACTATGAACTGAGTTTAGAGCAAAGTACAACAAAACGAGGAATGACGGTGCTGTGCTGTGTGCACATGGTGCTGTTGGCACCACAGATGAGGGTGCTTGCCTATGTGGATTTATGAAAGGGAACTTCTGATCCAGTAGCTTAAGATATGTGAGTACTCGAATATTAGGTTTTGGAAAGGTCTCCTGGCAGAGTTCACGCTCAAAAAATTTCCAGTGGGTAAGACAGGGGTTCTCAGGGGAAGAGAGGTCAACGAGGACATATCTGTATCTATATAAATATTTATATATTTATTTTTGTGGGAAAAAAAGACATAATGTGAGTTGTACTTTCTTTTTTTTTAATTTATTTCAGCATATTATGGGGGTACAGATGTTTAGGTTACGTATGTTGTCCTTGCCGCTCCCCCCAAGTCCGAGCTTCAAGCGTGTCCATCCCCCGGATGGTGCACATCGCACTCTTTGTGTATGCATATACCCGTCCCCTCCTCCCTGCTACCCTCTACCCGACATCCAATTAATGTTATTCTTATATGTGCACTATGTGTTGATCAAAAGAGATACAAGTAGAACTACCATTTGATCCAGCAATCCCATTACTGGGCATCTACCCAAAAGAACAAAAGACACTCTATAAAAAAGACACCTGCATTTGAGTGTTCATAGCAGCACAATTCACAATTGCAAAGATGTGGAAACAACCCAAGTGTCCGTCAATACATGAGTGGATTAATAAAATGTAGCATATGTATACCATGGAGTACTATTCAGCTTTAAGAAACAATGGTGATATAGCACCTCTTGTATTCTCCTGGATAGAGTTGTACTTTCTTAACAAATGAAACTTTATATCCATTGAGCAGCAACTCCACATTTTTTCTTCCCCTCCGTATATTTAATCTATTTTTAATTTTAATTCCTCCCCCTCCACCACCCACAAAGACAAGGGAGCACTTATTTAAGGGCATGAGGGAGAGCAGCAAATCATTTATTATGTGTCGAAGGGGAGGAGGTGGAAAGATTCGATGTGGCTGCCAGATCATAAAAGGCCTTACAAATTAACACTGTGAAAGTTTCATTTTATCTGGAGTGACTGGAAGCCAATGGAATTTTTTAATGTAAGGGTATGGAGCGGTCAGGACGCTCACTTCACCATGGTCACTCTGGGGGCCACTGGGGAGTGGACTGCAGGACGGTGAACCCAGAAGCAAGTGAGCCCATCTGGAAAAAGTGGTAATTTAGACAAAAATAAGGAAGGCCTGAACGAAAGCTGCGGTGGGGGTTAGGGAGTAGGACTGCTCGAGGAAGCGGGGCAGGTGACAGCGCTGTGGGCTGTCCATTTTCTCAGTTTCTCAGGACAAGGCAAGTCACACCTCAACCCCGCTGCTGGAGGAGAGGCTACAACGTTAAATCGGGAGCAACTCCAAGTGCGCCTGGCACGGCTGCAGTTTCCACATGGAGGCTGGCCTGGATGTGTAAACCCCCCAAAATGACAAGTGGTGCCCTTTCTTTTCCACAGCTCAATTTTAAAAGCAAATAGAACATGAGTAAGTATCACAAAAAACAAGCTAAGGAAAAACAAAAATCAGCGTCTGGTACTGAATGTCAAAAATTCTCCATTATTACACTTTTCAAATGAGTCAAATATAGTAAATAAGCATGCAGTTCTAAAGAAACAATACCAAGACTTTGTTTTGTTTTGTTTTTACTGTAAAGCTCTTTCCATCAAGAAGATAGAAAAAAGAGTACTAAAATTAAAAAAAAGCTATGCTTCGGTCAAAAGATGAGGCTTAAGTGTTTATGTATTTTTTTAACAGCTTTATTGAGACATATTTTGCATATTATTAAAATAACCCATTTAAAGTTGACATATAAATGAATTTTAATATATTCACAGAGTTGTGCACTTATCACCATGATCTAATTTTACATTTTTCTTGCCCCAAAAGAAATTCCTTATATTTATTGGCGATTACTTCCCATGCCCTCCACGCCTGCCCTGGCTCTAGGCAATGATCAGTCTATTTTCTTTCTCTGTGAAATTGCCTGTTGGGGTCATTTTATATAAATGGAATCGTACAGTTATGTGGTCTTTTGTATCTGGCTTCTTTCACTTAGCATAATGTTTTCAAGACATGTATTATCACATACATCAGTACTTCATTCCTTTTTATTGCTGAATAATATTTCATTTTATGAATATTCCAAGTTTTGGTTATTCATTCATCTGTCAATCCATATTTGAATTGTTTCCCTTTTTTGCCCATTGGCATAATAACTTTTATGCACATTTGTGTACAAGTTTTTCCATGGACCTAGGTTTTAATTCCTTTTGGGTAAATACTTAGGAGTAGAATTGCTGTGTTTAACATTTTTGAGGGATGGATGAACTGTTTTCCAAAGTGGCCACACCATTAAAAATTCCTACCAGTAATACATGAGGGTTCCAATTTCTCCACATCCTTGCTAACATTTATTGTTGTCTTTGACTGTAGTCGTCCTAGTGGGTAGAAAGTGGTATCTCAATGTGATTTGATTTGCATTTTCCTATATGATCCTATATGTTCATATTTTAAATCTGGTCGCTCAATGAAAAATTTCTCTTTTCATTATTTACAGAGTATATTTCTCTTGCATTTTTTAATCTTGTAAAATTTTGTGAAACCTCTCCAGTCATCTCTTAACACAATAATACTGTTTAACAAACTGTATAAAACACAGGGGATTAAAACATTCAGCATCTATTAGTTCCTGAATCTGTGGTTAGGTGATTTAGGCTGGGCTTAGCTTGGTGGTTCTGAGCTCATTCAACTGCCTGGGGGTTGGCTGATCACTGGCTGATCTGTGCTGGGCTTGACAGGACAACCCAGCTCTCTTCCATGCCCTGCCTGCCCTCCAGCAAGCAAGGCCAGGCTTATTCCTCCCAGACAGTGGGCCAGTAGCATAAGCAGACTTGGCAATACTCAAATGATTTTCTATGCCTCTGCTTCTGGCACAGTTGCTTCCATCCCATTAGGCCAAGGCAAATCACATGACTAGACTCAGAACCAGGGAGCAAGGAAAGATATTCACTTCTTGATGGGAAGAGCTGCAAAGTTTCATGGTAAAGAATATGGATATCATGAGGGGTGAAGCATCGGGGCATTCACGGTATCAGTCCACCATATTCAAAAGAGAGATGAATTAAATTGATAGATCAGCAGCTGTTGCTTCACTAATCTCCTACACCAGGGCTACACTTGCTCTCAAGTTTGTGTGAAAAAGCAGATCGATTAGCTACTCTCTAGTGTTAAATATTCTCCTGGTATCAGCTATTCTATTTTTTTTTTTTAATTGAAAAGATACTCATGTAGCAAATGAACATTCTGTTGTTTGGAAACATCTCCAGTGGCACAATGAGAACACAGGACAAGCCTAGATCAAACCGCAGCAAGTACAAGTATATTCTGGTAAGTGTTTAAACCCGGGATATGTGACATTATTTAAGTATTTATAAATGTCATATCATCTGTTTCAGGAAAAGCTAATAGAATGTCTTGCAGACATTTCAGGTCTAGAAAAAATTGCTTCTGTAATCTATTTCTATAGAATCGGCAAACGTGGAAGCAGACGTATTATGGGTCAATACCAGTGAAAGGACGCTCTGCACAGACATAGGATTCACAGTCCATTAAGCTTCAGGTCTGCCCTGATGTGGATTCCTCTGATGTATTACTATTATATCCTATTTTTGTTGACTCAGTTACTATGTCAGCAAAACCAAACATTTTGGCTTGTGGCCCAGCCTCGAGCTGTCTATGGAGGGTACGTTTTTGCATTTACCCCCATGACAGTAATGAGCAACTGGCATTAGTTTGATTTGCATAATTGTGTGCTTCCAACTTAGACTCTGTGTCAGTAGGAGACAACTTATTGTGATGATACCTACAGCATATTATCCGTTTCGTGCTATCAGCATTTATTTATGTAAATTCCATCATTACAAGGGGTCATTTTCCAACCTTCTACCACGAAATCACATTCTCTACCAATAAACAGGAAGAAAACACCATAGGAGAAGAGCTGGGTGTATTTTGTCATTCACAGTTGTTGGTCAAGGAGTTGGAAAGGGAATTTTTGGTGGTTGCTTGCTTGTTTGTTTTTCTAGGCTAGTGTACTTTAAGGACTGACAGGTAAAATGACAATCTGATAGTCTGTCTATGATCATTTAGAACTAATGGCTTAAAGCAGACACATTCTCTTTCTCTCTCACAAACGCATACATATATACCACAAAGAGAGCCCAACTCATCTCAGATTTTCTTTAAGAATAATTTATGGTCTAAAAAAATATTTTGTGTTCCCCAGATGATGAGTGAATGTTTTCTTTGATAAGAAGCAGAACTCTGTAATTTATTCATACAAGAGATAAAAAGATAGAATAACTAACTAGGATATCCCACTTGTAAAAGCACCTGAAAAAGCAGTCAGGAACCATGTGGAACCTGAGGTTTTATAAACCAAATTTCACATCTCTGCTCACAAAAATATAGCCCACATAGATTGTATATCTTGTCATTTGAGGTAGATGAGCCTCCTAAGCGTAAGTGTAACTGGAGCTGTAATTTATACATTTCTTTGATAGTTATCTCTGGTTAAGCACAAAGGGATGTCAGCATTTAACCCTACCTCAAGGAATGACAACATAGAAAAAAGGAAAAACAAGAAAGAAACCCAGCAGCCAACCATTTAAATCTAGTTGACGCCTGTCAAAAGCAACCCTTACTTAGAAGAGGATAATTAGGGTATTACTCTGTTTTGAGCACATAGTTCTCAGTCTGTTTTGTATTACTCTTTGGGCTGGTCAGAGAAAAAAAAGAAAGAGGAAAAAAGTAAAAATGAAAAAAACAACAACAACCAGAAATCACATTTCACACTTCAGCAAACTTGCATTTAAAAGTTGCCTTTGCCAAGGCTCTTAATGGGAACCCTGCCGATTACTCAGCTCAAAAGGAACTTGGAAATGATCTTATAAGGGCTACAACAGCAAACCTACAACTGGGAAAGTTTGTAAAGAAGAATAAGTGGGCTTTCCCTAGACACCTTTCTGAGCATCAGTGCTAAATTGGGATACAATGGAAGGGTATTCCTCCAACCCCAAACTTCTTAGTAGGGTAATCCTTTCAAAGAACATCACGTTACGTGTGTGGGTTTTGTTTTTTTTTCCCCCACTTAATTTTTGGCATGCAAGACGGCACCATTTCACAGGTATATAATACATGCAATAGCATAGACATTCTTTCCTCTGTATAAGCATTTAGTACTTCAACTCATACCTAAAATATGTTTCTCATGACTTTTTCCCCATTCTATTTCAATTGCCCTACTCAGTACCATTCATTTTGCATTTTATGAATGAAATATGTCTAAAATGTCTCTATATAAAACAAGTAAAATCTATTGCCACTTTGATGTTTAGACCACTTCGTGGCAAGTGAAACTGGGTCAGGAGTTCAGTGATCAAATGAGAGACACCACAACATCCTGTGCAAAGCATGTGATTAGGAGTTGTTAGACAAGATTTAATTCCAAGCCATTTTCTACTATTTATGTAACATTTGCCAGCCTTTAACATGTTGGGTCCTCAGTTTCCTCATTTGTGAATAGCAGACGAGAACTGTAAGGGTGCTATTAATGCGACCTTTGAAACAGCACCATGATTTGTCATCTTTGCTCGACTGTGTGCATTTGGAATAGGACTAGAAATGGAAAAGTTAGATCTAGTGATATTATGTCTCAGGTGGGGCAAGTTCTCAAAGAAACACAAAGCCAGACAATCAGAGCACACATTCCCTTAGGAATACCTGCTAACAAAGAGATCAAATGAGTGACTGAGGAGAAAGGGAAAGGTGGCCGTGGAAGAAAAGCTGGCTAGGCAAAGGTCTGGCCACTGCTTCATCTGCCGTGGGGGAGTTACACCATGCACATGTGTCAAAGGGAACAAGCAGTGTTTCTGAAGAGCCTACTGTGTATTTAGAGATGTGGAAGGTTGAAAGCCAACGTGAAATGTTACCTAAAAGCCAGAGGGTCAGAACAGTAGCACTGGGAAAAATAATACCAGCCCCAAATGGGGGCAAGACAACTGAAGGCTGTAGTTTAAGGAACTGAGCGAGACCCGCGTGAGGCGGTCGAGCAGGAAGGACGGAAGGAAACGACGGCAGCAGTCAGAACAACGTGAACGTGTTTGGCCACAGCAACTGACAGAGTAATCTGGAAACAATGAAAGGCAGAATTTATTTTTCTAGAGAAGTTTTCTTTGAAAATAATTCTCCAGTAAAACAAAAACCATAATAGCAATATACTCAACATTTCACTTTTTATGTTTTAAAAGCTGATCTAAGAAACAAACACAAAATTCTGACTTTGTTAATGAAATGAAATTAAGATTTACAAAACAATCGCTTATAGCCTTTTCTCATGTCGTGAGGTCTAACTCCACTTAGGAGAAGCCTGGGGCATGAGAAGATGGCTCAATGAATACTTGTTCTATATTCCCCATAGTCACTCTTTGCTCGTCCTGCTTTGGACAAATGGCAACATAATCCAAGGAATGAACAAAAGACTCCATGATGTCTTTTCTTGGCTAATGACAAAGAAAAAAGCCCATGCTGATAATTTATAATATGTAATGTGCTCATATCAAAGATAACATAATCAGAGGAGAGTGGGTTACAAACTACCCAATTGACTCAGCAGGTATCACCAAAATATTTGCAGGTTGCTTGGTAACCCAATTAAAAGTCTCTATTTAAATCCCAGATCATTAGTGACTGAAAATCACTATCATTTGATGGCTCATCTCAGACCAGTTCTTAGGGGAGATTTTCCTACATCAAAAAACCACCAACATATTTGGCACTAATTGGCTCCCTTAGTGGCAATCCCAGCCTATAGGCCAAGAATTGAGTGGACCTGGGAGGATAAACTATTCCCTGAGCCTGAGAGTTGGTGCTTCCCAACACAGGCTGAAGGACATCGGTGGGTTAATATGAGATTTTTACATGGATATTACCTGTCTTTGGATAAATTGAGATGTTCTATATTTAAGAATATTATTATATATTGGTGGCAAGCTCTTTTTTAAAAAGTAATTTCTATTTAGGACAATCTTATTAAAACATGTCTTTTTTCCTTCCTCCCTCACCTTTTTCAGCTCCTCTCCCAAGCTTACAGTGATTAACAGGAAGAATATTAAATTTTATCATCTTAAAAATTAGAAACCTGAATTATACACATTCATATGACCCAAAAGACAGGCCTAGAGTAAAGTGGAAATTGTTTCTTCACTAATATTAACTGATTGACAGCCTTGCTACTTTGTAAGATATGATAAGAACTTCTGTAGAGATGGACATATTTACACAGCATATTCATATAAATATACATGAGCCTTAGTATGATTTGAGTATTGTACTGTTGAAAATTGGTCTGAAATTGATCTTTTGAGATAATGGATTTTCCATATATTATTATGTTGAAAGTAGTAGACAAATTCAGAGTCATCAGTGAAGAGACATAAATATGGAGGACATATGATTAGAGAATTCTAGGTTTGTAACTTGCAATGATATTGTAACTTAATATGTCTATTTTGGACATTTGGCTTTTTGACATTTGACTATAGCATGATAGAGACTATTGCAAAATAAACTCATCACATTTATGGTACAATATTTCACACACTAAAAGATCATGAGGACCAAAGATAATAGAATAAAGTTATGAAAAGTATTAATAAAACCTAATGCGAGAGGACTGGACTAAGACTTAGAAGGCCTGGGCTGCAGTCATATCACTGCTACCGCCTCGGTACTAATTATTATTATTTTTTTTACCTACAAAGCTGAAAATAAGGATATTGAAGACCTTTTATTACTTGGAAATTGTGAGATTCCTTCAGAACAGATTCCTTTATAATTTTTTTCTACTGATGTCTGCTTTTTGTGTACTAAGGATATAAAGTGTTAATTATACTTTATCTTCAAATTTTTAACAAAAATTTGAAAATGACAATGAATTTATTGGAATGTAGCATTTTCTGAAATGAAACTTAGAGAATCTACCATAAGAAATATTTAACCATACAAGAATAGTTTTAGTTTCATTGGATCACAGTGTCATTTAAGAGGAAGGTGGACTTACTGATTGGTACACAAAGAAACAATAGAAAAAAACCTCTAATATTTTTATAACAATGAAATTCCTCAACACAGAAGTTAAGACAGCAACAAAGATGCAGTACCTGTGTTGATGAAGTGCAGCAGTTTCCAACCATTTACAAACCAGAAAGACCACGATTTCTCCTGAATTATTTACTGAGAGTAGCAGACCATTGTAATTTCTTATTTTCCGTCTCTATTGTTAATGGTTTTTGTTGAATTTGGGTCTGGTGTTTCACAATTTATTTTGCACAGGCAATCTTTCATTCAATTACTTATACTTTGAAGAGGCAATGTTTCAAGCACTGTTCTCTAACTGATTTTTATGAAAATATGTATAATCCAGTTAAGTCCCATAGGCATTTAAATAGACACCACTCATTTTCTGCTACTGATGTGTACATGTTGAGCTCACATTAATAAAGATGATCCAGTTCCAGGAAAGCACCCAAATGTGTCCTGAAATCAAAGAAAAGACTGCAGTGGTTACCTCAAACTACTCTCTGATTTCATGAATTCCCCGTAACACACAGCACTTACCAAGCAAAGTTCGTGAAATACCAGTCCCAAAGGTATTTAAAGGAAAACAAAAATGTTTGATGTCCAATTAATTTAGGAAAGTTTACATGCCATAGCCTTCCATTAGAAAATCACAGGCCATAATAAAGTTTCCTTCCATTAGAAAATCACAGGCCATAATAAAGTTTCTGAGATATCCTGTAATGAGAGGAAAGCACTGTTTATTTGCTTAATCTAGATGTTCCTGTACAAATTTGATCATAAATTCATTTTTCTCTTTAATTCCTATTGTATTCTAAAGAATAAAGTGGCTAGGTACCCTCTATATGATTACCCAGAGATTTTCCAGAAATTCATTTTTTCAGTAAGTTTTTCCATGTATTTAACCAGAATGCTTCATTGTTACTGCACACCTTAAAGACACACAATGAATATTGACCATATGGCAACGCTGCAAATATTTTAAATCAGGAAAAGAATTAATTCCATTCCTATGACTCCTCTTCTGCACTCTGAACATCCTCAGAGCCTTCGGACATTCCTTCTATGCCACAGTTTCAAAAACATTTTCTGTCTCTAAACAGGCTTCAATTTACTACTGCTCCTCTCAAGGACAGCAGTAGAGAGGGATACAGTACCCCAAGGGGCTAGAGCAGAGCAGCGTCTCCCCTGTGGAGGACTCAGTAATTTATCGTGTCATCAGGGATCGCTTGCTCTGCTTTTGCTGAGGAAGACTTGTGACAGACGTCCGCTGTGGTAGGCAGAACTCTCAGATGGCCCTGAGATTTCCTACCCTCTTATGTTCATTCCCTGCCCAGTCCCTGGGACTATGAATATGATGGATTTTATTCCTGTAATTAGGTTACGGCACGGTTGACCTTAAGATAAGATGGGCCTAATATAATCACACAAGCTCTTTAAAAGCAGAATTTTCTCTGCCTGCTCACAGACAAGCAAGTCAGAGTGATTCAAAGCAGGAGACAGACGCAAAGCACCATTGCCAGCTTGAAGATGGAGGAGACCAAGTGGCATGAGATGTAAATGACTTTTAGGAGCTGAGAGAGGCCACTGGCTGATAGCCAGAAAGGAAGCAGGGACCTCAGTCCTAAAACCACAAGGAGCTGAATTTGGCCAAAAACCTGAAAAATCTTGGATGTGGATGCTTTCTTAATGTATTCAAATGAAAATCCAGTTTGGATAAAACCTTGATTTTGGCCTTGTGGGATCCTGAGCACAGAACGAAGTTACACTTGTTCTGATCTACAGAACTCTGAGCAAATAAATGGATATTTTTTGAAGCCACTAAGTTTGTGGTAATTCATTACACAACAACAGAAAACTAATAAATCCAGATAACCAAAGCTCACCGTCTTCACCATATTTTGCTTTATATGTGTTTTGTGATATATGACAGTAATGCATTTTCTATTTTCTCTGGTTGAACAGTTTTAAGTGTCCCACATAAATAAATATTACTTGCATGCTTTCTTTTCTTTGCTTCCAATAAGATGCTGCCAGCTTGCAGCCATTCTCTGATTCATGGATTTCCCCACAAATTTATATTTCATGGACATCCAGATCTATATTGCTTTGTAGACTTTCTGTGGACTTTTTCCATTAAGCTATGCCCTTCCATTCTGGATTCTAAGCTAAAGGCACATTGCATAACTGATTAAATATTCAGAATAACTATTTACCTTTCTCTACTAAGATTTTAGTTTACTCTGCTGGCTACCCAAACCCTAGAATTATAATGCTGATTGACCTCTAGTATTGATTATGACCTCTTTTCTCATTTGTTTTTTCTTATGAACTACCAGACATCTTCTCCACTATTATCTTTCTGACTCATGTTCTTTGTCCTTTATAATAACTGGCATTAAAGATGGCTTCCATTTCTTCCCCTTCTTTTATTTTCAGCTTAGACGTGTCTTATACCACTCATTCTTTGACCAATTATCCCAGGCCACCATCACAGTATCTTTAGCCAAGTTCTAAGACACTTGTAAATGTTGTATGGTATCTGGGCACAGAAAGCTCTTCACTGTGCATAATCTCATTTACCTTTCAGAATCCCAGCCTTAAAATGAACGAAAAATAGAGTTTTCATTTATCTGGGGCCCAAAACCCTTCAGTACTATATCCCTGAAGGCATTTATTAATATCTTCTGGTGGTTTCCCTTGTCCTGCATGAATAAGCAGTTATAGATAATGGAGGGTTTATATATGCCATCAGCCCTCTTCAAGAAATAGCAATACTCTGAACGGACAAGTTATTACCTCAACCTCCTAATTTTGTTTCTGGAAACACTAGCCATTCCTTCTCAGTCTCCTTTCATGGCCCCTTTTCCTCGCTTGGGTCTATGTATCCACATCTTACTATGGGCTCAGTTTGGGCTAGAATCTATATTTGAATGTGAAGTGGACAGTATACTTTCAATACCATGTATGTGCTTGTCTGGCTAACAGTAATCTTCAATGAAATGTTCCTCCCTTCCCATTTTGTATTTTTAATGGAAATTAAGGGCTTATACTTCAAAAATATGATTCCAGTTACCTGATTTGAAAAAAGGCTTATGATGTATGCTACTAAATACCAAAGATTAGTATCTAATGCTATTTCCCTTAATTTGCCACATGGTTCCTAGAACTTGGGGAGAATAAGGAGTTTGTCTAATTCTCCAGACAACAAACTTCAAAGGAAGATTTTATCTTTGGTCTTGCTATCCCAAAGAGTTCAAGGATCTCCATTAACCCTTGTTCTACTCCAACAGTATCTGTCTTTTGTCATTAATCTTTATTTTAGTTGTTTCATTGAAAACTTGAGTAACTGGCGGGTGGATGTGGTGTGTCAGGGTTGGAGGGTTGGTTCTCTTGGCTTATCATGTTTTCCCAAGTATTCTTCTATGCTTTCCATTTTGGCCATTTATTCCGAAACACATAATAATTATTTTGCTTTCCCATTACCCAAAATGTAATAAATATTCCTACATTTCTTGTTTTAGAAATTTCTCAGTTAATCAGCATCTCCCAAATTAGTTCAACATTTCCCTAACATTTACTTTCAACATCTATGTCCTCCTTCAATTTCAATTCCAAACCACACGATCTGAAAATATTTCTTTAACTGCATAAATTTGACAACCCATTATTAAAAATTCTCTTTTCAATAACAATAAATAAAAATTATCTGAACATATATATACTGCTTGTATAGTATATTTTAACTTTTCTCTATGTTCCTTAATAATAGCACAATGTTAAATTCTGTTAAATGCTTTAATATTAGTAAAATATAGAAGGGTGACAAATTAAATGTTAAATTAAACTCAAAAATCATTAAGTTAGAAGAAAATCATACATACAAATATTTCATTAATAATCTCTCAGAAAAAAGATCATGTTCAAGACTGGAAAACTAATATTTTCCTTCAGCATTGGAACAGATTGTTGTTTCCTTGGTTGAGTTTCAGATAAAATAGTTGGCACAAATTTAGGTGTCATATTGTACTGAAAATAAGCACTTTAATGATAAAATTGTACTCCATTCAGTGATGGGTGATGACTGAATGGAAAGCCAAATTGTGTCTTCCATCTCTTGCTTCCTAGGGGATTCATGCTCCATTACTGGGATAGTGAGAAGGATCTTCTGTAATTTTTAAATTATTCTCTCTCTCTCTCTCTCGGCTTGTTTACTCTTTCCTTTTTTCAAAGACAGCTGAATTTACTTAATTTTATTGTGTGGATCAGGTGACTACACTATGCTAAATGATGCATTGATATGATAGCTATTCATATTTTGGTTGACTAACCTTAGAATTATGAGACAAAATATCTTTTATTTACTCTCATGATATAGTTTACACGTTTCAGTTTTGTTTGGTGTGTTTTAAAATCAGGGAAAAAAGATAGGAAGAGGCAAGAAAAGAATTGAGATGTATCCAGCACATATTCTATGCTAATAATTCTGCATGCATTATGCTGTCAAATCCTTAACATAATTTCAAAAAATATATTTTATCCATTTTACAGGTAAGAAAACAGACTAAGGGCAAGATCATTTTTGAAGACCATACATCTATTATGCACAGATACTATCCTGCCAGGAAATAGAGTAGTAAGAATCAAAGCTCAAGCTCTCTCGTGAACCCACCCACCCTCCTGTCATCTGTTCTTATTGCCATAGTAAGATAAAGGCTTTGGGGCAGCGGGTTGAGGTTCCCTAGGCCTTATTAACTGCCCCTATAGCCTTAGTACAGCAGTTTTTATCCCATTTGCAACAAACAAAAAATTTATTTCTGTGGTTCCGATTCATTTATACTCTACTCACAATGAGGTCTAGTGTTTTATCAAGAGCTATTTGAACTGCAAGTCATCTAGATGTATTTTTTAAATTTACTGAAAGTAAAATGTTGATATAAACAAAATGGAAGTATCTCAAACTACTAAATTAAAAAATAAAATTTAAATCCCTAACTGTATACCACAATGGTGTGCTGTAAACTTGGCAAAACATATTTTATTGTTTATAGTTTTGATTGCCTAAAATTAACATCATAAACACAAAGGTGTTTTTTCCCCCTTAGAACTTGCTAGATGTGTGATGTGTTTGGGGAGATGGCGGGGGGTGTATGTCTGAGTTTCTATTTCCTCTTGAACATACATTGGTAGAGTGTCTCCTTTTAAAAAAAATACCAGTATTTCTAGGTAATTTTTCCTATACAATCAGTATTGTATGTTGGCCCAGAATTGAAGCTATATTTGAGTATATGATGCCAATGATTTCATGGAAAGTCAGAGTTGTTAGTTTTTAAATCGTAGGAAGTCTGGTAGTTTAGAAACATTAAAAGTGAATTTCCTAATTTTCTTTAAAAATAGTGGAGATTGTGAAGAAACAAAAATTGGTTGGAACTTAGTGAACTGAAGAAATAAATCCCACTCTATAGACCGACTTCCTAATGTCACAAGTCAATTTAGAAATTATACACAAGATAAATCTCCTTTCTCTCATTGCACCAACGTATTTAGTTTAATCAAGAGCATCAGTGGAGACAGAGATTGAAAAATAAAGTGTTCTCTGTCTCCAAGACAAACCCTAAATAGGAAACTTGATATTCTGCCTAAACTCTATCTCTGGAATGTGCTTTTGAAAAGGCATGGTATAATTATATGTAGCATTATAGAGATTCTTGTGTGTGTAAATATTTTCAAAAGCCTTTGAAATTGTTTGTAAATCCAAAGTTTATAAATGACTTATGAAATCCACAAATTTGCTAAATATGTTTCTGTGTTTTTGTATTATGTTCTGTGATTTTTCTTTCTATGTGGTGTAAGTCAAAGAAAATGATATACAATATGGCTAGATGGGACTAAAATTTCCAAACAAAAGAAGCATCTGTTTTTCTAATTTAGTTTTTGAATTTATGTTGGTTTCACAATTGGTTTCAATGCAAACAATGTGGTTCAAATGACAATGACATTGATTACAATTCTACTTTGCACCAAGAATGCTTTTCATCCACGATTGTCAACTCCCTTAACTAACAAAAACTAAGCCTTTCAGCACCTCTGTACCTTGGGTATTGTTTTACCCAATGTGAAGCAGATTGAACTGTAACTTCATAGAAGGCTGACACAGTTTTCATGAAACCAGAGATGGCTAGAATTTTAAAGCCAGCAGGTTGCAACAGCTTATCTTTTGATGTACATTTTAAAATAACGGAGTAAGCTACTTACGAGTGCGATTTCTCCACTATGCTCATTTTTATAGTACTTTGAAATGATTCCAACCCCAGGGACCACGAGCCAGGTGAGCTTTGCCTAACCATTAATTCTTAGTTTCTTTGTGTTTCTATGCAGTATATTCCTAATGTCTCTCTTAGCCCGTGGAAGAGGCTATAGTTGGGTAACAAGCCTTCAGGGTATCATCTTTCCCTACAGAATTTTGATTCCTGAGATGGTTTCTATCAATTGCTCTGGTCCAAAATTTCACTTCAAAAATTATTTAAATATTCATGTCTGCACTTTATTTCTTAAAAATCTGTTTATGTCTGTGCTGTGGCTTAAAAGACTGTGAGTCCCTTCAAGACAGGAAATTTGCATTCCCTGTATCCTCATTCATTCATTAATTTGCTCATTCAGGAAACATTTATTTGGTACCTACAGTGTGAAAGACAGTATGCTAGGTGCTGGCTCACAGGAGCAACTGAACACATTTTCCTTGTTAAGACAGTGATTGTTTCAATAAGGTGAGAGCTCCAAGAGAAACCCATTGCAGATTGAGTTGACCAATGTGCTATGCTGTAATGTTTTCACATGTAATTTGTGCCTATAATGCCAGAATATTTACATTGCATAATTTCTACAGTTACAATGTTTTAGTCCTGATGACTAAAATTTTATACTTTCTCTGTTGACTGGGAACTTTATTCTTCAATGAACTGGAAACGGAAAACTCTGAATCATCTCCTGAGGGTTTTACTTTTGCTGTGATACCTTCGGTGATTTCATTAGTGTTTAGTTGTGTATTAAAATACACTTTTGTCTTATAAGTAAAATAAACATAATGGGCATTTTTTTAAAAGATAAGAACAAGATGTTATAATAACATAGTAAATGGAAATAATCTCAACAGTGAAACCAGACTAGGCTTAATGTATGCTTTATCAAATGGTATTTTGTAATAAGTAAAGAGAAATTGCCAGCTTTATGTTTAATTACTACCTCACTAGGATAGCCAAAAGTAGTCTATTACCTGATTCCTACTTATGCCATTATTAACATTAACCAGATATATAAACTTTACTTAAGTGTTCTTATAATATGGGGGATAACTAACCTGATTCTGGAATCAGGCAAACTTGGGTATACAGCTTGCTGTTGCCTCTCACAAACTGTATAATTGTGGGGAAATAATTCTGTCTCATGTAAAACTCAGTTTTGTGATCTGTGAAATGGAATAATTAAAGTATTTTCATGAACATGTAAAATACTTAGAAAAGAGCCTAGTACAAAGTAATCACTCTGGAAGTGTTGGCTAATAGCATTAGTACTGGGTTTCAGATAAATTGAATTTATGCTAAACTTATTGGAACAGAAAAATCAAGTCACATAAGATCACAGATAAATGAATCCATTATTATTAACTGGCCAGGAACCAACAGATACTTTCAGGGATTCTTGGGCTATCATTATTATGCAGGGCCTAGGCACATAGTTTTATTGAAGTGATCATAGAGTCACTTAATAACTTTAAGAGACATTCAATCACCACAAAATCACGACGGCATTATGAGGTAGGTAATGTGTCCATTTTACAAGTGAGGAAACTGAGAGTCCTCAAGAGAAAGAGATTTTTTAGTGTAAAACAACTCTGAGAGGGGCAGGCCTTGACTCCAGGTTTGATAATTTCCACACATTGCATGCTTTCCAATAGACTGCCATTCTAATTAGCATTGTTTGAATGCAAGTAGCAATTAGCTATGTCAAAAGAGTCAAATCATCAGTGTTGATCTGATAATTATTAAATGTCTATTACATGCC
>RJWJ010000154.1:283975-374484 GCA_004363605.1 Indri indri
TTTTTTTTTTTTTTTTTTTTTTTTTTTTTTTTTTTTTTTTTTTTTTTTTTTTTTTTTTTTTTTTTTTTTTTTTTTTTTTTTTTTTTTTTTTTTTTTTTTTTTTTTTTTTTTTTTTTTTTTTTTTTTTTTTTTTTTTTTTTTTAAGACTACGTATTTTTTTAAGAGTAGTTTTAGGTTCACAGCAAATTGAGAGAAAAGTACAGAGATTTTCCATGTATCTCCTGCATGTACATAGCCTTCCATATTATCAACAATCCCCTCCAAAGTGTCACATTTGTTACAATTGATAGACTACATTGACACATCCTTATCACCCAGAGTCCATCGTCTACATTAAGGTTCACTCATGGTGGTGTACATTCTATGGGTTTGGACAAATGCATAATGACATGTATGCACCATTATAGTATTATAGGGAGTATTTTAACTGTCCTCTATGTTCCATGCCCCCGCCAACTCCTCCCAGCACAAGTACTCATCTTTTTACTATTTTTGTAGTTTTGCTTTTTCCAAAATGTCATGTAGTTGGAATCAAGTATGTAGCCTTTTCAGATTGGCTTCTCTCACTTAGTAATATACATTTAAGCTTCCCTCAGAATATCAGTTATACTTCTTTTTTTTTTTTTTTTTTTTTTGAGACAGAGTCTCGCTTTGTTGCCCAGGCTAGAGTGAGTGCCATGGCATCAGCGTAGCTCACAGCAATCTCAAACTCCTGGGCTCAATCAATCCTCCTGCCTCAGCCTCCTGGGTAGGTGGGACTACAGGCACACACCACCGTGCCTGGCTAATTTTTTTTTTCTATTTTTAGTTGTTTGGGTAATTTCTTTCTATTTATAGTAGAGATGGGGTCTCGCTCTTGCTCAGGCTGGTCTCGAACTCCTGAGCTCAGGCAATCCCCCCACCTCGGCCTCCCAGAGTGCTAGGATTACAGGCGTGAGCCACCGCTCCCGGCCACTTATTCTTTCTTTGATGCTCTTTCTTTCTTTGTGCAGATTCAAGTTTCTGACCTATGTCAGTTTCTTTCTCTCCAAAGAACTTCTTTTAACATGTCTTGCAAGGAAAGTGTACTGGCAACAAATTCCTTCAATTCTTATTTGTCTGAGACAGTCTTCATTTCTCCTTTACTTTTCATGTTAGTCTGTTTTGTGCTGCTATAAATAAATACCTGAGGCTGTGTAATTTATAAAGAAAAGAGTTATATTTGTTCTGCAGGCTGTACAAGAAACATGGCACCAGCATCAGCTTCTAGTGAGGGCTTCAGGGAGCTTCCAATCAAGGTGGAAGGTAAAGGGGGAACTGGTGTCACATGGCGAGAGAGGGAGCAAGGGAGAGTGAAGAGGTGGTGCTGGGCTCTTTTAAACAACCAGCTCTCACATGAATTAATAAAGCGAGAACTCACTCATTATCTCGGGGAGGGCGCCGAGCCATTCATAAGGGACCTGCCCCCGTGACCCACAAACCCCTCACCAGTCTTGACATCCAACACTGGGGATCAAATTTCAACATGAGATTTGGAGGAACCAAACCTCCAAACCATATCACTTTTGAAGGTTAATTTCTCTGGTACACAATTCAAGGTGAGTGAGGTTTTTTTTTTTTTTTTTTTTCTCCACACTTTAAATATTTCATTCTACTACCTTCTTGCTTGCATGGTTTCTGAGGATAAATCAAATATAATCCTTATCTTTCTTCCTCTGTAGGTAATATTTTTTTTCTTTGACTTCTTTCAGGATTATTTCTTTTTATTTTTTGTACTTTGAAAATGATATGGCTAGGTGTAGGGTTTTTGTTTGTTTGTTTGTTTTTAATTTATCCTGCTTGTCATTCTCTGTGCTTCCTCAATCAATCTGTGATTTGGTTTCTGACATTAATATGGTGAAATTATCAGTCATTATTGTTTCCATTTTTCCCTCTATTCCTGTCTTTCTTGTTCTTAAATTCCCATCATATATAGGTTATTACATCTATTATATACATCTATTGTAATTGTCCCATAGTGCTTGAAGATTCTGTTCTGGTTTTTATTTTTTCAATCTTTTTTCTCTTTGCTTTTCAGATTTTGAGCTTTCTATTGAAATATTCTCAAGTTCAGAGATTCTTTCTTCAGCCATTTCTAGTCTACTAATAAGTCCATCGAAGATATTATTTATTTCTGTTATGGTGTTTTTGATCTCCAGCATTTCTTTTTGATTCTTTAAAATTTAGATCTCTCTGCTTGCATTGCACATTTATTCTTGCATATTGACAACGTTATCCATTAGAGCTGTTAAAAGAGAACATTGAAGAAAAATTTAACAGAATTTAATTGAGCAAAGCATGATTCATGAATTGGGCAGCCCTGCCAAACTAGAATAGGTTCAGAGGGACTTCAGCACTGCCACGTGCTTGGAGATAATTTATGGACAGAAAAGGGAAAGTTGTCTATAGAAAGAAGTAAGATACAGAAATAACAAGATTGGTTATAGCTTGGCATTATTTGAACACAGTTTGAATAATTGGCTTTATGTGATTGTTCAAAACTCAGTGATTGATACAAGAGTAGGTTGCAGTCTATTTACACATCCAGTTAGATTACAGTTCACTATATATGGAGAAACCATTAGGCAAAATTTAAAATACGTAAGGAGGAAGCTTTATGCTAACTTTAATTTACCGGAGCCTCAGCGTATTAATCATAGTTGTTTTGCATTCTTTATCTGGTAATTCCAACATCCCTGACATGTCTGGTGCTGGTGCTTGCTTTGTCTCTTCAAACTGCATTTTTATTTTTTTGCCTTTTAGTATGCCTTGTAATTTTTTTCTTGATAGCTAGACACAAAGTACTGGGTAAAATAACTGCTATAAATAAACCTTTAGTAATGTGGTGGAAAGGTGTAGGGGGAGGAGAAGTGTTTGCAGTCTATAATCATGTTTCAGTCTTCTAGAGAGCCTATGCCTCTAGACTGAACTTCACAAGTATTTCTCAGTTTTTTTCTCTCTGCCTTTACGTGGGACAGGATGATTCCAGTGGGCTGGACATGGGTATTTCCCTTCTGGCATGTGGAAGAATGGTGCTGGCTGAAGATGGGTATTTCCTTTCCTCCAGATAGTTAGGCTGTGATAATACCCATTGAATTAGGTTCTGGGTAAGTAGTTTCTCCTGACTGCGGGCTTTGTTAAGAACAGAGTGTTCCAGGATGTTTCAAAATGGTTCCTTTTTCTCTCCCCACGCTGGAAGCACAAGGGAATATTTCTCCAATATTAACTGTGAGAATTTGGTCAAATTCTTGGAGATAAAAATCACAGAAATGTGAGGTCCCCCCTATGACTGGGTCCCTTTGCAATTTTAAACTCTCAGACTTTTCCACACTAAGGCCCAAGCAAGTCATGAATTATAGCTTAGGTTCTCCCACCCTGGCGCTGGTTTCTGTAGTGGTTTCTACTTGTGAGTCTCTGCATAGGTAACCATGACTCCCTGTAATTTCCTATCTGCCTCTCCAATCTTGGGGCTAGTGCTTTGCCTGGTGTTTTCACTTCTCTTATAGATCCAAGAAGAATTGTTGATTTTTCAGTCTTTTTAGCTATTTTACTTACTGGTTAAGCTCCTTCCATGTGGAACTGGAAACCAGAAGTCTAACAAGTTTGCAGTGTCATAAAGAAAAGACATGAATAATCAGACTACTACAGAATAACATAAGTGTTACTGCAGAGGATTTTTGTCCCATAATTTTCATCTGATAGGTGAAGAAACTGAGGCTTAATGAGGAACATAAGCAGCTATAGGACAATAACTAGTATGAAGAAGAGCTTGGATTCAAACTCAGATTAGTCTATCACTTGTCCTTTTTAAATTTTCCATATACCATATCTATAGTCATTGTTGGTAATGGATTTCAGATGCTTAGAGACATGTCCCTTTGAGTAGCTATATCCTGATTCCGTGTGGTTCTAGACCATTTTTGGCTTTGACTTGAGGGACTATTTTATGACAAGGAATGAATGCAGAATGTACTTGGTACTACTGTCTGCCTAAAAACCACCATTTCCCACCTTTTTTTTTTTTTTATTAACAAAAGCCCATTTTTGCTCAGGTACCCCATGTCCATGCATTTCTGGATCCTTTCTAGATTCAAGAAGTAAATCATGATTGGTTAAAAGAACCAGAATAAGCCCATTCTCCTTAACAGTTTAGGCTTGGTCCTGTCATGCAGTTCTGGTAAATAGGCTGAGAAGAGACATCTGCTGGGAGCCATCTGGATAAAGTTCATTAAAGAGACACACAGAAGGAAAGACTCCATTTTATGCTTCTCTACATTTTGTAACCATCTTGGGCCCATAAAAGCCAAAGCAACTCACTGAGGATGACAGGTCATAAAGACAGAAAAAACTTAGGTCATTGATGATGTCAATATGCCACTAAATTTTCTAACTCACAAACCACTCTACCTCCAGATTTCTTAATATGTGAAATAAAGAATATTACTTATTGCAAAGGTAACTTTGTGTTGGATTTTCTGATTCTTGCAGGAAAGAAGTATAAAAAGCTATTTTTTTGTGGAATTTTTTATATGGAATCTTAAAAAAACAGTTTTCATATTCCTTCTTTGAATTTTTCTCATGTTGTCCTGCCTTCCTAACACCATGACATTTTAGTGACATGCACATCTTATGGTCATATTGGAGGCTGTAAGATGAAGTTTAAATTCTCTCATTGGACTCAGCATTAGATCTCAGACCCTGATTTGTGAAGAAGGTTATGGTTCCTGGGCACATGCAAGGCACTAGGGGACACTTATGGATTATTCGGCTCCAAAGACAACTTATTCAGAAATATGTCTGACTGTCTAACAGCAAAGAGCAGGCACAGGAGAGGAGCCAGTGGCAATAAAGTCCATTGGCATATGCAAATGCAGATGGAAAATCAATAAAAAATGATTTTCCTTTTCTTAATTTTATTGTAGGCACAGAAAGCAAGTGCAGCTAGGAGGAAATAAAAACATCCAAGAGAAAGAAAAGACTAGTTTGCTGTGTTGATGTGCTAAGCTGCATTGTTCTGATGTTCTGTCAAGGTGTATCAGAGCTGTAGGAGACTGTAGGAGAGGTTGCAGAAAATACATTTTGCTATATTTTTGCGTGACTCTGAAATAAAATAGATGCATAATATATAAACAGATGCAACATAATCTTTGTGCACAGAGTGGCCACCACATGGAGATGGCAATAGATTGACAAATAACTAAACATTTACAATGTACAGCTATACATGCTAAATAGAGGTACACCAAGCAATACTTCAAGGGATGCCTAACTGTCTGAGAATTGATGGGAGTGGATTATGAGTGGGTTAGAGGAAAGAAGTTCCACAGAGAAGGAAGCATGTGATCTGAATCTTAAAGAATCCACTTAAGAAACTGCAAATAGCTTAGGGTAGCTAGGTTGCATTCTTCCTGTGGAAGTGCAGCAGGAGATTAAGTTGGAGAGACAGGTCAGAGGCAGATCGCAAACAGGGAACAAAATAATGAGGGACTCCATTATAGTGGGGAATGGGTAGTGCAATTAGCCAATTAGTAGGGTTGCTATTTAACTCATTAAATGTATCACTTAAACTGAAATGATTTTTAGAGTGAAAGGGGGTATGATTTATCATTATGATTAGTAATGGGTGTAAACGGGGACAGCGTTGGGTAAACTAGGATGCACAACCACCCTAGTCAAACTGGTATGTATTCAAGAGCTGTTCACTTGATAGAATTAACATTACATAGTGGCTGATCTCTTCAGGGAGTGGTGAGTGAAGATAAAGAACGTAGGCTCATTCTCAGACTTCTGATGTAGGCAAGACTAAAGCTGATTGTTTTCACTGTAATAATAAATATGGGAGAAAGAGCAGGATTTTAAGGAGAGCAAATGAGTTATGTTTTAGATGTGTTGAATTTGAGATGCTGGTAGGAAAGCTAAGTAGTGTTGTCTATAGAAATCCGAAATATAGATTAGGAAATCAAGAGCATGGTGTTCAGTACTAAGATAAAGATTTGGGAATCATTAAAATAAGATGAAAATTGACACAGTAGGGAGGGTTTTATATATACATAAAAGAAGAGAAGAGAAGATCATGGAAAAAATTGAAAAAAAGCTGTCAAAGACAGGAGGAAAACAAAGAAAGAGGAGTTTAGTGGAAAAAAAGGTGAGAATTATTTCAGGAAGGATGCTGGATGAACATCTGTGGTTTTGCCTATTTCTGTAGCTACCCCATTTACCTGATAACAGAGCCCCCTCACCTGTGAAAACCCATCCCCCATGCTCTCTGGGCCCCTGGCTGACACAGGTACACATTCAAGGTAAAGGTAAAATGATGCAGGTAACATGGCCAACAGTGATCATGGCCTACAAGTACTGTACATTCCAAGTCACTAGGAAGAGTCTTGGTTTATGCCTGTGTTCTGGGTAAAATTATTATTATTCTCCCTTTCACTTTCAAAGATATTTTGGTTACAGTGACAAATTGTATGGTTACTTTACTTGAAGGCTCATCATAATCTGACCTTTTCTTGGCCACAATGCTCTCAATTCTCTTCTACACCTGTATCCTGCACTCTGGCCAAATCAGTTTCCTCAAATGCATCACAATCTCTTTTGCATATGAAGCTTTGTGGATTGTATTCCCTATGTATATCTCTTTTTCACTTTATTTTCCAACACAATCCAATGCATCCTTTAAATCCCAGTACATGAATGATCTTCCCAGAGACCAACCCTCCCTCCTCCCAACCCCCTGCCTGGATCCAGTGCCCACCTCAGTGCTCCTGCTGTAGCTGGTACATTTCTGTACTTCTGTAACTTTTTTGTTGGTGTTTTTTTTTTTTTTATATTATTCTTCTTTCTGTCACGAAATTATACGTTATTTGGGGTCAGAGTAAATTACATTTGCCTTTGTTTTCCCAGAAGCTAGACCAACATTTGCCTTCAAAATTACAAATATTGTTAGGTGTTCAACAAATGCTTTTTAAATGAATGAAAAAAAATCGATGAGTATAGATTATTCACTCAGGAAGATTTGCTGTGAAAAAACTGTGTGTTGACTGAGAACACAATCAGTAATGTAAGCATTAATTAAGCTCTTACTGTGTCCCAGGTACTCTTTTACTGCTTTCCATTATATTAACTCATTGACTCTTTAAAACAATCTTTTAATGTAGCTACAGTTCTTATCCCCATTTTACTAATGAGGAAACTGAAGAACAGAGAAGTTGAATAGCTTGCCCTAAATTATGCAGTGAATAAGTGCCAGAACAGAATTTAGTTCCAGGTAATCTGGCGTCTTACTCAGCTCTGTTAACTATTACTTTGTACTGCCTTTCTTGAATATAAGGAATCTAGGTACAAAATTTATTTATTTAAAAAAATATTTAAATGTTTATATACTGTGAAGAAAAAATTCAAATCCACAGTTATCGTTTTTTTTTTTTTAAGTTTTTTTTCCAACAGTTTTTTTGGTGCTATGTAGATAGCTTATTTGTACTTTTGTGCGCTTAAAATTTAATTTGTCAATTTCATTTTCTAAGACCAAAAATGACTTTCATATTTTATCTAACATTTAAGAAAATGCCAAAATAAAAGTTGGGCAAATATTGCCATAAACACTGTTATAAAGTTAGTAATTTTTAAATATGTTATAGAAACATCTTCAATGGTAAGTACATAGATTTTTTTTTGTGATCATAGCACTGGTGGTTCTTTATACTCGTAAACAAGTAAACATAAACAATGTTTTGTTGATGTTTTTGTTTGTTTTCTTTTGAGACAGAGTCTTGCTCTGCTGCCCCGACTAGAGTGCCGTGGCGTTAGCTTAGCTCACAGCAACCTCAAACTCATTGGCCCAAGGGATCCTCCTGCCTCAGCCTCCCTGAGGAGGCTGGGACTACAGGCATGTACCACCACGCCTGGCCAACTACAGGCACACACGACAATGCTCAGCTAATTTTTCTATTTTTAGTAGAGAGAAGGTCTCATTCTTGCTCAGGTTGTTCTCAAACACCTGACCTCTGCCTCCCAGAGTGCTAGGATTATAGGTTTGAGCCACCATGCCCAGCTAGGTAAACATAAACAATTAGGCTTAGCTGCTTTAACTGGCTATCAGTTCCTTTGACTAAACTTTTGATTAAATAATTAATAATAATAACAATAATAAAAATTAAGATCTGTGAGAAAAAGATTTCTGTTTTTTATAAACTACTCAGTTTATAGCATTTTGTTATAGCAGCCTGAATGGACTAAGACAGTCCATACATATACTTTTAAACTAAAGCAAACTCATTAGCAGAAAATTAATTTGAATTAACTTGTTTGGTTAAAATGACTAGTTAATTGCTATCATATGGAAAACTTTAATTTACTTTCTGACTTTATAATCCTCCAAAATTTCCCCTACTCTCAAAATAATTTTAAAAACATTTTGAACTAATCCTTTTTGTGTAAAACATTTCTCAAATTGTAAAAGAAATATACATTTCATTGTCAAAAATGATGATGTAAGAATTGACATTTTGAGATATATTCTTCCAATTTTTAATTTTATAAAATCAAAGGATTATAGGTATATTGATAGATGAACATATTTAGATAGATACATATATACATGGAAAGTATATATTTTTAAACACTACCTTTATTTTTCAATTAAAAAATTTATATTATGAAATACTTTTTAAAAGCTATCAAATAAAACATTCTATAAGTACATCTTAATTAAACTATTTACCAATTGCCAATATGACATTTAGGTCAAATTTAGGATTTATTTTTATAAACAAAATTGATAAAAATCACTATGCATGTCTTTGTTCACATTTCTGATTATTCCCTAGGAATTTTTTTTAACAAATGGAATTACTGGATCAAAGATTTTAAGCTTTATTGATATTTATTTTAAAATTGTTTTTCAGAAAGGGTGTACTAAATTAGTGTCTCATTAGAATATGATGAGAGTATCTTTTTTATGCCCTTGCTTGCAATGAGAAATACGATAAATTATTGCTAATTTTGAGAGTAAAAATTTTATTATACTTAATTTGCATATCTTTTATTTGTGAATTGAATTTTTCTCATATTTATTAGCTATTTGCATCTTTCCTATAACTTGTATCTCTCATTCGTATCATTTGTGGTATGATTTTCATACCGAATTATGTGTACTAATTATAGCTATTAACATTTTGTTAATTATTTTCGTGACATTATTTTAATCCTATGTTTATTTTTTGTGTTTCCTTTATCTTCTCAGGCCAAATGTTTTGATTATCATGATATTTAAAGAAATAAAGTTATGTCGCCAAAATCGTTCCATTAATATGCTACATAGTCTTTAAACATTGGCAAATAACTGGATAGGTGATCGAATTTTTCAATTATCTTATTAGTAATATCAGTTTCTAAGTCTCTACCTTAATATTTAGAATATAAGTGTTTAGAATGAGTAAACACTGATTTAAAGTTAGAGAAATAGTACAAAATCTCTTTCCTAATTTTTGTATTGAAAACATTCTACTGAGTACAGAGATAAAGATAGGGTCTGGCCTTCAGTTTTATGCTTTAATTATTCACTTTATTCAAATAAAATTATAAGTAGTTAAGATGCTGACAGTTGTGGCTCCGATTTATTAATAGTTGCTATTCACTTAAGGATATGATCTGTTTTCAAAGAGGCTCACGCTTGTCAGAATATTTGCAAATCTCTAATCTTCAAACTACAGAAATGATATTCAAATATAAAAAGTATAGGTGTTTTTGGATTTTGAAGGGAATTAAGTTTGGTTGTATAAACTATTGAAATTATTAATATTATACATTCTAAACTGGGTAATAATTTAATTAGCCTGCTACAAGGACTATTTAATGGAATTAATGACAAAATCTGACTGAAACCTCAACATCCAGTATCGTATAATTCTTTCCATCAAATTTTCTTTAGGATGAGCCTGGAGAGGTGCTTGAAAAGAGGGATTTTTGTTTCTATTATGATGGAGAAAATAGAGTTTCATTATTTCAGGATCTAGTTGCGCAAAATTGTCTACCAATAGTCATTCGATCTCAACTGGAATATCATTTATTCCTCAAACTGGGGCACTTTTGATAGTAAAAGTAGCTGGTTGTGTAATTAAAATGATAGAATTTTAAAAATAGTTATAATTAGATTTATTTTATTAGTGGGCCTATAAATTAGTTCCTATGCAATTATTTATTATTTTAGTATTATTAATATTATGTGAGCTCATTATCATCAAATCATAGGCCTTCTCTTTTTCATTCTATAATTATACCTAATATAAATTTACTCAATTAAAAATAGGAGCTCCATTAAAATTCTTTCTAAAAGTTTAGATATTTCAATATGCTCTTAATGAATTTCAAAATTACATCTTCCATTCCATTTGCACACTTTCCGTTTCATCAATTCAATTTCTCCCATGCCTTTTAAGGGATTTCAATATTTTTCTATATACAAGCATTATTTTCAATCACTGCTATTTGCTTAAAGCTTCAATAGTTGAAATTTGGGTGCTCCAGGATTTTGTTTAAAGATTTCCAAAATTTTGAAAAACATGCAATCAGAATTTTGGGGACTTATTCACTAAATATTTAATACATTGATAAGATAACTAAGTAAATTTATAAAGAAGTCATCCAAAGATTTAATTATTTCTAAAAGGTCATGAGCAGCAGAAAGACCAAGTATGTATTGGCATGCTAAAGTATTTTAAAAATTTATTTCAATATCAGCTTAATCACTAAAATTTGTAATTCAATTAGAAATATACACACATATACAAGTATAAAGATAGATATATGAGGTGTAAAAATATTCATAAATTTTGACAACTATAGTTTTATTTCTCTTGGTAGAAAAATCATGAATTATCGAGGCCATCTTTTCTCCAAGCTCACTTTGTTGTGCACCACAACATTTCAAATATTTCTGTGCCACAGATTTCTTAATTTAGTTACAAATTTATTTTATGTCATGATGCTGTACTCCATCAAAATTTGTATTTATGTCATAGCAACAAAAATAAATAACTTTATCTTCAATTCACCTACCCCAACCTGTAATTTTCCACTAACACAGCTGCCATCCCTAAAGACCATGAAGAGTCAGCTGTGTTGAATCTCTTTTTTGCACATTCACTTTCCTTATGAGTTGTCCTTGAAAGGGGGCTATTGGTTATGTTGAGTCCACAATGGGAAGAGACAGGTTATTACAGCTGGTCTTCTTTAAGATTAACTGCCATTTAAAGTGAGAACTCCATTTCCTCCATTTGTCACACACACTACTAGACATGATCATGGCAGAGACTGGGAGTATGAAGCAGAGGTTTACCCAATTCATCCTGGCTTATTTTTATTCATAATAATAATAATACTTTGTTAAAAGGTATATTGATCAAGAACAAAATGCTAAACTGGATGAGCGGGCCATCAGGACAACATGAAAATGCTTTATTCCAGGGAACCATAATGTATGATCATCCTATTTAATAAGTGAATTGGTGTCTCTTGGCAAACCCTTTTGTTCTTTTATTTTTGGTTAAGTATTTGTATTCATTGTATTTCTCTTACTCACATGGAACTAAATCATTGTGAATAAAATTATATTATACAACTTTTAAGACATTGAAGGTTATCCAAAATTATTGCTATTAGTCATAATAGCAGTATTTTGAAATTAAATCATTTACAAATTTGTTAGAAATATTTTAAAAGATCAAAGAACTCATTCATTTATTTATTTGCTATAGTATGTAGAGCTTAGTTTCATAGTGCAGATAATTTTACAGGTTTAATACTCCAAGACCAAATACATAATAATCTAATTAAATATTACTTAACTTCCCTCAGTATTCATATTTGTTGTTCTTAGTTGCATGTAGTATGTATCATGTCATTATACAATGGCAGAATTAAGAATTTTACCTGCAGATATTTTTTGCTAACTGCTCATTTTCAGTTTCAAAAGATATTTGAACCCAAGCATCATGTTATCTTTATCATCTCATCTTTCTGTTGGATTCATATTGCTACAATCTTGTGTGGCTGTTTGGAGGGAAATATTGGAATCAGCTGTTGATAAGACTTATGGATACTGTCAAACATTTTTTCACTGATATATTACTTTACTGTATCCTAACATAACAGTAAGATGTTATGAAATATGAGATTTGGGCCACACAACACAATACTGTATGTGCTAACAATGCAAATGATATAATTTTAACACAAAAAATCATAAATACATTGTATTTATGTACTTAACACAATAATATTCTTGCAAGTATTTTTATAACCAAATGAACATAACCTCCAAAGTAGGAAGAATAATCAATACTGAGCCCAGCATACAGTTTGTGGACCAATAAAAATAACATGGTGATAGCATAAGCGTTGTTGGAAAGTTTGGGGTAATTTATTAGTAATAGATATTTCAGATGTTAGGGTGATAAGCTTACATATCTAAAGCCTGTTTTCCTTGGTTAATGTGGCCGGCGAGCAGGTACCTGCTTTGTCCTCAAGTCTCTGTGACTCACATTCTCAAAGCTGTACACTGGACGGAAGCAAATCATCTTTTCTTATTTAACAGCACTGCTGTTCCCCTAAAATGCATCTTCTCCAAGCCAATCACCAATGCTAGTCTAGTTCAGTATTTTAGTAAATCTCACCTAGATTATTGCAACAGCATTCTAAATGATCTCATTGTTTCCAGTTTTATTTCTAATAGCTACCAGATTGATTTGTTTAAAGCACAAATCCAACCAGATCGTCCCCCTAATTAAAACTGTTTAGGAGAAACTGTAAAACTCATATGTTGTTGGCAGGAATGTAAAATGGTATAGCTACTTTGGAAAATAGTTTGACATTTTCTTAAACAGAAAAGCATAAATTTACCACATGACCCAAGAATTCTATTCCCCAGTATCTACCCAAGAGAAATGTAAAAATATGTCTATGCAAAGACTTGTACGTGAATGCTTGCAGCAGCATTATTCATAATAGCCAGAAAAATGGAAACAATACAAATGTCAATCAACTGGTGAAAAGATAGGCAGATGATGATATATCCATACCGCAGAATACTATTTGACAACACAAAGAAACAAACTACAGATACTTGCTACAGCATGGGTAAACCTCAAAATCCTTATGCTAAATGAAAAGAACCAGATGCAAATGACTACATATGATATGATTCCATTTATGTGACATGTCCAGACATGGCCAATCTGCAGACACAGAAAGCAGATGAGTGTTTGTCTGAGATTGAGGGCAGGAGTGAGGAGTCACTGTCAACGGTTATGAAGGATATTTTGGAGTGATGGAAATATTCTAAAAACTAGATTGTGTCGATGATTGCACAGCTCTGTAAATTTAATAATCATCGAATTGTTCACTTAAGTGAATTTTAAGTTATGTAGATTATGGCTCAATAAAGCTATTTAAAAAACAAACAAAATTTTATAACAGCAAACTCTTCAGGATCCTGACAACAGGATCCAGCCTAGCATCCTACGTGCTGTTCACAGGAAGCTCCCACTCCTGCCTCTTTCTTACCTCTCCGCTCACACTCGCATCTTATCGGCCCCAGCACGCTAAGTAAACTCCTATGTGTTTCTGATAGTTCCTTGTACATTCTAAACTTTCTTGACTCTGTGCTTTCACTCACTCCCCAATACAAGAAATGCCACTCTGCATTATCTCCCTGTCCCAACTCCTTTACCAAGCGTCCTTCTGATTCATTCCGAAAGCCTCAGCTCCTGCCACATCTCCAACGAAAACTACCTTCGTCTCTGTCATTTTTTCCACCTGATCTCAAAATTAAACACTCTCCCTAATGTTCCCATAATACCTCAAAATAGAATAACAAATGTTTTTACAGCTGTTTATTTATGAGTCTGCCTCTTTCTTTGCACTCGGAGTTTATTATTAGTTTTGGTATCTCTAGAACCTAGCACAGTGTTTTGCACAGAGTATGTGCCCAAAATATTTGTGGAATTATGAATTGATGTATAATTCATTAATTGTGTATGGCTGCTAGAGTTTCAGAACCATTATTTATGGGGTATTCTCATCCAACCTGACGTGAACTACTTCTTCAACCTCATTTTTGGCAGGTGAATTCCAAGAGAGATGACATAATAACATCTACATGAGATCACAGGTTAAAGCATTTCGTTTATGAACTCACATCGGTTCATGTTTTGCAGAATGTAAAATGGCAAATCTTTTGAACAAATCCATCACTTGTACATAGGCTGGATCAAGTGTAATCATGTCGTGACTGGTGGCTCCTCGCAATGATGATAGATAACACCATCCAACGGACTGTCATTTCCTGACATGATTTATAGTTCACAGTAGAGACCACAAGGGAAGACGGATGGCCACTTGGGGACTACCTGTTACAGGTGAGGAATGCAAGATTATTTTCAGCTGTCATGAAATCACCTCATCGGGAGGATTTGGAAGCTAGTCAATAGGCAGTGGGTAAACAAATACTCCAGGCAAACTAAACACCAACAAATGACAGATTTCAGACATGGGAGTTCAGATAAAGCTAGGAGTTTCACACTGCTTCATTTAGTATTACTAGAACCGTGTAGGGGATTGTGGTATTACTAAATTCTGCTGTGTATCGAAATGAAGCCGCAAAAATGAACACTATTTCCTAAGGCAGTAATACCAAGCAGGTATCATTCTATACACTATAAGTGATTTGTTTGGTTCAAGGCTCTAAGGATTATGATTGAAAACAAAATGCATAGCAAATGTTCTAAATACAAACTGTGAACATAAATATGTTATTTATTCATAACCCTCTGAGAAGATATGAGAAGAAAAACAATTTAGAAAATGGCAGAAGGAACAATATGTAACCTTATGAATTTTTGGTGTGAATTCACAGACTGTTGAGCAGAATTCCATGTGCCCATGTAGAGCGATCTATCTCAGGTTTGTAGAGAGGCCAATAATGTCTTCCTAAAAGTTCATGGAACTTCCTAAAAGTGCTGAAAGAGTCTTTTATACACAATGAACTGGAACTTCTATTGGTTGCAGCATAGGAGTTTAATTGTTCTTTCTCTGGCTTTAATTTTAAAATTTATTAAAGAGTACAGAAATCAGTTAAAGATGGCAGAGTAAAGACATCGCTGCCCTGTTCTTTGAAAACAACTTAAAACCAAAACACAGAACAAAGAAGCAGAAATGAAAACCCAGAGGGCTGCAAAAGTGTTGCGAAATTTAAATCTAGTTAAAATGAGGAAAGCAGTGGGACGTGTGTGCCTCTGTGTTCACAGAAAACATACAGAATTATCCAAAGGTAAGTTGCACTTTCCAAAATGTCAAGTCAGTGACCTCTTCTTTGAAATAGCAAGAGCTCAGTTGCGGTGTGGGGTATTGGGGCATCGTTAACCCCGTTGGCCACAATAGAATGACAGGGAAGGTGGAGCAAAGTAAAGTGCCTACGGTACTATCTATCTTTGCCCAAAACTGCCCCAAACGAAAAACAAAAAACAAAAAGCAAACAAACAAACAAAAAGCAATCAGCTCAGCTGAGTGGAAGGGAAAATGTTGTTAGTAAGCAATCTTTCAGTTGATTATTTCATATACAGAAGTAATATAAAATCCATGTCACTATATTCACTGTGCAATACGGAAAGTTTATACCAACCCAGGGAAGAATCAAAATCCTGGGACAGCCTTTTGTTGGAAAACATTTCAAAAGAACATACATGAATGCAAGCTACCTGAATATCCAACTCACTCCACAGATGTTCTTTCTAACGTTCTTTCTAACCCTTTAATGCATAGTTGGCCTGGGGAAAAACAACAATAATAAAAAAGATAAACATAAAAGAAAACACATGAGATATGCATAAAAAATTCTGCAAAAGAAAAATTAGAAAAAATATAAGAAAACATCAAAAATATTTTGTCATAAAAGACTTGAAAATTATGAGAAAACTCTTCCCTGAGAAGTCTAAGTTTTAAGATATAGTTTTCCAAAATACATATATTTAATGTAATTACTAGAAAATCTGAAAGCAGAGAATATGCTTTCCAAATTACAAGACTAAAACATACACACACAAGAAACATAGACAATATAACAAAATAAATATATAAATGGCATTAAATACTGAAACATGACATAAAATATCAGAGCTAATTGTCAATCGGTAAATATAAATGGGATAAAATCACTCATTAAAAGTAAGAGACCATTGATTTGGGTCACAAATAACATAGGTGCTATGTATAATATTCATCTAAAATTAAATAAGGGCTGGAAGTAAAATACAGGCAAACAAATTCAAACTAAAAGCAAGCAAGGGTCATTTTATTAAAATCATATAAGGTCCTATTTAGGGAAAACAACATGAAACTACAAAACAAAAGACATTTAATGAAAAGATTTAAATTTATAATTAAATTTTATTATGAATCTTAATAAACTAAACAGCACAGCATCAAAGTTCAAAATGACAGACTTTCAACAAATGTAAAGAAATTATGCTGAGTGAAAAAAGCCAATCTCAAAACATTGCATACTTTATGGTTCCATTCATATAACATTTTTGAACTGGCAAAGTTGTAGAGATGGAGAACATGAGTGTTGTCAGAGGTTGGGAGAGCCTTTGAATATAAAAGGGTAGCAAGAGGCTTCTTATAATGAAACTGTTCTGTGTCTTGACTGCAGTGGTATCCACAGGAAAATGCACATGTGACAAAGTTGTGCAGAACTGACACACACAAGCAAATGAGTGAATGTAAAACTGACACCTGAATAAAGTTGATAAATTGTATCATTGTCAATTTCCTAGTTATGGTATCGTACTGTAGTTATGCAAAATGTTATCAGTTAGGAAAACTAGAGAAAGGTATATGGAATCTGCCCCTATTATTCCTTACAACAGCATAGAATCTACAATGATCTCAAAACTAAAAAAAATAAAGAATAAAAAATAATAATTCAAGGTGCCAACACAGCTAAAAAGAACATAAATAAAACTGAATGGAAAAAAAACTGAAAAAACATGCCAAGATATATCAAAATTGGCACACTGCTTCTAATTTATTAATATTTAAATAGGCCAAGATTATAGACAGAGAATTCACTGAAAAGGAAACTCAAAAGACTCTTAAGTAAGTAAAAACATACTCATATTTGCTTATAAGACCAATGTAATTCAAACCGAAATGAAATAGATTTTTTAGCTACTGTATTTACAAGGATCAATGGTTTGATAATAAATGGCATTGGCAGGAGGTTTAAGGACAAAAGCACCTTCATGTACTATTGGTGGGAATGCAGGGGATGTATCACTTTGAAGGCTATTTAGCAATTATCCGTCAAAATTAAAAATTCACTTGCCACTTTACAGAAATTTCGCATCTAGAAATTTGTTTAACAGGTATGCTAGCCCATATATATTATAAAATACATTCTGTATAAGCATTGCATGTAGTAAGGAAGGATTCATAATTACATAAATGTTTATTAAAGGCTAGTGATTCAATAAATTACAGCACAACCATGCAATAGAATATGCTGCTAGAAAAAGTGAAGCAGTCTGCAGGCATACCACCTTCGGCATGCCTGATCCCATCTGATCTTGGAAGCTAAGCAGTGTTGGGCCTGGTTGGTACTTGGATGTGAGAAAAAGTGAAGTAGCTCTCTATATTCCGATAGGGAGTAATTTCCAAATTGCTGTGTTAAGAGAAAATCACAAAGACATGAACAGTGTGTATCAGATATCCTCAAATGTGTAACATTAAAAGGCACATAACCATAAACAGACACACATGCACTTGCACATACAGGTTTCTGCAGAATTTGCAACATACTCAATAGTGGCAGCAGGGGCTTTGGTTTGGATAGCTGCACCCATTCTCCTTAGGACCCATCACCCAGCTTGAAATAGATAATGTGTATGTCTCATTACTGATGTATCTCATTACTGATGTGTCTCCCCAGAGCCTAGCCTTTGCTTAGTACATTGTAGTGGCTAAATAAACATTTGTTGAATTGAATTGAACAATATTTTTATCTTACTCGCCCTCCAGGAGTAACTCGACATTGCAAACGTTAGTTAATTTCATTTGTACGAAGCTTTATACTTTTTACAAACTGTTTCTAATACACAGTCTTATTTGATCCTCAAATGTTTTTCAAGTTATACAAACTATTTGCAAGTTTTACATATATGCGTATGTTTCAGTTGTACCCTGCAACTGAGTTATGGGTACCTCCACAACAATTGCATTCCTCCTATAAATGCTATGTTCATACTTTGTTGCTTTCCCCCGTTTACTTTCCAATTCTTTTCTAATGTCTTTGACTCTTCTGGTGAGTTCTTCTCTTAGACATTAATGATCTACCCCACTCTTTTATTACACATTTGTGATTTATTATTTTCTTTCTGCTTTCTTTTTATTAACAAGACACTTAAAAAAAAAAAAGACACTTTAGTTCTGTGTCCTTCGAGTATTGCTTTGAAACCTATTTAGAAAGTAGGTGTTGCAATTTTCCCTCCCCACTCCCACCTCCATCCACCTTTCTACAGAGCAACAATTCCTTCCCTAGCCCAGGAATTATTGGCTCAGGCCAGCAGTTTGTCATAAAATATTCTACATGACATCCATGCTTTGTCCTAGCTCTTCTATTTCCTGCAGACTCTTAAAGATCTTTTTTAATATCCTTATTCTCAAATCCATCAATTTCCGTGTTATAAGGAGAGAAGGCCTTTGCAATTACTCTATGTAATGCATTCCTGACTTCTTTTTTAAGGATCTCATCCTCTATTCTTCATTTAATATATTCTTTTGAAAAATCAGCCTTTTCTGCTAGCCCATTTAATACTATTATTTACTGTTCTGTTTCCATTTTCCAGACCTTTTACCTTTCTCCTAAATTCTTTAAAAACCTGAGTGGTGCACTCAAAAATAGGATCACACTGTGTCCATTTCCAGAGCCACTTATTTTTTTTTTTTCTGCTTTTGATCAATTGTTTATGGTAAATTAATAACTTTGTATTTTTATCTGTTTAATTTCTTATTTTTGAAATGGTTCAATTAAAAAAAAACACTTTGCAATCATTTGCAGTTTTGAGCAAATGCATTGAGCCCAGTCTTCTTGACCACTCTAGTGGGTTTCTAGAAATTTCTTGATCTTTCTTCTCTCTCCTTTTCTTTTATTCTTTGAGTTTTCAAGACATTGTTTACAGTTTTCTCATTGCATGTTTTTTCTATCTCTTTAGTAATCATGTCTGCTGAGGATATCACCACATTTTCTATTTTGAGCTGCAGCTATTAGGATAGGTCCTTTATTGGCCAGGACACTGCACAACAAACGATCTCAAAATGCAATGGTTTACAACAACAAGCATTTCTCTTTCTCAGTCATGTATCTGTAGGTCAGAGGAGACATTTCTGCTCCAGGCTGAGTGTTGGCTACCTTTGGGCCCAGCCGCCCCCTGGTTCTCCCTAACTTAACAGTTATTGGGTATGTTCTCATGGTGAGGTACAGAAGACCCATGTGGACATGTTTAAGCCTCTGTTCATGTCCCTTGGAACTTTCCATTGGTCAAAACAAGTCATAGGTTTACTGCATTTCCTCTGCTCTACTGCATAGGAAGGAGTGAAGAATTGACAACAAGCATGTAATCTACCACAGTTGTATATTTTGGGCTTCTTTGGACATCCTATGTCTATGTACCCTCTTCCTCCTCAAGCAGAACCCTGCTTTCTCCCCTGTAGTCACCGCACCTTGCACGAAGTTCAGTCTCTCAGGATGATGTACAGTCCCCTCCACCAGGCCTTGATTTGGCTTCTTATGGTTCAGTTACCTAGATACTTTTATTAATGTAAAGACATGGATAACCCCTCTGGTGTACAGCAATCATCAGCTCCTGCTGAGAAGAAATAGTGGGGGCTCGCTGTTCCAGCTGTGGAGTGAGGTTTTTTTTTGTTTTTTTTTGTTTTTATTCCAGGGTATTGTGAGGGTACAAACACTACAGTTACACTTTATGCCTTTGCCTCACCCAAGTGCGGGTTAAAGGCATGCCCTTCCCACCCCCCCTTAGTGCTCCCCGTGTCCTTTAGTTGTTGATTTGCCCCCCCATCCCCCTAATCCCTAGAGAGTATTTCTGCCATGTGATCAACCTAGTGTTGATCAGTTAGAACCAGTTTGATGGTGAGTACAAGTGGATCCCATTCTTCTGCTCTTGTGATGCCTCACTTTGGATAATGGACTTAAGTTTAATCCAGGAAAGTGCAAGAGGTGCTAGATCACTGTCGTTTCTTATGATTGAGTAATATTCCATTGTAAATATATACCAAATTTTAATAATTCACTCATGGATTGACGGGCACTTGGGTTGTTTCCACATCCTTGTGATAGTGAATTGTGCTGCCATAAACATTCGGGTGCAGATGTCTTTATCATAGAATGTTTTGTGCTCTTTTGGGTAGATGTCTAATAGTGCTATTGCTGGATCAAATGGTATTTCTATTTTTAGCTCTCTGAGGTATCTCCAAATTCTTTTCCACAGAGGTTGCACTAATTTGCAGTCCCACCAGCAGTGTAAATGTGTTCCTGACTCTCCACATCCTCGCCAGCATTTGTTGTTTTGGGATTTTTTGATAGAGGCCAATCTCATCGGGGTTAGGTGATATCTCATTGTGGTTTTGATTTGCATTTCTCTAATGATTAGAGATGTTGAGCATTTTTTTATATGTTTGCTGGCCATTATTCTGTCTTCTTTTGAAAAGTTTCTGTTCATTTCCTTTGCCCATTTGTTGATGGGGTTGTTTGATTTTTTCTTACTGATTTTTTTGAGTTCTAGATAGATTCTGGTTATCAGCCCTTTATGAGATGTGTAGAGAGCAAATATTTTTTCCCATACTGTGGGCTGTCTATTTGCTCTAATGATAGTTTTCTTGGCAGTGCAGAAGATTTTTAATTTGATTTGTGGAGTGAGTTTTTAATTTGTGCATCTAGCAGTCCCGGGTTCTGCTCTTCAGTGAGAATTCTCTTATCCATTTCCTCGGTGGCTTCTGGATTTGCCCTTTGGGAGGGTCTTCCTCCTGTTATCCTCTGTGGCCACATCGGGAGCATGTCTTTCCTAAGGATTACACATATGTAGCAAGCTTTTTCCTATTAGGATTTAGGATCCAATGGATTGCTTTTGGACAATAAGTCCCCTTAAAAACAAGGTAGGCTTTCAGCATAGTTGCTTTTTGGTCTTCTCCAAGTGTGAGTAAATGCAACCAAAGATCCTGGATAAACAGAATTTTTAAGCATGAGAACTCTGGTCTTTTATTTATAGACTACTGTGCTCTGCCCGTCTAAATACTGTTCAGCTTGCTGTCTGCTGCACTGAGAACATGTGAAATAATGCACTATCTTTTCCAGCAGGCTAACAACTTTTGTATGGTGTGGCACCAGTCATTTTTAATGCTAAGACTAGTATTTTCAGACACTTCTTTTAACTGTTTCAATTTGGGGTATAAAAAGTTGGCCTTTTTAGCCCTGAATGTTTTCAAATTACCAGACTCTCAGTAAATTGAGATTGTAGGTTATAGACAAAGAGGACCACCCTTAGCAAAGATGCAAATCTCCCCAATTCAGCTCTGACTGGCCAGGCAGTTCCACCTTGGGTTCCTTATTCTTTCAGGATTTTGCTAGCAGCCCATACCAATATTCTACATATATTTTGCCATTTCTCCTAATACTATATAAGGCCTTTGTCCACATAGTTGGCCTTCCAATGTATAGCAGGTGATGATTTGAGTATTTTGTAGGTGTATAATAAAGACCATGACATTTTCAGTTTTCCTTAGCTGAGTCATTACTGTGCACCTACTCAGCTCTGCCTCTGATCCAGTGCTACATTTTAGTTTCTGTGACTTGAAGCACCTCTCTTCCAGGAACTAAATCAGTTGGAATAAGCTTTAAATGTGTATATGCAGCAAAAGAAATAATAGTGGAAATGACAGTGGCTCAATGAAGACAGAAGCGTATTTTTCATTCACGTAACAAGGAAGTGTGCAGATGAATCACCCAAAGCTGCTCTGGTGGCACACAGACGTCATCAAGCACCCAGTGTGGTTTTCTTTCTGCTACTCCAGTTTTAGCACAGGGCCTCCTTCTTTGAGTTTATCTATAGTCTAAAGTGGCTGCTATAGCTCCAGCTTCTGTGGTAGCAGGAAGAGGTGCAGAAAGATAAAAGACTATCCCTCCATCTGGTAGTAGTTGGCTCCCTTTAAGCAGCCTTCCCAGAAAACTACCACAAAATAGTAAGCTTACTCTCATTGGTCAGGGATTGGATGTAGAGTCTTCTCTTGCTACAAGGCAGGATGGGAAGTATAGTATTTTATTCATTAACTGAAGCCAGTTGGGGTTTGGTTAATAAAGAAGGAGGATATCATAGGTATTGAGAGTCTGCAATTAACTGTCTCTACTAGAGAAGCAAATTCATTCTTTGCCATGAGACTTTTATTCTCATCCTTTAAAACACATTCAGTTAAGCTTTGACATCTCGAAAGGACAGAAAACATTTCCTCTTCTTTATCATCCTCATATCATAATTTAAGTCATCCCTATTATAACAGCAATTTACTCATCCTCCATATACATATGCCACATTTTTGACCTTTGTGAAAATTAATTTGAGTCATTACTCTAGTCTTATTAAAAAAGGCAGAATCTTTTTCTTTATATAGCACAATAATAATTCTTTTACACAGATCTTGTCAAGCTAACTAGTCCATTTCCTTTTCTTTTAAATACGTTGCAGACTGCTACTCTGTTTATCTAAATAGATTTTTTTAAAAAATTGAAAATGACCTTAGAGATCATCTAATTTAATCCTCTCATTTTGCAGATGAGGACGCTGAGGCCTGAAGAGAGTATATTAAGCCACTCATGTCACAGAGCAAGGAATTAATAAGCAGTCTTCATGCCTATATTCTTGGATTTGTTTGCAATTAAATGTGTCCACATAGTACTTTTTGCCTCTCCATCACACACCAAATTCCCTTCTACGTTTTTTAGTTATGCAGTTAAAGTCTCTTTCCAACCATTCTTATTATATGCAGGAGATAAGTCATGACCCGAAATAATATTTCCTTTTCAAATTCCTCTTACAGATGGGGATGGAGCACAGTATATTCATAACTCTGATATTTCCTCTCACTGAGGAAATCACACATACAATCATATATCTTCTACCTCAAATCTCATATATATCTTTGAACATTTACATTTGTGTGACTGGCAACCCTTCTCCCTTTATGATTTTTCTTTTCCTTTTTGGCTGGTATAAAGAGCCTTGAACCAAGTTCCCACCTAAGCAAAAGTAAATTCTCTTCTTGTTCCTTCTTCTAAACTGAATCTTGTTCGCCACCTCCTCCCAATTCATTCTGTTTGGTGATTAACTTAACAGCATTTGCAGTCTACCTTTGACATGCAGAGTACCAAGAAATCTGTCTATGCCTTAGAGTGGGAGCATGCAACACAAATAACATTAAAACATATATTTGGCTTGATCCTGGGAAGCTCCCTTTCAACTCCCAGGTCTCTTTCCCTATTCTCGTTTTCCTCCTACTGCTTCTCTTTATCGCCAGAATACAGCAAGTAGTAAGAACATAAAATGTTTTTTGCATTGTTTTGGACTTCAGACACTTTACTGCTTTTTGCTCTATCTTTCAGTGTCTCCTTTGTAGCGGATAAAAAACTTGTGGTGATTGCTTGGTTGAGAGACTGGACGTCTGGGTTTGGTGTGCATCACAGGGTGAATGCAGGACTTTGCACATTCATGCTTATGGGTCATACTTTGGTACTGTTGCTATTGCCAGTTAGCCTTTTTTTAAAAAATGCTAAATTCCACATGACTTTGCTCACACCATACTTTCATTTTCTCACCCATCTCTTGGAGAATATACTTGACCTTAATCTCTGTGTTCAGTTTCCTAATTCTTTCCCTTTTCCAAGTCCCACTCACTCACCCTGTCTCTCAGGTAGCAGCATTGAATTCTTTCCAAACTGAACTATTGCTTTCAACAACAAACATAATCATGAATATACAGCTTAATATGATGATCAGCATTCAGTAAATGAAAATTGTTCTTATTTTTCTTAAGTGATCTACACTATACTTCTGCATGGTGGATATGGCTGGCATGAAATGTGTTAACGAAATTGTAAGATACTCATAAGGCCAGTTGAACACCATCCAGGGAATTATGACAGCAAGGCAAAATAAATTGATTTAAAATCTCCCTCATTGACTTAACCTAGATAAATAATATGACTTTGTTCTTGCCTATTACATCTTAATTATAGAACTCTACTCCATTTTAGTTTTGGGTGTGATAATATGAGACAAAAGAAGAGGCAAGGAATTTGCAATAAGGAACACTTGAGTTTAAGGTCTGGCTCCATCAGTAACCATTATGTGAAATTGGGCAAGTTTCTTGAACTGTTAAGATCTCACTTTCTTTTAGGTATCATTGGGTTGGTGGGAGTATTAAATTGGAATAACCATATCCAACTGTCCTGGTGCATGTTAAAAGTGCCACAAAAGTTAGTTCTCTTCTCCCTTTTTTAATGACATTTATTACATACTGCTTTTAAAGTTTTATATATATATATATATATATACACACACATATCTTTTTCTTTCCTGTATCCATCTGTAAAAGCCTGACTAATTATTTTTCAATATAATCTTTAGAGTCTATAAATGGAAGTATGTTCTTTTCCATTTTTGAAAAAAAAATACATTAAGGAAGGAGAAGATCAGCTAGCAATTTGGATGAAGAAAGCATAACTGTAAGTCTAAATTAAACCCAATTGCTGGGTATATTTGTTTCCTTGAAAATCTGACATAAAATATGCTGCTTCCTGGTGGTAAAGAATTGATGTGATTTTATTTTGAATAAGCTTTGAAGGAGAAAACTATATATCTTCAGCATTTTTTCATCTTATCTGTATAAAATGGCAACTGATTTAAGTAAAAGCTCTTCAGGAAGTGGTCTTGTAAACTTAGCTCTAATAAACTGAATGTCAATGTGATTAAAAAAAAATCCTTACTGGGTGTGGGGGGGGGAACAACTCTACTTCATGCCAAGTCTGGAAAATGTGCTTTGCTGCAACTTAGATTTTCGATATACTCTTGGAGTCCATTCACCTAGTTTTTGTATCACACAAACTCCCAGGGAGAGTTTGGGTGAAACAAACACCGGGTTTCCCCCAGTAGATACTGGCGATGAGGCACAAGAAAAGCTTGTGATCATTTTGCTTCGCGATGAGCACTTTTCTTCAGGATATCCTGCTTACAGACATCTGAGGAAGAGGGGCTCCTCTCAGCACATTTGCAGGTGACAGGGACCCAGGATCTAGGTTTGACAGTGGGAGAATGATGGGCTTATTCCAACAAGAGACATTTACAGAGAATACTATAACATCCTTTACCTAAAGGTGAAAAATGGACTCTACAGGTTCAGGGAAGCTACGATGGATCTTAATTGCACAAGCACTGGGAAAAAACACTCTTTTAATTTTGTCACTACTACAGCTCCTTCCCTAGCCCTTGCGCTGTTGGGCACAGAGCTGACCTCCTCTTCTGACTGGGGCTGGCCTGTTACCCTCCACTGTGCTCCCTGTTTTCCACTCCCCTCACACCCAACTTCTCTGAGCTCCCGGAGCACTTGCTGTGTGCTGATTAGACCCTGGGCCTTCACCAATTATTTCTTCTTTCTGGAACTTTCTTCACCCTTCTTTTTACATGGGTAACTCTTATCTATCCTTAGACATAGACTCAGATTAAACGCTTGGGAAAACTACCAGGCCTCCACACACACACTGGGTTATGTGCTTACAGAGTGTCCCCAACTTCAGCAGTTTTATAATCAGGGCTTGCTATATCATTTGAAGATCCTAATGCAAAATGGAAGTGCACCGCCTGCCTGCAGCAGAGGAAACCAATTTCCCCTTCACATGGGCCAGCACCTCTACACATGTAGGCAGGCAACCCCAGAGCAATTGCAGTCTCCCTGCTGGGATGCACGTGACGGAGGGTGGATGGGAGGCAGACACCAAGTCACCTGCCAAATCTGCTATGGCACTGCCACTCGGGGGCAGAGACAATGCCCGCTACTCCCAGCTGCACCCTCACAGCTGCACGATGCCATGGGGACCTGTGCCTGCGACTGTCCTTGCGCTCATGCCCAGAGGCCCGTCTGCTGCTGAGACCCAGTTGCCACTAGCGTGTTGGGGCAGGGAGGGAAAGGCCAGGCAGGGCCTCCCGGAGGGGTGGGAGAGGCAGTGAAAGGTGGGACTGTGCCAGGGCCGAGGTTCCAGGCTCCAGACACAAGCTCCATCGTCCCCTTGGATTTTATTTGCAAAACACAAACTTAAAGATAAAATTATTAAACATTTCAACACAACAACCACAGGACATTCAAGAGCTTGGCTTTCCTGAGCATATGGCCCCGTGTGACTGTACCAGCCCAGTGCCTGGGAAGCTGGTCCTGTTTGTAACTGATCTCACTCTATTTTTATTCCTTTTAAATTGTATCCTTTCCCCACTACACCATAAGCTTCATAAAGACAGGGACCATATCTATAATAAACATTTAATAATCATTTGTCGAATGAATAAATGGATGGATTAACAAAGTCCTTCCATTCCTTGGTGCATGTCCTTGGTCTTCCAGGTGACTTATGCAGCACCCTAAATGTGCCACTTTCCTCCCTCACATCCATGCCTTTCACCTCTGCTCCCCTTTCAGAAGCCAGTGCTATCATTCAGGTGCTCATCATGTTCTTCAGAAAAACTGGAAAACACTTATCATGAGGGTTTTTTTTAGCTTCCGGGGTCATATTCTAAGCTATGCATATGATCATGCAACTTTTATGCTTAGAAATTTTTGCTGGTCACTGTTGTCTAGGAGCTGAAATCCTGGCCTCTTGTGATGTCCGAGACCTTCCATAATATGATCCCAATGTATTTTGTGGAATTAATCTCTTACTACTTCTGCCATACATAGGAGCATACTTGCTCTTCCAATTCCAGAATAAAAGACTGATTACCTGTCATTTCTCTTGTGAAGTCTCTTTAGATTCTATCATCAGCTTTGGAGGACAGTGTCTCCCTGTCTTTGCACATCAAGAGCCCTTCATTACACCGTAGCATTGACTGAAGAAATGATCACATTGAACCATAGCTTGTTTTGCTCTACAAATTGACTTTCTATGAATAAATATAAACTTTTTGGATGTTGCTTAGTGTTAAATTCAGTTAACAGTTTAGTTTACTAATTCAACATGTTACACTAGAGGTTTTCACATTTCAAGATGTATGTTAGGTCTCAGGGAAACAAAAAAATGAAAGTCATGATCCCGTGCACATAATCTAATAGGAGAGATAGAGACACATTAAGTCAAGTACAATTCTTATAAGCACTGTACTAGACACAAAAAGAAAGGTGTCTTTGACAGCTAATATATTTCCAGAGTTAAGAAAACCATGATGATGAGGGGACTAGGAACTTTACACTCTTAGTATTTTAGAAAGAATTAGTTTCCAGAAAAGAGATAAGACAATGGAGTAACTTAAAAGTCATCCAGTTGAAAAGGAATTTCATTTATTTGCTCATTCTTAAAGGGCAGGAATAGAAAAATAATATGTGGAAGTTATAAAGAGTTGGATTTTGGATCAAGAGAAAGAAATACTTTTCTAAAAATGAGAGTATTTAGAAATACAGAATGAGTTTCCTTAGAAGGAGAGGATATACCCATTGCTAGACTTATTCAAGTAGATATGGAATGACTAGCATCCCTTGTTGACTCTGTAAAGTAGAATGAAAGCAGAATATTTACAATGAAGTGATTCGGTGTAGTGGGCAGTGATGTGGAGCATATGAAAATCAGAATTTTAGTCCTGGCACTTCATATGACACAGGGGCTGACCATTTTGGCTCAATTTCCTCACCTGAAAAGCAGAGACAATAAAACCTGTTTCAGAGGGTTCCTGTGAGAATCAAATAGGATAAAGCAATTGAAATTACTTTGTAAACTGTAAAGTACTATACAATGAGTCATTATTGATGTTGATAATAACAAAAATAATAGTAGTCACATGCATTGTTTTAGTCAATGCTCTCTGTGGCCCTAGAAGAATGACAGAATCATTATCTTCTCTTCTTAAAGATAAGAAAAGTATCAGATTCTTATAATGACATAGCTGGTGAGTGAGGGGCTGGACTGGGAGTCTTGACTTCTCCTGTAGAGCTAAGAATGGTTTCGCCTGTAACATACTGCCTTCCTGATGCACGATGCAAGAGTCTGTGACATTTTACAGTTTCCAGAGTGCTTTGGATTGGATTGAAGTCATACAAGCAATAGTAGGCTGTGTTTAGACACCATTCTCTAAGTGATATGCTTATGTGATTTTTCACTGAGGGCAACTAGGATAAAAATAACAACATTGGCTGGATCTACCTTTTCTTTAGCAAACAATACCTTTCCTTAATAAATCTTGACAGGAACTCATTCAATTAGGAGCTTTAAAAAGACAGAAGAAGGGATGAATCAAGATAAACTGAATACTCCCTATGGAATACCACATATATGCATGAAAATATAAATGATATGCAGAACAACTACTATTCCTTTTGGTAGTAATTACCACCCCACCCCATCATGATGGTAACTCATGACAGCGAATTCTCTGTCCCTGTCCTGCTCATTCACTATCTTCGTTCTACATGTTCTCTTATTTAAATGTTCCAGTCCTAGATCCCATAGTGGCACATGATGAACCAATCATTTCTTTATGACCAAAGGTATATACTTTCTATAGGATGCTCTAAGTAATGATTCGGTGTTGAGTAACGTGAGTATAAATGCAGATATGTTCTGCCTACACTACCACAACTTAGAACATATTTTAATGCCTGTTCCTAATTGCTGTTATATAAATGCTGCAAGGAAGAAAATTTAGGAGATGTGACTCTCTGTTCTCTATAAAAACCCAATGTTCTTTGTGAAAACATTCTGCGGCTTCAATGGCAGTTGTTTTTTATGGTTTTTCTTGCATTAAGGGTAGAAAAATGAATACCTTCTAGGCTGAAGGTACTTTGTATACCCTCTGCTATCATGCAAATGTTCCGTCTTCAACCATTTTTCATTTCTTATCATCAAAAGCTGCCCTTCTCTCATTTATAGAATTTGGTATTTAAAGCTCTTTTGCTGCAACAAAATGTTTGCTTAACAGGAGCTTGTAATTTAGCTGTTTGATGACCGCCACACATGATTTTCTTTTTTCTCTATTTAATCTCATAAATATACACCAGAAAAAATTGAGAAAGTAGTTGTATACAACCAAATCTTCGAAAAAAAATACCTTCTTTGATTTCTCTTTTACTGTTAAATGTTCACAATTCACTAGCTAAGTAGTTTATGAATATTTTTGTATTCTTTTTGTCTGTCAAAATGTGCAATTTTAAAGGACTTATGGATTTCTTAATCACACAGAGTTTTAATGCCAACTCTCTGGGCTAATGTGCAGTAGCATAAGAAGTAGGTCAGTAATGAAGATTTAGCCCCACCTGCGATACAAAATCTCAATAAACTGGGCAATTGCTCCTCTCCAGGAAGCCACAGCAAGGTCTTTCATCTCTTTAGTATCTATTACATATATATTACATATATTTATAATGGAAATTATAGTTCCACTGAAAGAGAACACACACATATATATCCTAGCAGTGAATCTAGTCATTGCCTTTGACTTTAGAGTGAAAAAAAGAAAAACCTTCTATTTCAATTAACTTAGAAGAAAAGGAATAAAAAGGGCACCAGTCTGTCACAGGCCATTTATCTTTTCCATAAGCATCTGGACACGAAGGGAAAGGCTGACTCTCCCCTCTGGGCGGCAGTGCTGTACATGGGCCATGGTTTCACTTTCATGCTTAGGGGCCATTACAACACGATCCACTCATATTCCATTACAATTGATTGAATATTATACATCAAAAAGTAGAGAGAAAATGTTTAAGATTTTATGAATGCGAGCAAAATGATTAGAGCTCACAAAAGCTTTGAATTTTGAAGCTTGGCTTCTATCTTGTCCTTACATAAGCATCTTTGATCTTCTCTTCACCCAGCTTTTTAGATGACTTTTATGTGGTCTTATGATTGTTTTATTATTTTAAGAGAATTAGTCATGTAGACTTCTTTTTAAATAGAGGTTATTTTAAAAAGAAAATTTCCATTCCATTTCAAGTTGGGGGATTTCTTTAACCAGATGGAATTAGTGTTTACTCTTCTATATGTAATAATGAATAAAAGTTGGAAGACCTAGGTTTTAATACTGGATCTTCCCTAAAATAATTCTGTGACCTTGGGCAAATCATTCATCTTATTTGCTTTTTTCTCCTCTTTATACAATAGGCTACTTTGTCATCTTTTTCATGATTAATGGAGCTAATCAATTTGGAAGAGACTTGAAAACTATTTTACAAATGTGAGGCAATATTAATATAACAACTCAAGTTCTAGGGTTAAGCTTAAAATAAACATTCTTTAATAAGCGAGAAGACACTCTGCAAAGAACAGTGAACCTCCTTTCAAATCTTATTGTTTTCTGTTAATAGCCATCCTTGACTATGCCTTCATGTGCAATGGCAGGTTGCCAAGGCTGTGCAAACTTTTCCTGTGGAAAACCCCTTAGGTGTAATCTCTCAGAACACAGACAGGATTAGGAAACACCTGGAAGTCTGAATTTTTACAAGTGGGCCATACATTGGAGTCTCCAAATAAGATAATTTTAGTTATTATGTTTTGCTGCAATTTATTTATTATTCATTCTATTTGACAAATAATTTTTGAGCACTTTCTCTGTGACAGACACTGTTCTAGGCACTGGAGATAAAGTGGCAAACAAGAGCCCAGGTCCCTCTACTTTGAAGGGGAAGTGGACTCTGAGAGGCATTTGGTGAAGCAGGTAGCAAAGTCCCTGAAAGTCTGAAATGGGCTCCATTTGTCATGCAGTAAGATTGATCCTCATCTTCTGTCTTCTTTCGTGCCACTGCTTGTCACATCCATGTTGGTCTCTGCCTGTTTTTTGATATGTCATTTCTGGTCCTCTGATCAGGGCATTTAAGAGAGTTTTTCCTAAAGTATTTGCCATGAACACAAGCCCGTTAAAGGCTTTGAGAAGTCCTGCCAAAAAGAACTCCCTTTAATCTAACAAAGCGTATTCCAAACTTATTTTAAACAAACTATGCTTTTTCCCCACCCCCAGTAATATCCTTTGGTATTGATCATCTCAATATAAGACCCTGGGAACTGCTGCATTAAGCAATCTTCAAAATACCTAATGGCCTGTTTCCTGCAATTCTCTCTCAAGGGCTAGGTCTTGGTAAAAAGGTTGAAGCAAGAATAATTTTTTTCCTTAAGTGAAAACTTCCAAATTTTTTTTAATTATATAGCAAAAATGTAACTATTAGCTTGTTTGTTTTAATTACTGACAGATAAGAAATATATGCATCTTTTTTTCTTGTAAGATTAGAACATTTATTCAAAATGAATTGAGAATAGAATTCAACCAACCAATAATCACCATAGTATTATAATATGCTGATTGTTTGAAAGGAAAAATGGTTAATTGTATGAGTAAGGTGCTAAAATGATAATAGTTATAGCTATATAGTTAGGTAAATCTAATAATATTTCTAAAGCTTTTGAAGATCCCACCTTAAGACAAAAACGTCATTATTTGCCACATGCACTAAATCTCTTATGGAACACTAAGACATAAGCTGAGGTCTCAAATTCATGTGTTTATTTCATTTGCTTACTTTTTCATTCATCTGTTTTTTTTTTCTCATTTGTTTTAATAAAAAATCTATAAAAATTTCCTGATTAGAGCTACCTACCAATTCAGTGAATTTTCGTAACAGTTTTGTTAATAGACTTTATTCAGTCTTTTCCTGGTATATGGTTTTGTTATAAAGCTGCCTGCAAGAATGTGGACCAACTTCCCATCGTGGATGAGAGTGTCTCCATGAGGGCTGGTCCTTGTCCTTGCCCACCTTCTTCCTGTTCCTTAACTCTGCTGTTTCTCCAGGTTCTGCCTTCTCTGGGCCCTTTTTCTTTTCATTCTTTACATTCTCCCTAGGCAATCCACTTTTTCATAGCTTCGAATGATAACCATATACATTTGACTCTAAAAAGTATTATTTCCAAGCAAGATATTTCCCCTGAGTTCAAGGTCTAAATATCCACCTGGAAATGACCTTGTGCCTGTGCCACAATCAACTCAATCACAACTTATTAAAACCGAACCCTTTATCTTTTACCTTAATGCCCCTGACACTAAGCAGATAATATGGACCAAGCTTTTTTATTTGTTTTTTTCACTTCATCTTTCACAGCCTCTATCTCAGCATCTGTGATATTTTACTCTTCTTATCTGTTCAATGACAGTCTTCTTTCATTATATTCCAAACTTGTCAAGAATAGCAATTTTTAAAAAATCTTTTTATACTTAGAGCATCACATAAGGCCTGACATACAGAAAGTTCTCAACGGATATTTCCATTGAGTGAGTCCAGGGAAAGAGATGAAACCTGGTGATGTGTTGCAGGGAAGGTGAAGGTGTGGCATTGTGTCCTGGAAAGATCTACTATTCCGAGGGGCTAAACCTCCAACGAGGGTGTGAGTCCCGGAGGAAAAAGCAGGATCCCAGTTACACCATAAGAGTGGGTGAGAGTTAGGCTGATAGAATGTTACTGAACACAAGAGTCAGGCTGGTGTAACAAAAAAAGCCAGAGGGCTTTTGCTCTTCTGGCCTTGGCCTCTAATAGAGTGTACTACTGCTGCCTGTTGCCCCTCCCGTTTCCCACACTGGGACCTCACAAAGGGCAGAAACCCTAGCAAAGTCATCTTTGTGTCGATGGCCCCTGGCTTAATGACAAGAACATAGTAAACACTCAGCAAATATTGTTAGATAAATACACGGTCTAGGACAAATTAGTTGAATGTTTTGAACCTCAGTTTTCTAATATATAATGTAGGGATACCAACAAGTACTTCAGTGGTTATTTTAATGATTAAATGGGAGAGTGCATGTATGGCAATAATCACAATACATAAATGGAAAATACTATAAAATATGTTACTTTCCTCATATGTTTACTGCTCCAAAACCAAGGTTGTTCCCAAAGTTTGTAGACAAAAGAAAGAAGGAAAGAAAGAAACAAAAACATGCTTTGAGGACCTAACAAATGTCCAGGTGTTTTCACATATTGATTTCACGGACTCTCCTCTGCAACACTGTAAAGAAGGTAGGCATTTTATAGCTAAGGAAACTGATGCTTCTTGAAATTAAATCTGCCCCAAATCAAATAGCTGAAAGTATCAGTAATAGGATCAAAAACTATGGCTTCTGAGTCTGACATATGAACTGCAGCAAGTAAGAATTAAGTGTTCTCCGCGGTGGTGAGCAGGGGGGTTCAGACAAGGGGAGCCAGATAGGAAGCTAATATTTGGCCCCATATAAGATAAACTGGTTATGTTAATTGTGCAGAGAGGCTGTTACACATACAAATAAGACTTCAAATAAACTAACATCATTAATATTTAACAAATATCCTCTCCACAAATCACAACTTATTCTCAAATGCTCCTATACTTCTAAACACCTCTTTGAGCTTTCCAAAAACATATCTCTTTTATATTAATCACTGGTGGCAGGGTGGTATTATTAAGAAGTAGTATCAACATGTAAAATCTCTTCTCTTGGGATTGTGTCACATGGCTAGTGTGTATTTTTCCTCATTTGAGGAGAACTTTGGTTCTTGGTCCTTGTATGTGAATGACTCCATTTTTGTGGATGATGATAAATTGATCTGTAGTCATTGCCACTCTTAACTCCTGTCTTCCCTTTTTCATCTCAGACTTGCTCTCAGGTCTTCCCAGTTTTTCTTCTTGACTTTATTCTTCTACATTAACATATTTGGCAGAGTAGTTTGGAAAGCCTCTGTGAGCAGAAGACCAAAATATTTAAATGTTTATTGCAGCTGAGGAAATTGCATAGTTGCATCCACTCTCAAAGTTGACAGGGAGGGCATATTCAAAGTGTCTGAAGGGAAGCTTGAGGGGGTTTTTAATGCATTGCCTTTCTTCACTTAGGTCTAAAAGACTTAAATCTATCTAACGTTCCAAGTTAAAATGGTGGACTAGTCCTGTTAGCATATGAAATAGAGTCATTTTTGATATTTTGCAGTTTATACACATATACTGTCACACATGAGGTTTTCTTGAATGATTTTGTGGTTAATAATTTAATCATGCATTATGCAGACCTAGAAAACAATCTCTTTCTTACTGGTTCTTAGAGGAAACTTAAGGCTATGTGGCAAAAACTGCTTCATATGTCTATGGAGTAATAAAAATGAGGATTTTAAAAAAATAATTAAAACCTTAAATGAAGCATATATCATCCTCTTATAGGCTAAAATTAGTGATGAAAGTATTTAATCCCCTAGAAATGCTTATGTTTATAGTGGTGCATGTTCTTTATTATTTTAATGTAGTTTGAAGATAAGTGGTTTTGGGTAGCATAAATGTAAAATTATCTTGACTATGCAATCAATAAGAAATCACCAACAGTCACAAAAATATTGTGGAGTGCATGAAATGATATAGACATTGTCTCTACTATATTTAAAAATGGAAGCAAGTATTCTTATTGCTGGCTGAGCTTAAAGAGAGCACAAGAAACTGTAAGATTTTCGAACGCAAAATCAATTTTTCATCATCTCCTTCAATTTATAGCCCCACAATGACTGGCAGTTTAGGTTAATGCTTAAAAGCCCCAGCTTCTAGAATATGATTGTCATTTTGAAAACAGTCTCTTCCACTTAATGGCAGCATGACCTTGGACAAGTCACTTACCCTCTTTGTGCCTTGCTTTCCTAATCAGTAATATTGAGAAACCAATGTTACCTACTTCCTACAGAGAAGGGTGCTTAGCTTAGTGCCCAGCACACGGTAAGACCTATGTAAATGTTCATTGTTATTGTTGGCATTTCTGTTGTTGTTGTTACTATAATTGTCATTAGAATTATTTACAAAATGTCTTACAATTAACTGCTGGCGAATAATATATACTTATTGAATTTGGAATAAATTAATCAATGTAGTCAAACTTATATTTCAACTGGTTTCATCCTTAGGTGGTAGTCAGTTTCTGACTTCATATCTGCATGCAGCAAAATCTAGAAGAAGAATATTATGTCCTCCTGTGTTTCTCATTTAATAATAAGGAGACATTTTCCAGAATTTCCCCTAAATTTCCATTTGCATTTGATTGGCTTGTACAAGGGCACATGCTTATTCCTGTGGCCAATTCCTATGCTTAGGTGTAAGATCTTGATGGATGACCATTACTGGTTTAGGCTAAGGATGGTCAACCATAAGATCCGAACTCAACTCCAAACTGCTTGGCTGTACAGATTGGGTATTAACCAGTCTACCACAACATTGACTGCAGACACCTAGAATGCCTGCATTGCCCTGGGGCCTTCAGAAACTTAAAACAGATATGAAGGAGGAGATTTTTTCAACTCATATTATTTCCCCCAAAATCAGTCCCAGAGACTTTCCCTAATTTGGATCTACCTTGATCTAAATTGATTAGTATAGTATACATATTGAATTTAATATACTGAGCAGAATGGTTGGCATTATTTCAGTAGTGATGTTTTACAGCTATCTAAAACACTGGGTTAGATATCCTAATATGTTAACACATGTCTGAATCTATTTTTTTTTTGATTCCTTGAGTTTGATTTTCTGTGAATTGCCGTATCTTCTTTATTTTCCCTTGTCCTCAGAGTTGTCCATACACTATTGTCCTCCTCTTTCTTGTCTACTTTCTCTCTCTGCTTTGCTTTTCCTTTATTCTCAAACTACTCTATAATTGATACCAGTTACCCAAACTTCTTCTGTGACCTAACACTGGCTTATCATATATACTGTAAATACACTATTGGTATTGATACGATATCAGGGCTATCTTTCTCTAATGATTATAAAAGTAGGGATTGCGAGAATTTTTGTTGCTGGGTAAATTGTTAGGCACTAGTTGTATGAATGCTTGTTAACGAAACATGTGGTTGTTAAAACACACACACACACACACACACACACACACACACAAGTTGTGGTAAGTTGTATGAAGGAAAGTAATATGATAGAGACTAGAAGGAGGTGGGTGAGAAGCTAATGTAGATTGGGTTGTCAGGAAGGGCCCTTCTGGGAAACTGACATTTAAGATGACACTCGGAGGATGAGAAGAGTCCAAGGGAAGAACTCCCCAGAAGGAGGAAACAGCAGATGTGAAGAGCAGCCTGGGGCGTCTGCAGCAGCAGTCAGTGAGGGCCACAATATAAGAAGGGAGTGAGCAGCAGGTCCAGATCACTGGGGTGCATGGAGGCAAGTTAAGGAGGGTGAATTTGACCACAAATGCAATAGGAAGGCTCTGAAGAACTACAGGCCAGACAGTAGCATTCTCAGAGATTTAAATTTTAAAGATCTTTATAGATGCTTCCTAGATGAAGAAGGCGGGAATGGAAAAGATGACATAGAAAACTGCTGAAATATTCCAGGCTAGAGAAGACAGTATTTAGACTAGAGTGGTAACAATGAAAAATGGAGGGGGCGGGTGGGAGTGAATCAGTGATGTAGTTGAGAAGTAAATGCAACTTACTACTGAAGCATTTCGCTTAGGGATTGATTGAAGGAAAACAAATCAAGAATGAATTCTGATATAAACAGAGGTTTCTTAAGATGGGAAGACTGAATGAGAAAAAGATATTGGAGTCCTGTGAGAGTTTGGTTTTATTCAAGTTCAGTCCAAGTAGAGCTGTCAAGAAAGCGGTCAGATATAAAGTCTGGTACTCAAAAAGGGAACTGTTAGCTCGAGATAGAATTTTGGATATTGTAAGCAAAGAGATGGTATTTAAAACCATAAAGTTGTATCAGATCAATTAGAGATAGGAGCAAGTAGAGAAGAGATGAGATGAGGGAAGGAAAAGTTCTGGAAAATCTAAATGTTTACAAGGCAGGTGATAAGACGTGGTTATAGAGAGAGACCGGGAAATCTAGGAGAGTGGGAAGTCATAGGAACCACGTGACATTTCTTGAAAGGAGGTGTGATTAACAGTCTTGAATGCTGCTGAGAAGTCTGTTAAGATAAAACAGAAAAACACTGCTTAGAATTATACAGAAGTCACTTGTGACTTGGACAAAGTAGTTGATTGGATAGTAAGGGAAGGAGCCATATTGAGTTGTTTAATGCTGACAGGTAAGAGAGAGTTGGAGACACTGGTTGTGGATACCATTTATTTTCATGAATCTCAGTCTTCCTTGTTTTTGAAAAAGAAGATTAATAGTCATGTGATTAAAATTATGCTGAAGAAAGCAGTATTTACTAAACCATCCATTCCTATGAAAAGTATTCTAAATCTTTTTTCCATTAGGGCTGCTACCCCTCTCCTTCTCTCTCACATTCCCCCCAACTTAAAAGATACATACCAGAATTGCCATATGGTGAGAAGAAGCAGGCAGATAGATGTTTATAAAAACAAAATAAAGCCCTGGAGAGACAACGTAAGCCAAAAGAAAAGGGACAGATGGATAAGCTTACACAGAAGGATAAGCCCTTAGCCTCTGCACAATCAATAAATGTTGACTGGCTATTGACAAGAAAGCGGGGAGGGGAGCAAGAGAAGCACATTGCGGGGAAAGGCATTCCTTCATGACAGCTGCTGTTGCCACCACCAACCAGCTGTTCAGGTCCACAACTCAGAACTTTCTGGCCCCCTTACAGCTCTCCTAGGGGGCCCAAACTCACACCCTGATACTGCTGCCTTAGAAGAGATGTCGTATGTGATTTACATTGTACTGAGCCCGTACCTGTTAAATCATTGAATAGGCCAGGAGTAAACTTTGCCTATGCAATGAATGAATGATGCTTACACTCTATTTTCTCCACACCCTGGACTCTGGTGATCCTCAAAGCTATGACAATATGCAGTAAAGCGTAGTTACAGCCTTTCCAGCTTTAAAGAGGAAGGCATATTCTAGAGATTTAAAGGGGAACCTTCCCTTATCTCCCCAGTGGGATTAGGTTTAGAATGGTTAAGATCAGGTTAGGTTTAGATTATTACACCCTGAACTCCCCCATTCATATCTATTGGAAATGTCCTTTTTTTCCTTGTATATGGACAGTCTGAGATTATCTTACTAGTGCTTTTCCTTGCCCCATGTGAAGAAGCTCCTTTACTACTCATTTACAAATTTCATGTGATAATTTTTCTTCTTACCTGCAAGGAACTGATAAATCAAAGATTTTTCTTTTAAAAATAAGAATATTAATTTATTGATTACTTAGATGTGCCCTGGATGGGGTCAAGGATATTTCCATTATGATAAAGGCACATTTCTCAAATCAAGTATCCAACTAACCACACTGGAAACTAGACATCTCCTTGGTAAAGATGGACATAGTCAGCTGCTTCTTTCTGGCTGCAGGAAAGGATGAGCTGCTACCAGCCCCACCATAGAATAGAACTCATAAATGTAACAATATCTATCCTCAGGCAGAGTTGTTGATTTCAATATCAGAGAAAAATGACAACACTAAATATTTTGTTATTTTTTATGCAATACTAAAATACCACTAGTAACATTGGTATTTTATAATGAAGATATTCAGCATTTATGTAATTTTTAAAAAAAAATCAGTGAAAATAAATATGTAATACATTTCAATACAAACATTTGACCACATGGACCTGGCGTTATTTGGTGAAGAGGGCTAAGTGAGATGGAAGGAGGGCAAAGACTTGGAGGAGGAGAGTGGTAGAGACAGGCTGTGAGAGCTTGGGCTGAGGATTCCAGAGCCGTTGGGGGAGGAATGGGAGGCAGAGAGAAATAAGGAAAGGGAGATAGAAGAGAGAGTCAAAAAAGGTGAGCAAAACCTCAGATGTATGTCTAAAACAATAACATCATATGTAAAAAATACTGCCAGTCTGATTCTTAAAAATAGCACGGAGTATCGGAATGCCAGTATTCCGTGTACTAAAGAATTCCAGAGAAATACTGGTGAATGTTTGCCTTTTGATTTCCTTTCTTTAAGACTTATGGAAGACCACCCAGAAAACTCCTTTTTATTCATAATCGATAATTACTAGGTTTCATTTTTACTTATTGTTTCTGACAAAAAAAACATATGTTAATGTGCTCCAGTCTCCATACTAGTGTTCAGCACTAATGATTTAATTATCATGGCATGCAATCTATATACACATTTATTCTATTCATTTCCTGCATTAAGGAACTCTTCCATGACCCAGGCTTATTTGGAAAATGACAGTGAAATGAATGAAACTAATCTAAAACATTGAATGTTTCATCTGGGAGAACTGGACCATATAGAGAACAAAAGCTGAGAGAGGGATTAATTCACTCCTTGTATGTTTATCGAGCATTATACTAAACATGAGGAAAATAAACATAAATGAGAGGCAGTTGTTGCACCTTTAGTAGGGTTGGGGAGGAGTGACTGTCATAAACAATCGTATTGCAATCTGACAGGGATTAAGATAAGGGTGAGAACAAGGTGCTATGGAAGCAGTTAAGAGAGGCTCTTACTCCAGACTGGAGGGTAAGAAGGGTGCAGGCAGGAAAAGGGCATAGGGAATGAATCCCGAGCTGTGGCTTGGAGTGAGGCAAAATAAGTGCGTTAATATTCCAGGCAGAAAGCTGTGAACAATGGCCTAAAATTGAAGAGAACAAGGCAGGTCCAGGGAAGCAAGATTGGTTGTCTGTGTGGCAACGTCAGGCACAGAATCTGTACCAGGAGAAAGCAGGAGGGTTGGATGGAAGGAAAACATGAGCGAGAAAGGCGATTAAAGGCCTCTGTTCTATGCTATTCGAACTGTACCTGAAAAGCCACTGGAGAACCACCGGAAAAATTAAGAAGAGAGGGACATGAACATATTTGCACTCTAAAAAGATGACTTTGGCAATATTAGGGAGAATGGATCAGAGGAAGTAAGGGCAGACGGAGTTAAGAGGCTATTATAGTACTACCCGGAAAAAAAAAAAAAAAGAAATTAAGAAGTTAGAGGCAAAATGACTCACGTTTGTGGGAAAAAAGTAGACTCAGGGTTCTGGTCTGTCAAGTGCTTGGATGGTAGAGCTATTCTTTGAACTAAGATTCTTTCTTTCAGCCTATATTTATCAGGTGCCTACAAGTGACAGTGCTATTCTGGGTGCTAGAGACAGAGAAATAAAAATATGACCAAGATTCTTTTGCTCTTGGAGTTTCTAGTGGTAAGAGCAGAATCAAGTTTATAGGGAATAATCTGGTAGCCTCATTTTGGATACAAATAAGAGGTGCATGGGAGAATATCCAGATAAAGTTTATTAGGAAGGTGGCAGTCATGGCTGGAGAGAGTGACATTGAGTAAACAGCATGTAAGTAGTTCTGGAAAGCATGAGAGTGAATGTGAACATGTGGGAAAATATGTTAGGCAAGATCCATGGATGACTATTAGGAAGTTGGTAAAATCCCTGACATCATGTACAGAAATCATTGCATATGTTTGTTTTCCTGACACATGCTTGGCTTTTAACTGACTCACAAAGTGGTTAGAAGACAAATTTAATTAGAAGAGAAAAATGTGAAGAAAGGAACTTTGGCCACAACATCAGAGGTGTAGCTATAGAGGGAGGGGAGCCTCTATAGGAATCTGATCATTAGTAGCAAGACAATTATTAGAAAAAAAAGAAAATTATTGTTTCAGTGGCCCAATGAGCAGTCTCAAGAAAAAGGAAATGATTGATAATTTCAAATTCTGCAGAAGTCAAGAAAGGAAAGGAACTAAATCACTGGATTTAACAGTAGAGACCACTAATGACTTGGTGAGAACAATTTTGGTGGAAGGACGGACGAAATCTCTATCAGTGAGTTGAAGATAAGTGGGAAGGAAGAAGGTGGCAACAGTGAGTGCAAGCAACAGTTCAACGAAATTAGTGTATCAGTGAAAGGAGAGAAAGGGCAGTAGAGAGAGAAGTACACAGGGCCAGAAAAGGTTTATTTATTTGTTCTAATGCAGGTGAGACTTGAGTATGTTTAAACAATAACAAGAAAAACCAGGATACAAGGAGACATTGGAAATCCTAGAGGAGATAATAACTGACAGATCCAAGTTCTTAAAGATTCAAGAAGGAGCAAGATGCAGGACATCACATTAGGGAGGGTGGGGACACTACTTCTTCTGTGATGGAAGAGGGAGAAGGAGGGAGAGACGTTTGCAGATACAGTTGACTTTGTAGGGTCAGGAGCAGAGCATGGATCTAGTTCTTATATTACAGCCTCCATTTTCTCCAGATGAAAGGGTTATGGAATTCAGGACTTGAGTCATGATGATGTAATATTAATAGACACACTGTGGAGAAGGGGATTTTCATTAGAAAGGAGTGAAGCTCATTTATGTTTGGAAGCCTTAAAGTTTTAGAGGCATCAATTTGCGCAGATGTGATTTCCTTCCTCAGTTTCCAGCAGCAGAAAGCAGTGGATTTATTGAAAGATGGTATGTTCCAGGTCTGTTCCATAAAGCAAGGGAGTGCCTACACTGAAAATATTAGTCTCTGTTCATATTGATTACAGAGATGGACCATGGGTTTTAAGCTGAAAGGACAAAGAAGAGAACAGAATGGCTGGACGAGTGGGAGAGAATCGAGGAGCCAATCATGTGTCCCTGAGTTAAAGAGCAAATGCTGTGGCATGAGGGAGAATGCGGCAGCTGTGGGGGTGTGGAGAGGGCCGGGTAAAAAGGCAAAGGAAGAGGCCTGTGAAAACTGAAGATGTGGGGGAATTTAATTCCTTTAGAATAGGGATCTCAAAGGAAAAATTAGAGAGGGGGAGAGAGAGCTAAGGTTAGGGGTTTGATAGGAAGAAGCTCGCAGGAGTGTGGAGGCTGTGCTCACAGATAAAGACGGATGCTGCGGGAGCCTGATTCAGGCTGTGACTAAAGAAAACAGGAACATGACCCATCTCAGGTCCTCTAACCACTCTTATGTGATCGCACTACGGTGAGCAGGAGAGCCGGTGTCAGTTCCTGCCTTCTTGGTAGCCCTGGTCCATTTTCAAGTTTGTCTGTATGAAGTTTTTTTAAATGTACATTTTTAATTTCGGGATTTACCATAATATGGCAAACACATTCCTTTGAAAAAAAATAAATCTAAAACCTAAAGAAAAGTTTTTACTCTAGTTTTCCAAATAGAAATCGTGATTTTTTTTTTTAAAAAAAAATTAAATGTGGCATCCTTTTCCCCAAATCCAAATACTTTCTAGAGAACTAATTATACTTTAAAGAAACTAAAAAGGAAAGAAGTTCCAATTGTTTTTAATAATTGAATTGCTTTACAAAAGTCTATGAGAAAACGTTTTGTAGATTTCCAGGTAAGGGTGAGGGTATGAGGCCAAAATTCAATTTATGATGCCAAACGGTATCGAAATAGGGAAAAGCCGGCGTCTGCACTAGAAACTAGAGAGGGGTGCCTTCCTCGAGGCAGACATTTCAAAGAATATCTACCAAGTGTACGCAGATAAAGTCAACTGAACTCTGGAGCTGAGGACTCGCTTACAGCACCTCCTTCCGCAAAGCAACTCCTTGACCAAGAGTTGAGGGAGGAATCCCTCATTTTTGATTTTATCTGTGTACCATGCATGATCAGCTTTTGTTTTTCTTTAAATACTTGACCAACAACAATGCCCCATACTTTTAGAGTAAATTTAGAATCTCTGATTTTTTTCCAATGAACCACTTATGTCCACTGCTAGTTCACACGGTGGGGATGGAGCTGACAGTAACTGTATTAAAAAGGATTGGACTTAATTGTGAATAACAGAAAATACAACCTAACAGCTGAAACAGGTTGAAATGTATTTTTCATGTAAATTAAGACTGAAAAGAGACCAGGACTGACAAAGCCCTTTGGTGTTACAGATCTAAACTCCATCACTATTCTTCTGCCCTCCCTGAAACAGCATATACCGCTTCTTCTTATGTGCTCTGGATCAGAATACAGCCACGAGCACATGCCTAGCTCTAACGGAGGATGGGAAATGAAGCCATGAGGCCAATTAAAATCCAAGGGTTGCATATCTAAGGGAAGAAAGGGATAACTGATTTTCAGTGAAACTAGCGATCTCAGCCACACCACTCCAGGTTTTAGAGTGGGCAATGGGAGCATTGCATCCCTTTGGCTGATATAAAGCGTTCTGAGATGGGTTCACATCCAAAGCCTATATACTTCAAAGAGCACTGTAATCCTCACACCACAGAGACTGTAACAGGAATGCAAATAAACTAATACAGGCAGGTATGACTGAATTCTGGGAAACTCTCTTCCAGACTAGACTTGTTCCTGGGTTCACGTAAGCTGGAGCTGCTGGCAGAGTTAAGCCAGAGGACGAGAATACTGACCTAAGAGACGAAGAGACTGAGGGACTGACGGCACTTAAGCCTGGGGTGCAGCCATCCCCGAAGCTTTGTGTAACCGTAGATATTTCAATTAAGTTAGTCAACAACTGTTTGTTGTGTTTTTGTTACACAGAATGAAAGCTTATTGACTAAAAGAGAGGGATGGAAATATGGAAAATACTCAGGGAACAGACCACTTGGATTCTATTTTACTGGCATGGATCAGCTCCATTTAAATATAGGATCTAGTACAAGAGGATACACTTCCATTCACAAAAATAAAAGAATGAAATAACAAAAAAGGATTCATATATAATGGAGAAGAAAACCAATTGGATGGGAAATTTTGATTGATGAGATTTTTCGATACATTTTTGAAAGACAGGAAGTGAGTAGTTTAATTATACCAAGATGGCTGCAGACAAGAGGAGAACCAACTGACTCGGTGGAACCCTAGAGAGAGTCTGGCCTCAGAGGTAACCAGTATGCCAGAAGGCAGCAACGACAAAAACCAGACTAAACACTAAGAGATCATTACAGGTTGGCACCCCTTTCTCCTTCTCATATTCCTGCTTGCATAGGCAAAATGGTCTGATATTTACCATGAGTCAAAACTCTGAAACTCTCTTCTATGGCAAAATTAAATATCCATCCAGGAAAAGTCAAGGTTTTTTAATGTGTGTGTTGGGGACCATACTCATTTTGTAATTTAGGGTGGTGCAATGTCTGACTGCCATATACCATTCTCTCACTTCCCACCCTTCTGGTTGGACCTACTGCTCAGGGAGATACACAGTAACAACTGCAGAAAATACCCACCGACTTACCTACGTCTCATTTATGTAAAAACAATCAAAGATTATAAAACACCTATCACAATTTAGGAACACAAAAGATAAAGAACATAATAAACCAACCAAAAAAGATTTTAAAAAGTTTTCCCAGAGTTAATGAGAAGTAGAAAATATTTTAATGTCAATAAACACCAATAAACAGATATTTGAGAAGATATTATATTCCATAAAAGTAGGATGGGATGCTATGAAAAGAAATCGCTATAAGAAAAGAATGAGATATTAGGCATTAAAATCACAATTGCTAAAATTTTAAAAAGTCAAGAAAAGTACTTCAAAAATATTAAGAAATCTCCCAGAATCTAGAGAAAGAAAAGTAGAACCAGAAATAAGAGGGAAAGGATATAACCTAAAAAAGAAATCCAGAGGTCCAATATCTGACAACTAGAAACACAGAACAAAGAAAACGGAGGGGAGAACATTATCCAAGAAATAACGGGAGACACTTTCTTAGAGTTGCAGAACAACACAAAATCTTTAGGTTATGTACTACTGAGTGCCTGGTACAATGAGCGGAAACAAAACAAAACAAAACAAAACAAAAACCCACAACCAGATACATTCTGGTAAAGTTTCAAAGAAAGCTAAAAGATCCTAAAATTTTTCAAAGAGGAAAAAAAAAAAAACAATTTCCCACAAAGAAATGAAAATCAAACTTTCATCAGATTCTTGACAGTGACAATGACTGCTAGAAGAGAACAGAGAAATGCCTACAGCACTGAGGGAAAGTAATTTTCAACTTTGAATTCTATAATCACAAAAAGTAGTTACCAAGTGTGAGAGCAGAATTGAGATATTCTCAGATGTTTCAGAACCCAGAAATTTTACCACCATTTTTAATATGTAATTGCATTCAGTAGCTAGCAACTGAGATCAGAAATAACAGTTACTTAAACTGCATATAAATTTTCTCTTTCCCTTGTAAAAGACATTTTAAGTAGCTGGTGGTCATATTTTAAGTACAATGCATCATAACAGGGCTACTATAGCAGTTTTATAGTGTCATTAGGTACCCAGGATCCCCTGTATCATTTTTATTTTGTTATACTTAGTGCATGGTTTCCTTTCTCAAGGTTGTCTCATGCTTCAAATGGCTGCTGGAGTTCCTCCCATCATGCCTGCATTCCAGTTACAAGTAGGTTGTATGTGTGTCTGTGGAGAGCATATCAGCTATCTTCACCCATCTGAGGACTGTTCCCTGAAGTTGCACCCAACAACGTCTCCTTAAATTATTGAACATAACTAGCTGCAAGGTAGGATCTTTATTTGGGCACTTTGAAGCCAAAAAGAAAAGAAAAGAAAGAAAGAAGAAAAGAAAAGAGAGAGAGAGAAAGGAAGGAAAGGAGGGAGGGAGTGAGGAAAGGAGGGAGGGAGGGAGGAAGGAAGGAAGGAAGGAGCTCGCCTCTGTTCCTAAGTAAGAAAAGAAGAAAAGATATTGAGAGGGAGATAACTAGATCCCACGCCATGTCAGGAACAGTTACACATCCCAAATCTCATTTTGGTAAATTTATCTTAGGGTGTACACTAGGAAAATGAAGGACTAGATCAAGAAATAAAAAAACACAGGGACAAGAAAACAGAACAATGAAAGGGAATCTCACAACGGTAGCTACCCATGAGGCTTAAAGGCGGTCATTCTAGAGTACGGTGGGATGGTGGGCTCCAGGAGGGAGGCCCCTGATGATAAAAGAAGACTCCACGCAAGAGAGTCTGTGATTAAGGGGATGGCACCAACCTGAAGCACGAGAAAGCACAGCATTCAAAATAAAAGGAAAGGCAATATGAAACCCCAGGAAGAAACTAAACTGTATGTAACGATTAATTTGAAGTAATTCTTAGAATATAAGAAAATTCGCATTTCCTTGATACTCCTAACATTCTCTTCTGAGTGGCTCAGGAAGTTTGATATTGTTCATGTAGGAAAAAGACTGTAATCCTGGCACTTATTCATAGTAATATAATAATGTTTTAATGGTTTTCAAATTTGGCTTGACGCCATGGATAAATTGTGCAAGACTTTGTTGTGGATGCAGAAAAGATTGGAAATATTAACAAAAATGCCAGTATAAATGTACAAAAATAGCACACAGTGTGAAGTGGAATGGCAGAGGAATTGTGGCAGCAAATATAGGGACACATATAATAAGTATAAGCTAACAATGAATCGAAAAAACACAAGAAATTCTTTTATCAAGCATTGAGAAGAGCGGGGGACTGGGTTTACAGTTTACTTAGCAAAACATTTTTTTCTTTTCTTTTTTTTACTTTTAGGCAATCAGTCAATACTTGTGTGGAATGTTTAAATCAAGCGACAGAGGTATTAGTATATTACCTAGTATTTTGAAGGTAACAGAAACATTTTAAAGAGATTGCTCCTGGAGAGTGGGACTAAGGGTGTGAACAGGTATGGGCTGGGGAGGTATGGAAATTAGGATAGGCTGACCTTTATTATGTGATTTATTCACATGCATCTGTATTACTTTAATAACAATAAACATTACAAAAATCAAAACAAGAAGACGGAGTTTTGCTTGAGAACCTCACAAAGCACAAAACTCAGCAGGGAAACAAGGGCTTATCACTAGTGTGATGTGGGCTTCTCTCTGATGTGGTGGGCAGCAGGTAGCGGACTGAGCACAGGCACAGCTGGAATCTGCTCCAGCCAAACAGAAACTGGATGCAGAAAATTGACCTCTGGCGAAGCAGCTTTACTAAACGCAAAAGAAAGGGAACATAGAAAACGTCTCTCTGCTGGGACTACACTGAACTTGGCTCCCTTCTTTCAAGTTGCTGCATAATTTAATTTTGATGTGAATTTAGATTTATCAGCTCTTTATCATGTTTGAAAATTCTAATGATAACTTGATATAACATGAGGGGAGACAAGGGCATTCTCTATTTAAGGATATATGTATCTTAGATAAACATCACATTGAGCCTAGGAAAAGATCCAAATGAATGAAAATAGATAATAGCATTAATATGAAGAAATAGGTTGCAATTGTGGAATATTATGACAGTAACAGATGACATTGTATGGAAATGTTTATAAATGGTATATCAGTGAGGATAAGTAATATATTCCTGCAATAACAAAAACTCTAAAATTTCAGTGGCTTATCATAGGAGGATTTTATTTCTTGCTTATGCCACAAATCTAACATGGGTTAAAACTGGGCTCTGTTCCAAGCTGTCTTCGCTCTAGGACCCAGGATGATGAAGAAGCCGTGATAGGGAGTGCCGCTGCCGCTGACTACTGAGGCACAGAGATTATGAATAAGAGTATGACAAATATCTCATGACTCTGAAAGCCTCTGTGTATAAGATCCCCATTTATCTTCCATTCACATTTCATAAGTCAGACCAACTCACATGGCCATGACTGATTTCAAGGGAAAATGTGCAGTCTCTGTGATCTGAAAAAAAAAAGAAAATTAAACGTGTGAACAGCCTTAAAGGCTACTACATTAGGAAACTAAAAATCAATTTCAGAATGAAAATCACTAATAATAAAAATTCAGAAGAGAATTGATCATTCTGAAAATCAAATGAATAATTTGAAAGACAAATGGTAATTAGTTTCAAAGTGCAGAAGAAATATTCAAAGACAGAAAGACAATAAAAATGAAGATGGTAGATATTGAAGACCACAGAAAGGACAGCCAATGAAACATGTAACATTTCTCATTAATGAAAAGAGGAAAAACATGAAGAAGCTTTTCTGGTCTACGAAAGGCCCAAGTGTACAGATCAAAGTGCTCACTGAGTAGTAGGAAAAGTTAATGAAAAGATAAAAATGCCTAGATGTATCCTGGTTCTGTGTTTAAATGTCAAGAATAATGAAAGTATCTTGGGCATCCTGAAAGGGAAAATTATATCACCGTTTTCATGTTTCAAACTAAAATATAGCAGACATACAAAAAAGTGCTTAAATTGTAATGGCACAAATCAATGAATTGTCCATGAAAAAACAATTCTGTGACTCCTACTCAGGCCAAGAAATAGAACATTCTCAGTATCCTAAACACAGCTCCATGCACAGCCCAATTATCATACTCTCTCTCCTCCCCAAAGGTAGCTGCTATCCTAACTTCTAAATTTGTTTTTCGTTTTGCCTAGTTTTAAACTTTGTCTAAATGGAACCACACAATGGAGGCTCTGTTATATGTTTTTTTGCACTTTTCATTATGTTGTTGAGATTCCAACATACTGTTTAATTTTAATTATAGCACATTCAGATTCATTGTTGCATATGATTCCATTGTGTGAATATACCAAAATGTTTATTTATTCTAGTGTTGATAGACTTGGTAGATAGGATTGTTTCCAGTTGTTGCTGTTACAAATAATGATTCTATAAACATTCCTGAACATAATTTTTGCTGCACATACACACATTTCTTTGAGGTATGAAATTATGAAATATAGTATCCCATTGTTGCCTTTATTGGAGGTTATCCTGGTTGCCATAGTTAAAATTGCAAAACCCCTCCTTCCCCTTATAACTTCCACTCTCCTTTCTCTGCTTTATTTTCTGCAGAGCACTCAATCCTCATATAATAAACTATGTTGTGCTTACGCAGATTATTGTCTACCATTTGCTCTCTAGCATGTAAACTGCATTAGAGCCAGGATCTGGGTTTATTTTGTTAATGGCTGTTTTCCTGACATAGGAAAAGTACTCAATAATTTTTGTTGAATGAATTATATTTATATAATTATGAGTGTGAGTGGGGTTTTATATCTTATCACATTATTTATTGCATATTTTTATTTCTTTTTCTGAACACTGACTCTTTTCAGCTGTTGCTGATTTTCCTTTAAGATTTTATATATGCAGTTTGAAAATTTGGAAAATTTGCTTTGTGTCTCTTGCATATGTTGCAAAATTGTTTTCCAGTTTCTTGTGGGCCTTTTGACTTAGTTTATGGTAAGTTTCTTTTTTTTTTTCTTTTTCTTTTTTTGAGACAGAGTCTCACTCTGTTGCCCTGGCTAGAGTGCCATGGAATCAGCCTGGCTCACAGTAACCTCAAACTCCTGGGCTGTAGCCATCCACCTGCCTGAGCCTCCCAACTAGCTGGGACTACAGGCACGCGTCACTGTGCCCGGCTAATTTTTTCTATATATATTTTTAGTTGCCCAGCTAATATCTTTCTATTTTTAGTAGAGATGAGGTCTCGCTCTTGCTCAGGCTGATCTCGAACTCCTGAGCTCAAAGGATCCACCTGCCTCGGCCTCCCAGAGTGCTAGGGTTACAGACATGAGCCACCGTGCCCGGCCAATTTTTTTTTTTTCTTTTTAAAAATGTAGTGAATTTTTTCTTTAAGGTGTCTACGTTTTATGTCTAATTTAGAAAGGCCTTTCTCATTTTAATATTATAAATAAATGCACAATGCTTTCTTTCCAGCAATTTTATGCTTACTTTAAATCATTGCTCCACCAAAAATTCATGTTGTTTTAAGGGAGGAAAGAAGGACCCATCTTTACTTTTATTTAGCATAATTTATAGAATTATCCCTGTTTTCCTTACTAATTGCCAATGCCTACATCACCACAAATTAAAACGAATCATGTGTTAGTGTATTTCTTTTCCCTTTACTTTGTTTCATTATTTGGCCTAACTTATCTCTAGTACCATTATAAACACTTATTCATTTCTAGTGCTAAAATTTTAAAAATTGTTTTATATTCATAATATATCTTAAAATGATATGATTATCCTCATGATTAGATTTTTCTAATTTTCTCCATTCTTAGAAAAATTTTTAGCTATTCTTACATATTTATTTCTCAAGATAGACTTATAACTTCATTTAGTTTTATATAGGTATGAGAAATAAAATCTAAGACTAAAAACTGCAAAGAAAGAAGCATACAGATAACAACAAAATCTTCTTGGTGTGTTACTTAAGATTGTATTGAATGTATAGATTAGTTTAGTGAGAGGTGACATAATCAGGCAATTATATCATCCTATCCAAAAGTATAGGATAGCTTTTCGGTTATTTAAATCCTTTATAGATTTTTAAATTGTCTGACGCAATACTTGTAAAATTCACATCTATTTTATCATTTTCCATTGTTTTTAACCAACATACTTTTTCCAATACTCTGCTTTCTGACTGATTATTATTTGAAAATAAGCAGCCTGTAGATTTTTATATATTACCTTTCCATTCTCCTATCTTATTAAATTCTAATTTTTTTTTCTAAGAGGCTTATAATGAATTCTCAAAGCATATAGGCATTATTTTCTATAAATATGATAATTTTACCTAGGATAAATGAGTTGATAAAAGCAGAGTTTTATTAATTGCAGGAGAGAAAAATTATATAATTGATTTATAAATCCAAGGTTTAAGAATATTGGAAAATTCAACTGATATTTATCCAACTACTTAATAAAAAATGTTTATTAAATAGGTACATATTAGGAAGACTGCCAAAAGATATATATGGATAGAGGAAAAATAAGCAATATATACTTAACTAAAAGATTTAAAATATCATTAAAATGATAAGTACATACTTTAATTAATTTTTGACAGAGGAGCCAATGCATATCAATAGGAGAAAAACAGTGTTTTCAACAAATGGTGGTGGACCAGATCCCATACAACCAGGTCTGAATTGCATTGCCCAGAGGCACAGAAAGGATATTTGTGAATTAGGCTATAGAGGTGTGGGTGCCTACAGGGGCAGATCGGGAGGAAAGCACAGTGTGGGTTCTAGCACTCACGGATACCCCTCCGCATATGGGAGGACTGTCTCCCAGCTCAGGCCAGGATCCTGGGCAGGGAAACCTCCCGCTGCATCACAGTTGGGGAACTCAGCTGGCTTGAGGTCCTGCCTCCTGTCAGAGGCCCGGGAGAAACCGTGGAACAGGAGAGGGTGGAAAGGAGCAAGGCCTGCTCCAGACTGCCTGATTTAGGGTCTCAGACAAGACTGCCTTCCACACGCAGACTTTCTGGTTGAGTGAGGCCACTTCAGATCCTCTCGGGCACCTTTTCCCAGAGGTGAGGAATGGACCTTTCACCCCTGCAAAAAGCATTTGCGGAGCTTCAGGATGGGCTCACTCAACCAAGCCAGGCTCAGCCTCAATCCCCAACCTGGCCCTCCTGAGGTGAAGAATAACAACACACCTGGAAGTTCAAGGGCCCCACCCATCACTGGGGCATTAGAGTGCCTCTCCCTAGGAATAGAGCCGGTAACAGGATCAAAAACAACATTGAAGCTTGTTCCTTCAGGCAAGTGCCACCTACTTACAGGGAGGTCAATTTGCACACGCTTTTACTGCACTGACTGATTTTCACCAACAAACACCACTTTTTGGCTCAGAGATTAAACTGGGCATGTTATTATCTAAACAAAAGAAAATCCAAAGGTAAAAAGCAACATCTGCTCCAGATGAGAAGGAATCAGCAAAAGAACTCCGGAAGTATGAAGAATCAAAGCAAAAGGACACCCCCCAAAAGGTAGCACCAGCTCTCTAGCAATGGAACCAACCAAAATCAGAATATTGAAATGATAGATGAAGAATATCAAACATGGATTGTAACGAAGCTCAGTGAAATGCAAGATAAAATGGAAACCCAACATAAAGAAACCACAAAAACAATGCAGGAAATGAATGAAAAATTCACTAAAGAAATTGAAGTATTAAAGATCAAACAGAACTTCTGGAAATGAAAAATTCATTCAATGAATTACAAAACACAGTGGAAAGCACTAAGAATAGGTTATATCAGGGAGAAGAAAGAATCTCAGAGCTTGAAGACAACATCTTTCAGTTAAGCAAGTCAGTCACAGAGACAGAGCAGAGAAATGAGAGGAATAAACAAAGCCTATAAGAAATATCGGATTATGTAAAGAGGCCTAACATTAGAATCATGGGAATCCCTTACAGTGAAGAAGAAAATACACAAGGTTTGGAAAACCTATTTGAGGAAATAATTTAGGAAAATTTCCCTGGCCTTGCTAGAAATCTAGGTATCCAGGTCCAAGAAGCTCAAAGGACTCCTGGGAGATTCATCACAAAGAGGAAACATCATGACACTTAGTCATCAGACTGGTCAAAATAAACTCAAAAGAGACACTCCTATAAGCCATAAGGCAAAAGCAGCAGCTAACTTACAAAGGAAAACCCATTAGACTAACTGAAAACTTCTTACCTGAGACCTTAAAAGCCAGAAGGGATTGGGTCCTCATTCTCAGTCTTCTCGAACAGAATAATACCCAGCCTAGAATTCTGTATCCTGCAAAACTAAGTTTTGTTTATGAGGGGGAATTCTCAGACAAGCAAACACGGAGGGAATTTTTCAAGACAAGACCTGGCCAGCAGGAAGTACTCAGTACTGCATTATTTGTGGATAAGCATGATAGACACTCACCAGTGTAAAATCACCCAAAAGCTAAAAGTCCAAGGCCAGATACCACAAAACCTCAGGAGATAAAACGAAGTGACAAAGTTCTACTCAACAGGATGAGCAGAAATCCACCCCACTTTTCAACTCTTTCAATAAATATGAATCGTTTGAACTGCCCACTGAAGAGATGTAGGCTGACCAAATGGATAAAATATACACAAACCAAGTATCTGCTGTCTCCAGGAAACACATCTAATCCACAAGGACTCATTCAGACTAAAGGTGAAAGGATGGAAGACAACATTCCACACAAATGGAAACCAAAAGAAAGCTGTTGCAGCAATTCTTATTTCAGACAACTTAGTATCCTCTCAATAGATGCAGAAAAAGCATTCGACAAAATTCAGCACCCTTTTTATGATAAGAATGCTTAGTAAAATAGGCATAGATGGGATTTACCTCAAAATGACAAAAGCCAGGTCCCATTTATTTATTTTTTGTTGCTGCTGTGATTTGCTCTCTACACATCTGATAAAGGGCTGATAACAAGAATCTGTTTAGAACTCAAAAAAATCGACAAGAAAAAATCAAATAATCCCATCAATAAATGGGCAAAGGACATGAAGAGAAACTTTTCAAAAGAAGACTGAATAATGGCCAGCAAACATATAAAGAAATGCCAAAATCTCTAATTATTAGAGAAATGCAAATCAAAACCACAATGAGATATCACCTAACCCCAGTGAGATTGGTCTTTATCAAAAAATCCCAAAACAGCAAATGCTGGCAAGGATGCAGAGAGCCAGGAACACTCTTACACTGCTGGTGGGACGGCAAATTAGCACAACCTCTGTGGAAAAGATTTTGGAGATATCTCAAAGAGCCAAAAATGGAAGTACCATTTGATCCAGCAATAGCACTATTAGGCATCTCCCCAAAAGAACAAAAGACATTCTATAATAAAGACATCTGCACCTGAAATGTTTATGGCAGCACAATTCACTATTGCAAGGATGTGGAAACAACCCAAGTACCTGTCAATTCATGAGTGGATTAATAAAATTTGATATATGTATACCATGAAGTTCTACTCTGCCACGAAAAACAATGGTGATCTAGCACCTCTTGTATTATCCTGAACAGAGCTGGAGCCCATTCTACTAAATGAAGTATCACAAGAATGGAAAAACAAGCACCACATGTACTCACCATCAAATTGGTATTAACTAATCAGCACTTACATGCACATATAGTAGTAACATTCACTGGGTGTCGGGCAGGTGGGAGTGGGGAGAAGGGGATGGGTATATTCACACCTAATGGGTGTGGTGTGTACCATCTGGGGTATGGACACACTTGAAGCTCTGGCTCAGGTGGGGTAAAGGCAATATATGTAACCTAAACATTTGTACCCCCATAATATGCTGAAATAAAAAAAAAAAGTAAAAAAACCAAAATTCTATGCCATAAAATACTATAAACAAATGAAAAAGCTGACATAAAACTTGGGGAAAATTATTAATAAGAAAGAAAAATGAATGCCACAACAGAAAAATGGGAAATACCACAACAATTATCTCACAAATGATACATATACATATCTCATGAACATATGAAGTCACCACAGAAATAAAAATAAAAACAGCATTTTTCCCTCTATGTTGATAACAGTTATTTTTTAATGATAATTCTCACTGTCAGTGTGGCTGTGGTAAATTTCCTATATTTCTGGGCTGTTGGGTATATAATTGGTAATACCTATCTGGAGAAAAATTTGGTAATTGATATTTTCCCTCAAAATTGTTAATTTGTCCTGCAAACATTTTTACCCCAGCACTTCTACACTAAGAAGATGCTATAATGGAATATTTGCATTTCTACACATTTATTTTTTGAGAATACTTACTCAAGACTTATGTAAGCAGCTAAATATTGGTAGCAATCTCCATATCCCATCCAAGATGATTGCCATAATGGGTTGAAAATTTAATTTTGTTACTTTATCCTCAGACACACAGTCCTGCACTGTAGCATCTAGGGTTGTCTTCAGAATAAGCTGTCCATAATGCCTAGTCAAGGTTTGAATTGACAGCAGAGATGGTAGCACATTCAGAGGTCTATGAAAACTCTCAAGTTAGATTCCTGAGCTGTGCCTGGAAGTCTTACGGTTTGGGGCATAATGTGAGTCTACTGTATCATGTACACTGAACTCAGTCACAGACTAATTTAGTTTACCATACTCTGGTTAAAAGTAAAACATCTCTTTATGTCTTCCAGAACTGCCATCAAGAAGTAGCTAACTGGGGCCGGGCGCGGTGGCTCACGCCTGTAATCCTAGCACTCTGGGAGGCCGAGGTGGGCGGATCGTTCTGAGCTCAGGAGTTCGAGACCAGCCTGAGCAAGAGCGAGACCCGTCTCTACCAAAAATAGAAAGAAATTAATTGGACGGCTAAAAATATATATAGAAAAAATTAGCCGGGCATGGTGGCGCATGCCTGTAGTCCCAGCTACTTGGGAGGCTGAGACAGTAGGATTGCTTGAGCCCAGGAGTTTGAGGTTGCTGTGAGCTAGGCTGACGCCACGGCACTCGCCCCAGGCAAGAGAGTGAGACTCTGTCTCAAAAAAAAAAAAAAAAAGAAGAAGTAGCTTACCTTTAGAAAATACTCATAGCCTCATCATCATCAACTGTCATCATCATCATTGGGGTGGTTTACATTGTCTCAATTTCATTAAGCTGGGATCCACAGTTCTGAACCCTCTTCCCTGTATAGTTCTAAGTCACAGTTGGCCAAAAGATATTTGCTTAGATTTGGAGAGCAGAAAGGAAACAGCAGCCATTAGTTTTTGAAGGTGTTACAGTCAGATGCAGCAATGGACAGATGCAGAGGGGGGTTCCTGTTTCTTCTCAGTCTCCTCTGCTCCACGACCTGCTTCTGACCTTGGTGACCAAGTGCGGCTCCAGGCTCACCACTAACTGCTGCGCTGTGGATCTGTAGTGGTGAGACCAACACAGAAAAGATAACTTCCCACAGACCTCCCTGAGAACTTCCTCTTCATAGTCCAGGGTTGAGAGATAAAAATACAGGACACTCATTTAAATTAGAGTTTCAGATAAACAACAAATACTTTTTTGTATGAGTATACCCCAAATACTGTAAGGTCTAATTATAGCAGTGAAATATTGGTAACAATGTAATATGTCATAATAAGGACAGTCCTGGATGAGTTGAAGAATTAATCTTGACATTTTATCTTCAAACACATAGTCCTCCATTGCAGGGACATAGTCATCCTAAAAAAAGTAAATAAATAAACAAAATTGGTCTTTATCTGAAATTCTTATTAAACTGAGCATCCTGTACTTTTTATTTGCTGGGCCTGGCAACTCTAGCTTTGATGGATCAGGGTGCTTCATTCATAGATTGATGGAAGGATAATCCTTTCTCTAACCACCCAGCTCCCTTTCCAAACTTTAACCTCTCCAGCTCCTTCTTCAGTTGGATAAGGTCTATTTCCTAGAGTACATCCCCCTTTCCACAGCACTCTTAGTGGTTCTGCTCCCCTGACTCCTGCTTTTGATAATAATGGAATTATGATGATAAAAACAAAAAATGCTAATGTTTACAGAGGCTTACTATGTGCTAAACCCTGTGTTAAGCACTTTACAATAGTCTATATTAGTCACTATAATTTACTCTCATTTAAGTGTAATACATCTTAAAATTCAATTAATATATGGCATTTATATGCCAATCTCCATTGATCTCATATTCTACACTCTTATCTTTTCCTTCTCTATTTTCCCTTAAAGGAAGTGTGAAGTGAGTTAGTTATGTCAGACATATGTATCTGATAAGAAAAGAAACTGAGGCACTAAGGTGTCTTGAGAAACTTCCAAGCTTATATATTGAGTTAATCAAGCACTTGGGAGTAGAATTTACAACTCTGAGACTCCAAGCTGCTGTCTTGACCATCGTGCTAAGGAAAAACTGTACATCTTTAGAAGAGTAAGAAAAATAAATCCTGATATTTCAAAGAATCAATGCCCTTTAAGTTTCTATATCCTGTATGGAGACATTTATTCTTAGATCAAAATTTCCAAATGTAACTTACTTCTTAAATTTTAATATTTATTTTTAATCCAAGAAGTTTATATGTTCATTTGTTCTTATCAAATAAGATTTTATATTCCTTATAAAACACATACTTGTGAGTTTAGTTTCTGACTGAAACTGGTTTTCATGTAAGTGTTCCATAAGACTTGAACAATGAATGGGTTTCAGATGTAACCCAGAGAAGATATTTAAAATGATCTCTCAGAATTTCTTACTTTATCGGAAGTTTCTCCTTTGAGATGGGATTTGGATTTAAAAAGTTTGCAGAAAAGAAAATCAAAGGAAAAAAGAAAATAGCAAATACTTGATCAAATGATATGAGCTCGATTGATAGACAAGATTTCAATGAAAGCATAAAATCAACCATTTATTCTAAACAAGTTAGACCTAGAAACTCTCTTTGTGGAGAACAACATAATTTCAATGTAATTCCAAGCATTGATATAAATTTTCAGGCACAATAAAGATGTTTTTCATTTGTTCCATGATTGATTAGATATCAGATTTCTAAGAATAGTTGCTCATTTTCCCCTCTTTTTGCATTTGGGAAATATTTACTGTTTTGCCACTGAAAGTCATTGTCTCTTAGAAATCAAATGCCCATGTACGTCCCCCATACTGTCTATATATTGTAGAATATTTGTTTTGTAAAACTACTGTCCTGGTAGTATTCTATCTAAAGTACAGAAGGGGAAAAGGGGGAAAGAAAGAGGAAAAATCAAATCCATCAAATCAAAATCAAATCACATTTGGAGATCTGATCTCAAGTACCTGATTTTGGCTTCAAGAATTATTGTTTATTTTCATAGCATTCAGAAGCACATTCTTTAGCTTAAATTAGATATAGTTGTTTATAAAGCCTTTCTTCTGATTCCCTTAGCAAGGCTGTGCTATGAAGTTGCCCACCATATTCCAATAACGAAATCAATCACAATCCAGTGGGGTAGTGTTTAGAACAGTGTTTCTTGAACCAACTGTGATGAAAGACAACTTGTTATTTTTTCAATCCATTTCAGATCAATATTCTGTAAAATACAATAAACACAAATTACTATAAAATGATCATGTATTTGGATGTTGAGATAATATAAAAAAGCTATAAAAGTTTTCAAACACTTGTGCTCAATTTCTGCACTTACCTTGTTGTGGAAAGGGACCAGTTGTTGGAACACTCTCTGAGTGCCATTGCTTTAGAGTATAGTCTTGTGTATTTGATTGCTTGAGTTCAAATTCCATCTCTGCCATATTCCATTTGCCTTGTAATCTTGTTCAAGTTAAATGTAAAATGAAAATAATATTTGTGCCTTCTTCAGTTTGCCATGAGGATTTAATGAGGTACTCTATGTGAAACACAGAGAATAATGTCTAGCACACACTACGGAGTCAATAAAAGTAAGTCATTATATTATAATTACTGCATGCAGTTTTACAATACACAAAGTACTTTCCCATATATCATGCCATTTATTTTCTACAAAATCTCTGTAGGGGTAGGTTAAAGAAGTTATGATTAGCCTCTACTGCACAGTTGAGAAAACCAAGGGTCAAGTGTTTAAATTGTTACTCAAGTGTTTAAATGGTTGCACAGCTGGTAAATGGTAAAGCCAGGAGTTAAATGTGATGCTAGTTCTCCCTTATTCCATCCTCCCTCTCAAAGCATGTCAAAGGCTACACGAAGTAGTTCTTTTCATCCAGAACAAAGTCTTCCTGCTCATTTCCTGAGCCTCTCGTTCCCATGACATAGCTTGACAAAAAACAGGTCCATCCCAGCAATAGCAGAATCTCTGATCCCCTCTCAATTAGTAGACTTCTTCCATAGGAGGGGCTCTTGTTGACCTTGCACCTACGTTTCCTTTTCACAGCTACTGAAGAGCAAGATGTGTACAATTTATGCTTTCAGCTCAGAGTGCTGTATATCTGGTTAATGTGATGGCAGCTATATTTCAGATGTTGGAAACATCAGTTGGAAAAGTAATTTCCAGCCATAAGATGAGAGAAATGACAATCTCTTTTCATGTGTTGGTGGATGGTCTGACTTACATTTTCTTCTTGAACATGCCCAGATGATATGAATGTTTCTTTGGTTGAGAGTTGAATAAATTACTTCTTATAAATCCAGAGAAATGTTTATTTCTTCCTGTGGTTAAATTGTGCATATGAATTCTCTGAGAGTAAGGCATATAAGAAATTCATATGGATCATTAAATGTTCTAGTAATTATGATCTCTATTTGATTCAGAGACAAAAGAAAGAACCAGTCTCAAGATGTGTTAAGAGTATAAAATCTCCCTGTGTTAGTAAATTTAAAAAGGAGTTACAAAAAGCAAATACTGCAGTTGCATTTTCTCCAATAATGCCTTCAGGGAAACTTACATTCAGAAAAGAAAACTCTTCAATTATACAGCAGCACAAAATGAGCTTAGTGTAAACAAACCATTGTCCACTACTCTAAATAAGTTAATGAACATCCCATTAGCTATCTTAACAAACAAATGATAAAATGAGTTAAAAAAATTCTGTAGAACAAAGAAGCGCAAACCCAAGGCATTCACAATTTTGTCTAAGAGCTACGCTGTGTACAAGGCACACCTCGTTTTATTGTACTTCATTTTATTGCACTTCCCAGATATTTCAATTTTTACAAATTGAAGGTTTGTAGAAACCTTGTATCTGGCAAGCCTATACACACCATTTTTTCAACAACATATGCTCACTTTGTGTCTGTGTCAGACTTTGTTGACTCTCACAATATTTCAAACTTATTCATTGTCATTATATGTATGATGGTGATCTGTGCACATATAAGATCGTGAATTTAATCAATGTGTTGTGTGTTTGACTGCTTCCCCAATTGGCTATTCCTCTATCTCTCACCTCCTCAGGCCTCCCTATTCCCTGAGACACAAAAATGTTGAAATTAGGCCAATTTTTTTTATTAGTAATCCCACAATGGCCTGTAAGTTTTCAAGTGAAAGGAAAGGTTGCACACTTCTTGGTTTAAATCAAAAGCTAGAAATAATTAAGCTTAGTGAGGAAGGCATGTCAAAAGCCAAGTTAGGCCCCAAACTAGGCCTCTTGTGCCAAACATTTAGCCAAAGTGTGAATGCATTTCCTGAAGGAAATTAAGAATGCTGCTCAGTGAACACATCAATGATAAGAAAGCAAAACATCCCTGTTGCAGATATGGAGAAAGTTTTAGTGATTTGGAGACAACATAAAATCAGCCACGACATTCCCTTCAGCCAAAGCCTAATCGAGAGCAAGGCCCTAATATTCTTCAATTCTATGAGGGCTGAGAGAGGTGAGGAAGCTACATAATAAAAGTGGGACGCTAGCACAGTTTGATTCATGAGGTTTAAGAAACCAAACCACTTTCATCGCACACAAAATAGTGCAAGGTGAAGCAGCAAATGTGGATGGAAAAACTGTAGCAAGTTATCCAGAAGATCTAGCTAAGATAATTGATGAAGGTGGCTACACCAAACAAGAGATTTCAATATAGACAAAACAGCCATGTACTGGGAAAAGATACATCTTTCATAGTTAGAGAAGAGAAGTCAATGCCTGGCTCCAAAAATTCAAAGGACAGGCTGACTCTCTTGTTAGAGAGATAATAATAAATCTAGTGACTTTAAGTTGAAGCCAATGCTCATTTACCATTCTAAAAATCCTAGGGCCCTTAAGCATTGTGCTATATCTATTCTGCCTGTGCCCTATAAATGGAACAATAAAGCCTGCATGACAGTACATCTGTTTACCGCGTGGTGTACTGAATATTTTAAGCCTGCTGTTGAGACCTACTATTCAGAAAAAATGATTGCTTTCAAAATAGTACTGCTCTTTGACAATGCATCTGGTCACCCAAGAGCTCTGATGGAGATGTATGTATAGGGGATTAATGTTGTTTTCATGCCTGCTAACACAACATCCATTTTGCAGCCCATGGATCAATAAGTAATTTTGACTTTTAAGTCTTATTTAAGAAACATATTTTATAAGGCTATAGCTATTATAGATAGTAACTCCTTTGATGTATGTTGTTTTTATAGACAATATTTTTGGACGTAATTCCATTGCACACTTAATAGACTACACTATAGTGTAAACATAACTTTTACATGCAATAGGAAGCCAAAAATATTTGTGTCACTCATTTTATAGAGATATCCACTTCATTGTGGTGGTCCAGAATGCCATTGCACACTCAACAAATTACAGTATAGCATAAACACAACTTTTACATGCATTGGGAAGCCAAAAAAATTTATGTCACTCACTTTATTGAGATACTCACTTCATTGCATTGACAAAGTAAATTGAAAACCTTTTGGAAAGGATTCATGTTCTGGATGACATTAAGAACATTCGTGATTCATGAGAGGAAGCCAAAATATCAACATTAACAGGAGTTTGGAAGAAGTTGATTCCAACCCTTATGGATGACTTTGAAGGGTTCAAGGCTTCAGTGGGGGAAGTCACTGCACATGTGGTGGAAAAAGCAAGAAAACTAAATTGTAAGTGGAGCCTGAAGATGTGACTGACTTGCTGCAGTCCCATGATAAAACTTGAATAGGTGAGGATTTGCTTCTTGTGGATGAGCAAAAGAAATACCTTTTTTATATGGAATTTATTTCTGGTGAAGATGCTATGAACATTGTTGAAATGACAACAAATTTTTAAGAATGTTCCATAAACTTAGTTGATTAAACAGTGTTTGAGAGGATTGACTCCAGTTTTGAAAGAATTTCTGTGGTGGGCAATATTCTATCAAATAGCATTGCATGCTACAGAGAAATCATTCATGAATGGAAGAGTCAATTGATATGACAAACTTTTTTGTTGCCTTATTTTCAGAAATTGCCACAGCTGCCCTAACCTTGAGCAAGCGCCACACTGATCAGTCATCCACATTAAAACAAGACCATCCACCAGCAAAATGATTATGACTGACTGAAGGCTTAAATGATTGTTAGCATTTTTTTATCAATAAAGTATTTTAAATTAAGCTATGTGCATTTTTTGGACATAATTCCATTGCACACTTAATAGACTACAGTATAGTGTAAACGTAACTTTTACATGCAATAGGAAGCCAAAAATATTTGTGTCACTCGCTTTATAGAGATATTCACTTTATTGTGGTGGTCCAGAACTGAACTTGCAATATCTCTGAGGTATGCCTGTATATCAAACCTCTACAGGAATGAGCCCTTTAGGACAAAACACTCTCTATTCTGCCACAAGAGTCAAGGAAACAAAATAATTCAACCACACTTGTTTGGGAGCAGCCCTGTGCACTCAAAATTCTAGGCTGGGGTCAGGAGTGCTACAGCAACCATGATGAAATGTGAAATTCCATCGTGCCCTAGACTCTTGTTTACTGCACATAAAGGACTTTGCACTAGACAAATACAGAGAGCTCCAGGCAGTGCACTGTTAGTGGCCAAAAAACAAATAACTTTTAGTTGAAAGCAAAGCTATCCCAGACCTAATAGACAGGGATTGAGGGCGAACATAGTTGAAACTCTATTTCATTAAAGAGAGAGTACCAAGGTAGATATAATATTGCCTGCAATCTGCTTAAATGTCTTTGCTATACACTCTCCATAGGTGATACAAAATTTTGAAGCCAGAATAAATGCATGGACATATATGAAAAAGAAGAAATCCATGATTAATTTGAGTTCCTTTGGAAGTAGACCCTGAGGCTGAGGCTAGGACTTGAAAAGTAGTGGTCTATTGGGCAAGTGATCACAGAAAACACCGTATGGAAAGTGTAGAAGTGAGGCAGAGAAGGAAAGACACAAGATAAAGAGTACATTTTCAAGCCATTACCATGGGGGCAAGCTGGATGGTAATCTGAAGAGGAAACTCTGGGGTCCCTGTTGGACAAGTGCCTCAGAGTTAGCTCAGCCCAGGGACCAAGGAACTGTGTATTTGTGTACTAAATCTATCACTGGTTCAGAGATACTGTGAAGGTGGGGGGTCGAGAGTATATTTTAATACTTCTGATCTGATGTATTGACATCTTCAGGCAGTTACATGTCCAGTAGTGCCTTAAAATGGTGAGGACTCATGGATATAATTAGGGCATCTGCTACAATTTGTGAAGTCAGATTTCCTTTTGATTTTATACATCAATTGGCTTTATATCCTCAGAAATATAAACACACATATACACACACATTTAACTTAGGAATTATCTTCATTTGCTTTTAAACATAGAAGTGTGAGTAACATAAAGACAAAGAACCTGAGTAGATTGCTGCACAAGATGATAAAGTGTAAAGAATAAATGCTTTGGAGTTAGATCAAGATTTGGATCCTGGTCTTACCAGCCAAGTGAATTTGAGCAAGCAGTTTAATGTGTTTCATCCTCATTTTCTTTATCTGCAAAATAACTAAATCATTTGCATTTTGCTGAATTGTGATAACACGATTCAAGCTCCTGTCTCAATATTTAGAATGCATTAATAGTAGTATCCCAATGAAGATTAGCTATGATCACCAACAGCCCCACCAAGACTAACACCACCACCGTAATAGATACCACCACCATCAACATCACCATCATTATCATCTTTTCCTTGCACAAATGCTTGAAGTTTTCTCTGCAAAAAAGGAAATATACCTCTTTCAATGTAATCGGAAGTAAATCAGAACAATCTTAAATCTTCAAAAATAGGTGAGAAGGATTCAGGTCTTCACTGAAATGAGATGTGTCATAGTCATATTTTTAGTGCACTTAGCACCGGGTGTGCAGCTGCTGTGTTAGAACATTTAAGACAGGCACTAATTAACAGGCACTAACAGCTTCAAGGGAAAAGAGTGATGTAAATACTTATTTAGAAAATATTTAAGGTACTCATTACAGAGATTCTTCAAATTGCCACATATTTCATGACAATCTCTTTTCTAAAATAGATAAACAGGACTAAGCCATTCTGTTAAAAAGCCATTTAGTAACACCTCCATACAACTGGCTATGCCATTGTATGGCTCCAGATACAGATTTAACACAGTCATTCCTTTTCCTCTCTTCTGAAAATTATAGTATTAAAGAAAATACTAGTCATTTACATAAAGGAAATTACACTAACTGGGTATTACTGACTTGGGCTTACAAACATGAAGAATTTGGATAATTTAGTTTCTTTAAGGCACAGTGACTTAAATATTTAATGATTCAGATGCAAAATCCCCAGGAATTGTTCTACCTTAATTGAAAAAGCCAAAGAGTCTCATTAATAGTAACTAAATTCTTGCCTTTATTGATCTCATCTAATTCCATGATTTTAAATACCATTGATATGTTAAGTCCCCAATTTTTATTGCCAGTCCTAAATTGTTTATACAATTTCTCTCATCGACCCACCCCCAACCTTGACATCCTTATCTGTGTGACTAATAGGATCTCAATACTATGGAAATAAAAACAAAAAAGTAGTTCCCCTCGTCTATTGCCAACTTGCTCTTTCCAAATGGCAAATCTTTGAGAACCATCTTTGATTTTTCACACTCTCTCTCTCCTTGTTTTTAAACCATCGACAAGTTCTAAAAGTTTTGCCTCCAAAATATTTCTGGACCCTGTCTATGTATTGTCATACTATTGCTCCCGTTTACTCCAAGCCATCATCTTTTTTTGCTTGAACTGTCACAATGATCTACTCACTGGATTCCCTGCTTCATCCCCTAGAATCAGTTATCAACCAAGACAGAAAGGCGTCTTTTTAAAAACTTGAATCAAATCCTATCAGTTTTCTGCTTCCAATTTTCTAGTGGTTTTAGCTCACATTCCAAATAAAATTTAAAATTTTTACCCAAACATACAAGGCCCTACATGACCCTTCACCTCTTGGAACTCTTCTCCCAGTCCTCTCCCATTGACTTTCAAGGCACGGTACCTTCCTGTTTCAGGGACATACCAAACTTCTTCCTGACTGTGAACTTGCCTTTTTGCCATCTGGAATATTCTTCTCCCAAATCTTTTTTATACTAGCTCCTTATAATTCATCTCTGAGCTCAAATATCATCTTTTAAAGGGGCTTGCTTTAACAACCTTATTTAATATCTCCCACACACCCTCTTCAGTCACTCTCTAGCCATAACCCATTTTTTTCTTCATAGCACTCACAACTCTTTCAAATGGTTTTGTCTTTTATTATAAGCATAATCCACTAGAATATAAGATCTGTAAGAGCAGCCAGTGACTGGAAGTGCATGACTATAACTGGCAGTGTCTGGATGGGGCAATGTGTCCATACAATGTAGTTCTTTTTGTGTAGATAAATGATGTCCCCCTGTCAGCCTCAAGGTACTCTGATATGATGCCTGGAATTGGTTATCTGGCAAATATGAGTTTTCCAGATCTTGTTTCCTGGCCTCTATGGTTGAAATAAGCTACCCTCATGAAGGAGACTGCGGTGATAGTGAAAATCAAAATATTCTATAATCTCAGATATATTTTATCTCCAGGTAGGGGTGACTGATCTTACTACAACATAGAATTTATAAGTCATGCTAAGTCAAATGCCCATTTAGATAGATAGTCTGGGACTTGAAGGCATAGTGGATTAGCTAAGACTCTTTGGCAAAAGTATTTTTATGTAATGCAAGGACTTTTCCCTTTTGGCCACCGAAGGGGTCTACCCTCAACCAGCATTATATTTTATATAGGTTATCCTCAAGTGGGAACGCAGAACAGTCATTGTTCTGCATGTCATAACTGGCAGGATATTTGTTTAAGGGACCCCAATAAGAATCCTGGGATCTTTTCTCTTGTCCAGGTGAGGGTTCCCACAGTCTGATGCATAGGAGGCCTTCAGGTATTATTCTTTGTATTGTTTCTTCTCCTATTCATCCTCCAGAGTCTACTACAGTCATCTCTGTGACTAGCATTACAACTATTATGGGTTGAAATAGTACAAGTTGCTGACATATTAGTGTGTGATCTATACAGTCCCACTTTTATGATCAGAGGGAAGGTATAAACTGAGAATCAAAGATTAATTTGTTTAAGACTTCTTTGCAAATTGCCTCCTGCAAATGCCATGAAAAAATGGCCATAACTGAGTGTTTAAGGCAATCAATTTTAGCAGATAGCTGAGGGGGTAAATCAGCTCACCCATTTGCCTTGCCATATATGTTGTACCTACAAGGCTTGAACCTTAGCTCTCTGATCACGCTAGGCATATTAGCTATCTATTGATGCATAATAAATTAATCCAGGACTTAGCAACTACAGACAACAAAGATTTATTGTTTCTCAGTCACTGTGAGGCACAAATCTAGGAGTAGTTGAGCTGAGTGGTTACGTACGGTTCAGTGTCCTGTGAAGATATAATCAAGGAGTCATACCAGGCTGGTAATTTCAAAGCTTTATTGGGGGTGTATTCACTTCCATGCTCATTCCTGTGGCCCTTGGTAGGATTCAGAAGATCTTTTTCCAAGTTCGTTTATGTGGGCTTCTCAACTGGGCTGGTCCATGACATGGATGCCAGCTTCCCCCAGAGCAAGCAATCCAAAACAGAGAGAGAGAGAGAACCGAAGATGGGAGCCACAGTCTTTTTATAAGCTAATATAGGAAGTTACATTCTACAATATTCCATTCTGTAAAAGTGAGTCAATGAGTCCAGCCTACACTCAAAGAACAGAGATTAAACAAAGATATGAGCACCAGAAAGTACAGATCATTTATGGCCATCTCAGAGGCTTCCTGTAACACTTGAGAGGGGTAGGCATTCCCTATCCACAAATAGTGTGCTTAGAAAGCAGGAGTGGTTTCCATATTATATTGCTGCTGGAAGCTAGTCCCTGGTAACAGGAGTAAGGGCCAGTATCTGTTTAAATTGCATTGATTATTCTCTAATTGTGCAACTTAAAAGTCGCTCACCCAGACTCTGACTTACAGCTCCATTAGATCCCCGTGTTCTATCCTACATAGCAATGAACACTGAGGAATCTAAATTTCTGCTACTGCTTCTGTCTCCACAATTTTCATGATTTCCCCTCATTAACTAGCTTCATTGCTCAGAGTGGCTTGCTGATATTTTAGCAGACATGGCGTGTGTTTTGTCTGGTAATTCGCCTTTGTTGGTACACCCCATATTAGCTTATAAAAAGACTGTGGCTCCTGTCTTCAGTTCTCTCTCTCACTCATTACCCCTGCAGATGGCACCAAGCCATTCATGAGGGATCCACCCCCAAGACCCAAATACCTCCCATTAAGCCTTACTTCCAACATAGGGGAACAAATTTCAACATATTTGGAGGGGTCAAACAAACCAAACAATAGCATCCAGACACTATGCTATTTATTTACATTTTATGGTTTAGTTGTCACCACAGTGCAAATCATATTGATTTGAACATTAAAGAGGAATAAGAGAGCATCATGAGCTTCAAGCGTATCTTAGTCAGGGATGTGGCACCATATGTCTGTGATTCTCTTGGCTCTGCCCTGCTTGGTGTGTCAGCATTGTCCTTAGGATAGCTGACTTTATAGGCTCATGAGGGCTAATGAAATTTCAGGCTTCATATCTACTGTCATGAAAATGAGAGCATTAGTGTCTCAGAATTCTTTTATAAAGTCTTTATAAATGTGCTGATTAAGTCATCCCTTAGCTAATTCCTTAAATAAGATAATACACGTAATGAGCTTAGTTTAGTACTTGGCACATTATTAATGCATGTTAGCACTTGGTACCATGGGTTTCTTTCCCTTCTAACTCCTTCCACATTCAGGTCACGTTTTTTACTCTGTTCTCCCAAAGCAGGGTGAATCAGGATCTTGATTTCTCCTGTCCTGTACCTCACATTTTAGTGTGAATGTATTTTATCTGTTTTCTTTGCCAGAAGTAATTCGTTGGGAATGGAACCAACTTATGCTAGCAGTGATGTTGATGAAGATTGTAATCAGTGTCATTTGTTGAATGAATAATGGATTATAAAGTGTTTCTGTATCTGCGATCTTATGTAACCCCTATACCAATTATGGTAAAATGAATTTCTCTTGGTGGAATGTAGAGCATTTTGGAGCCTGACTTTTTATGAAAATACAGGTATTGCACAGCACCTGAGCCAAATCAGATCTAGGCAATTGCTTATTCTGCATGTCTAGAGAACAGCCTGCTCCATGAACTTAGAACACCATGAACCTTAGAATCCCAAAAGCTATCCCATCTGCCTGTGATTGTCTCAGAATCAACTCACTCTCTGAGTGGATACTCCGGATTAAATTTTGTCCAAGAATGTTGTGGATATTCCTGCTCTGAATCTGAAAATCTATCCCTGAACTGTCTTCGAAACTTAAAATGAATCACAATTCAACTGTTTGTTCTTAGGTAAAAGTTAATGTGCACTCATATTTTTGGATACTACAATAAAAATGAGCTATGTTTTATCCCATTTATAAAAAGTCTGTTCATATACACTATCTCATTTGATCTTCACAATTCTGTCAGACAGGAGGAGAGCGTGGAATAAATATTTGTTAACTGCCTAATATGTGCCAGGTCAAATGTGTGACTTATAAATTCTTGATTTAGGCTTTAGAAATTAGGAAGTTAAGGATCAGAGAGGTTAAATGACTTGCTCAATAGCATGAAGCTAGGAACAGGTGGAGCTAGAACTCAATCTGAGTCTTTATCTTAAAATTCCTACGGAATTTGCATGATCACAATGCTGCCTCTGATACTAATAGTGCACATTAGAAATGAATTTCCTCAGATTCTTCTATCGGTTAGCACGTTAACATAGACCAAGAGTATAATGTAACATCTTCTTTTGTGCGTGGGGTGTATGCGTGTGGAAAGTCTCCATTTACATATGCTTCTATTTGCAGATTCACAGTCTAGACAGCCATGGCTGTGAGTATTCACTGGTGGGCCATTATGATGATGTTTGCCCTTTCTCACTAATATCATAAATGGGTGTAAGGTTTGATAGCTCTAAGAGATAAGAAATATTTTTATAGGTATAGCAGATACCCATGTCTTTGTAATTAAGCTTGCCTGAAACAAGACCAAATGCATCAACACATTTATACCTTGTATTGTGCAGCCTCTTTTCATGTTATTTTATTAACATTAAGGTGCCTTTAATTATACAGAACTACAAACTACATTACTGACATTCTATAAACATTAACTACACCTGTGTCTAATTAAGCAAAAACAAAATCCAGTCTCTTATTTTTCAAGATTCTTAGAAAGGCAGAAAGTCTGGGGTATAAAATGAAAGGACTTGGAGATATTATCCTGTTTGAACCATTACATATATAGCCAGGATGTACGATAGTCCCTACATCCAGTGTTTCACTTTTCATGGTTTCCGTTACCTACAGTACAGTATGATCCGGTATCTTGAGAAAGAGAGACCACATTCACATAACTTTTATCGCAATATTGTCCTAATTGTTCTATGTGATTATTAGTTGTTAACATAGGTATGTATGTATGGAAAAATCATAGTATATATAAAGTTCTATACTATCCATGGTCTCAGGCATCCATTAGAGATTTTGGAACCTATACCCTTCAGATAAGGGGGGACTACTGTAGTCATTTTTACTGTTAAAATTTCTCAGCTCCATATGTTGGGTTCAAATGTTCCTGAATTGTGGTAGCATATTTTTTAAAATGTACTGGGTTTTGGAAATTTTTCCTCTGGCTCTACTTGGCACAATTTTATTTTTAAACATATCTTATTCCATCTAGTCTACTGGTAGACTTATAAGAATATTTCAAAAGGGTTGACTTCAACTTGGGATTTGATTTGCGACTCTGAAACCTATCAATCACTAAATTCTTAATGGATTTAAAGGAAATAGTTTCCAGGATCAGGTGCATTTAATAGCTTCACTGATATTTGCGGGGCTTTGTGTTGCTTTACCAGTTATGAGAGAGACAAAGAGAGAGAAAATAATTGGTCGATTGCAGTTACATCGTCTTAACAGTAATATTCTACTATAGATAAGTCATATGAGATGTATTACCATTAGAAAATATTGCAGATGTTTATGAATAAGGGAATCATATAAAAATAACAAATACTCTCTTCCAAGCTTAAGGAAATTACAAGAATCTAAAAATCAAGAGGCTTTATCTTGCATCGCTTTGCTCCATTTATGGAACTACCAGCCAAAAGTTCCTTCGATATTAAGATCAACTATAAAAATTAAAAATAGCTGGAACTAAATGACTTCCATTACTGTAAGTCTAGTAGTGAAAAGTATATATGACATTAGAACTATCTTTGTATTTGGGGTTTCATCCAAAATTTTGTTACAAGTGTATTTACGAGCATTTTTATGACATTGCTCTTGTAAATCTTATGGTGTTTAGGTGATCTGATCTTTTATTCATTCCATTACTCAACAAATCCATATTAGATATTTTCTCTCTGGTTAAGGAAAAGAACCAGCCAGAGAGCCATCTCTGTGTTCTAAAGTTTATGGTTTATTTGCATAGAAAGATATTTTAGAGAAAGTCACAAAAACAATTACAGATATTGTGATTAGCAGGAAGGAACTTTAAAATAAAAATAAAATAACAAAAAAGCTAATAAAATATATTAAATAAGCTTTAAGAAAAGATGTATATAATGGATAAAGAGATGAAGAATTTTGGAGAGAGATGAAAATTCGAAAAAAGAGAACTAAATGGAAATTCTGAAAAATGCAAATAATTCATTCAAGGAGATTAAAAGTAGATTGGATACTTCAGAGAAAAGGATTAATGAACTTGAAGACACAACAAGAGATACTCAACTAAAGTGCAGACAGCAGAGGGATAAAAAAGAAATAACAAACAGAGCCTGAATGACCTATGAAGGCAAAACAAGCCATTGTACATATGCAATTGGAGAGCTAGAAGGAAAAGAGAGAGAAAATGGGGTAGAAAGAATATATAGAGAAAAACAATGGCTGAAAAGTTTCTAAATTTAATTAAAAATTTCAAAGCACAGATACAAGCAATCCAATGAATCCCAGGTAAAATAAATACAAAGAAAACCACACCTACACCCATCACAGTTAAAGTGCTGAAAATCAATATGGACGTAACTTGGAGATACTGTAAGTTCAGTTTTAGACTGTCACAATAAAGTAAGTCATATGAATTTTTTGGATTCCAAGTGCATGTAAAAGTTATATTTACACTATATTGTAGTCTATTAAGTGTGCAATACCATTATATACAAAAAAGGAACAAACCTTAATTTAAAAATACTTTATTGATAAAAATGATAATGATCACCTGAGCCTTCAGGGTGTCATAATCTTTTCACTGGTAGAAAGTCTTGTTTCAATGTTGATGGCTGCTGACTGATCAGGGTGATCGTTGCTTGAAGGTTGGGGTGGCTGAGGCACTTTCTTTAAAAAAAATCAGTGATGAAGTTTGTTGCATCAATTGACTCTTCCTATCATGAAATATTTCTCTTTAGCATGTGAGCTGTTTGACAGCTTTTTACCCACAGCAGAATGCCTTTCAAAATTGGAGTCAATCCTCTCAAATGTTGCTGCTGTTTTATCAACTATTCATAGAATATTATAAATATTTTATTGTAATTTCAACAATGTTCACAGCATCTTCACCAGGAGTAGATTCCATCTCCAGAAATCACTGTCTTTGCTCATCCATAAGAAGCAATTTCTCATCTGTTCAAGTTTTATCATGAGATTGCAGCAAGTCAGTTACATCTTCAGGCTCCACTTCTAATTCTACTTCTCTTGCTATTTCCACCACATCTGCAGTGACTTTCTCCACTCAAGCATTGAACCCTTCAAAGTCAGCCATGAGGGTTGGAATCCATTTCTTCCAAACTCCTGTTAATGTTGATATTTTGGCCTCCTCTCACAAATCGTGAATATTCTTAGTAGTATCTAGAATGGTGAATTATTTCCAGGAAGTTTTCTATTTACTTTCCCCAGATCCATCAGAGAAATCACTTTCTATGGAAGGAATAGCCTCACACAATTTGTTTCTTTAAAAATAGGCTTGAAAATCAAAATTACTCCTTGATCTGGCTTCAGAATGGATGTCGTGTTAGCAGGCATGAAAACATTAATCCCCTTACACATCTCCATCAGAGCTCTTGGGTGACCAGGTTCATCTTCAATGAGCAATGTTATTTTGAAAGCAATCATTTTTTCTGAACAGTAGGTCTCAGCAGTGGGCTTAAAATATTCAGTAAACTAAGATGTAAACTGATGTGCTGTCATCCAGGCTTCATTGTTCCATTTACAGAGCACAGACAGAGTAGACATAGCACAATGCTTAAGGGCCCTAGGATTTTCAGAATGGTAAATGAGCATTGGCTTCAACCTAAAGTCACCAGCTTTATTAGCCTCTGACAAGAGTCAGCCTGTCTTTAATGCTTTGAAGTCAGGTATTGACTTCTCCTCTCTAGCTACTAAAGTCCTAGATGGCATATTCTTTTAACAGAAGGCTGTTTCACCTACATTGAAAGTCTGTTGTTTAGTGTAGGCACCTTCATCAATTAGCTGGGGAAGATCTTGATAACTTCCTGCAGCTTCTACATTAGCACTTGCCACTTCACCTTGTACTTTTATGTTATGGAGAACATACATTTCTTAAACCTCATGATCCAACCTCTGCTGCTTCAAACTTTTCTTCCATAGCTTCCTCACTTCTCTCAGCCTTCATAGAATCGGAGAGTATTAGGGCCTTGCTCTGGATTAGGCTTTGGCTCAAGGGAATGTTGTGGCTGGTTTGATTTATCCAGACTGCTGAAACTTTCTCCATATCAACAATAAGGCTGTTTCACTTCCTTATAATTCATGTATTCACTGGAGTAGAACTTTCCATTTCCTTCATGAACTTTTCCTTTGCATCTACAACTTGACTAAATGTTTGGCACAAGAGGCTTAGCTTTGGGCCTATGCTGGCTTTCAGCATCTCTTCCTCACTAAACTTAATCATTTCTAATTTTCGATTTAAAGTGAGTGACGTGCAACCTCTCCATTGACTTGAACACTTAGAGGCAATTGTAGGATTATTAAATGGCCTAATTTAAATATTGTTGTGTCTAGGGAAATAGAGATGCCAGGGGAAAGGGAGAGAGATAGGATCGTGGAGCAGTCAGAACACACACAACATTTATCCATTACGTTTGCTGTCTTTTATGCACATAGTGTCCCCAAACAATTACCATAGTAACATCAAAAATTACCGATCATGGATTACCATAACAGACATAATAATAATGGAAAAATTTGAAATATTGTAAGAATTACCAAAATGTGACAGAGACATGAAGTGAGCACGAGCTGTTGGAGAAATGTTGCCTCTAATAAACTTGTCTGATGCAGGTTGCCCCAAACCTTCAATTTGTAAAAAGCATAATACCCATGAAGCATAATAAAGTGAAACACAATAAAAAGAAGTATGCCTGAAATCAGTCAAGGAAGAGTAGTAGGAGGGAGAAAAATGTTAGTGGGAATGCTCTCTGTCCAATTCAGATATAATTAATTGTAACAATTCCCCCAAGCCCCACAAAAAATACAGTCAAAATAAGAAGAACTAAAATAATATCAACTAATATATATAACTCATGCATGACCTGAGTTGGATAACTATAAGCCAAGAAGACTCAATTTCATTACTTTTGACTGTGTTATTAGGGAGGCAGAAATTTTCTTCTCTGCTGGATTTGAATCTAGAATTATGTTCCTCCTGGAATTAACAGCAATCAGTTTTGAAACATAAGATCTATTGCCCAGTGTAAAAGAAATCCATACAGCAGAAAAAGTTGTGATCAGAGAAAGAAATTTCGTTAAACTTGTATCACTTGAGCTGCTGATTCACACCTAACTTGAGGCAATATTCCTTTGTTACAGGTAGGCCTACTAAACTTGCTTTATTGTTTAAGTGATCACAAGGTTAGGTATTCTACTTTCATTAGAAAGCATCCAGACTGATAGACTTCCTTAGAATAATGTCCATTCATAGAATTTTTTAAGTTAAAAATGATGTAAGTTTAAAATTTTGATAAATAATTATTACAAACAGCTCTTAAGAGCTATTGGTAAAATATTTAGTTCCAATGATAGCACAGTGGGCAGTTAATTTCTCCACAGCTTTATATAATATGGTTATTGTTATTTTTTATAATTATTGAAACTCTGAGATTTGTATTTTATTATTGACTTGATTAAAGTATGTGGTTACTAGTGAAGCTGAAGCTTTTTCTTCTTAAACTTATTGGAAATTGAAATGTTTTCTTGTGAAACTATTCTGTTAAGTCCTGTGTCTCAAGTGTGCATTGAGCCAGGAAAAAAAAAAATAGAACTTTCGCCTCCCCCAGAATATTATTAAATATTAAGGATTTTTATCCATTACATCACATTTGTGCTTACTATAATTTACCATTCTTTCATCTGCATTTCTGTCTGTGTGTTTATAGTGTGATATTTGCATTGTAATTGTCTGTTATTTTGCTTTTGCCAAGTAGAAGTTTGTTTTGAGGTAGATTTTCTATTGATTTGGTACTCATAGAATATTCTTCACCATCTAAACTCTAGTGCTTTGATTATTTCTTTTGTGAGTATTTAAATTCTAATATAAATTTATTTTGAAATATAGTACAAGCTGGGAGTTTAACAATTTCCCAAGAACATTTATTGAGCAATTTGATCTTTTCTTATTTGGAAAAAAAACTCTTTCCAAACACTTATTTGGAATAAAACTCTTAAAGTATGTTACATTTCCATTTATACTGGTCTGTTTCTGTAATTGTATGCTGTTCCATTTGCCTGAGTGCCTATTTTGTGCCAGACTCACATTGCTGTAATTACTGCTTCCTTACAAGCAGGGGGTCTCTCTCTCTCTCTCTCTCCTCTTTACTTTTACAAATTTATTCTTTCTGAAAAACTGCCAAATACTTAGTCACTCCACCACCAAAGTACTGAGATTTTGATTGGAAGGGTGTTAAATTTATAGATCAATTTGGGGAGAATCAAAATCTTTACTTCCTATCCAGTAACATGGCTTTGCACTTGATTTAATTTAATTTTACAGTAGTAGTTTATAAACTTCTTTGCCAATATATTTATGATATGTCAAAAGAATATAACCATAGTGTAGTGATTAATGAGGGTTCAAGTCTAAGTTTGTCTGCCTACTATATTTTGAGATTGTAAATTGTTCTCTATCTAGTAAACAAACAGAAGTTTTTTAGGGCTTCCCATATGCCAGGCAAAGCTCTAAGGACTTTGCACTGATAATATTGTTTAATCTCAACAGAATTTCATAAAGCAGGTATTAATAATTCTATTTTACTGGACAAAATGAGATTTATATAGGATAAGTAATTTTTTTCAGATTCATATAGGTAGTAAAGAGTGTAGTCAAGATACAATTTTAAATCTAACTTGAAAGTCTTTGCTCATTTTCAGTTTGCTTTTTGGGTTCTGAGCTTAGTTAATTGATTTATAAGATGAGGGCAACATTAATCTCAAATGCATAAGGTTTCGGGAAGTTCATTTTCTTCTACAGTCTGCCAATAATTTCCAATCTTTATTTGAAATAAAGTAAGTTTGTACGAATTTTCCTTTGAATGTTGCTTTAGCTGCATTTTGCAGTTTTTATTATGTAGATTTACCATAATGCCTAATTTAAGCAGTCTGCAATTTCAGTTTCTATTTTTTTGTGAGTCAAAAGTAAATTAAAGTGCTAATTTAGATTTTTAACTTACTAGATTTTTGGTTAATGAGTGGTTAGCATTTTATTGATTCAGCTGTAGTTTTAATTCCTTATGGTCAAAGAACCCTATTCCAAGATCAATTTTTATGTAATGTGAATTTGTGTTTGTTAAATATAAATGAATTCATTCAAATCAAATTTATTGATTATATTCTTTAATTATTCAATATTAGCATCATTTATTTCTTGCCCACTTAGTCGAGAATTCAGAGAGAAATTTTTAGTCTTTGAGTATGATTGGTTCAGTTAAATTTTCCTTACATATCTAGTGTATTTTATTCAATTTATGTTTAATACTATATTTTCTATACACTAATATTGTATTGGTCAGGTAAGTTTTGTGGACTGTACTTTATTTAGCATTAAAAATTGTTCTTTTTTCCCATTTAGCAGATTTTGTCATAAATTCTGCTTCGATTAGTACTGAATCTACTATTAATATTTCTGCTTCCCTTCATTTACAATTCCCTATTATATGGTTGTTTCACTTTTTGCTTTAAAATCTTTGTTTCATTTTTTTCAGCTACACCTCCATGTAAATAGCATAGGGCTCAAATTTTCTGTTTGACTTCTGTGACAGTCTTTCTCTTTTAATGAGCAAATAAAACCCTTTCACTTTTTAAAATAATTATTGATCTGTATAGTCTTATTCTTGACATATTATTTAGTTTTCATTCTAGAAAAATATTTTGTTGTGTCTTTTAAGAGCTCACCCATGCCTATTGCTTCATGACTATCTCCACATTAATGCCTATCACCAACCCTGATCTCTATCTTGAGTTCTATTTCTAGTAATAATAATTTGTAATAGTGCAAATGTCACTCATACAGTATATTGTTGATATTACAAACTAAGAGCATCTTTTTTTGGTCCAAATCTCTTTTCTTTCCTGAATATCTCCTAGTAATGAGACAACACATTATGATAATCATTCAGGCTAAAAAAGGCCATTTATCTTCAATTCTTAGCCTACGTAGCCCACATGTAATCATTCCCCAAAACATTCTATATATTTGTCATATCCATCTACTATCCCCATTGTCAGGCATCCATGTGTTCTCACTTAAATGCTCATCTCTCCAACTTTTTTTCTTAATTGTTGCAAATTATCTTTATACAGTATATATCTAATTATGTCACTATTGTAACTTAAAAATCTTTAATAGTGCATTGCAAAGAATATGTACTATGAGTTTAAATATACCTTGGTCTTAACACCAGTTCTGTCATTTGTAAGCAGGGTAACGTCGGGCATGTTTTTCTAAAATCTCTAACCCTCACTTCCCTCAACTGCGAATGGGAATAATAATGCCATTTGAAGGGGCTCGACATGAGGCGTAAATGAGTTTCTTCATTCAAAGATGATGGATGTGGGCTTTCGAGAACTGTTGTTATACCTCTTCCTGCCTCCAACACATACATACACATGAGCGCATATGCACTACATGATATAATTTAGACTACTCATCTACGCGTGTTAGCTTGTCGAGCCCACATAATCTGGTTCTATTATACTAGGTCTATAAGCTCCTGTTATATTGCTGATCTCACTCCCTTCTATTTGGATAATTTTCTAGCCTCATCCTGCTACAAATATCCCATCAGACATTTTGGCGATGACTTTGCACATGCTATTGGTCCTACTAAGAATACCTTCTTTATCCCCACCACCTGACAAACTATACAAATCCTTTAAGATCTGACTCAGTCCTAAAGATGTATTTCTTGCCTCAGTCAAGCATGGTTCCTCTTTCCTCTATTCTTCCACATCTCAGACACTTGTAGAACATACATCGTGTTCTAATCTAGTTTGGTTTAAATACATGTATCATGAGCTACATTGTAAGTTCCAGGAGAATAGAGACCAGGTTTCTCATCCCCCCTCCCCCATTCAAAGCTTACTATGACCTTGACACGTAATACGTGCCCAACAAATACTCTCTGAAAGCATGAATAAATGGATGAATGAATACTATTGATGAGACATAGGACAAGTTGAAGGATCAGCTATGATTTCAGGTCAGAGTACCTAATTTCAAGTTTGGGATTTATGAATTTCTAGTGTGTGAGGTCTTTGCCATGTTACCTTATTTCTGTATTATACAGTTTTCTCAACTGAAGAAGGACAATATCTTCTTGCCTGGATTGTTAGAATTAAATGATACTAGATATATAGAATTAGTTTATAAACTTTAAAATAGTGTATATATTTATGTTACATTGTTATTCTTTTATTAAGGATTAGTAAAATAAATTAAATGATTTTTAAAAAGGATTTCCCAAGGCTAGATTTGAAGATAGCATCCTTTATGTAACCCAGCATCCTGTTCGTCATGGTTCTTGGGACATACCTTGAGTGTACAGTGTTTCACCCATGGTGTCTGCTCTTGGGTGAGTGGGTAAGTGGGTTAGGAGCAGCCTTGAAAGGAGGATAAATTTTGATATTTCTGTGAAACATCTTTAACAAAGTGAATAAAGATTTGGGAAAAAAACAAGACAAAACAGAAGAAAAAGAATGTCCAAAGATGAAGAAACCTTTTTGTTTCCTTTTCCTGGCAGAGAATTTAAGTGAACATTCGTTTAACAATACGTGTGTGTTTTAATTATGTGCCAAAAACACATACACATACGCACAAACACACACTTTCACATACATTTTTCTATTTAATTCTTAGGCAGAAAAACCTTGGGTTACATATTCTTACTTCCATTTTCCCAAGTCTCTAGGCCTCAGTTCTCTCATCCTTAAAATGAGAGATGATATATTAATATGACATCAATCTTTTAATACTTTTGTGTGTATTAAATGAAATCATACATGTAAGTGCCATGATAAAGGCTGCAGCAAATATTTTCTGTTTTGTTAATATCAAAAAGACAAATATTTTAAAATATTCACTGCACTCATTAGGCAGTTATTTTTCTGCAATGAGATTAAATGCAATCTGTCATGCTTTGGTCATCTGTGTCGTTCTCACTGGGAGGAAGAAATAAAAGTTAAGGAAAAACAATTCTGTAGTCTTCCATATGTAAGAAAGCAAGACTTTGAAGTTACCTCATGGGACTGCAGAAATCTGAAATAAAAGTAGGGATGAACAAGGGAGCTAGAAAGAGGGAGGAAAAGAAAGTGGTATAGAAAGGACAATAGCGACAGACCATAGATATTGGGGAAATAAGAGACAGAATTTATGATGGAAAAACACTGAATAATTCTGGTTTTGTTTTTGTCCTCAGGCTACAGATAGTTTGTCATAAAGGGATAATGCACATTTCATTGTTCTAATAGAAACCATTTAGGTGACAGCAGAACGGATTGTTAGTTGAAGTAGAGACTTCATACCTTCCCAAGGGGGCTTGAGGTGTGAAATGCTTTAATTAAAAGTAATCTGATTACAGAAATAATTCAATCTGACTTTTTTGGCATTAAAATGGCCCACTGAAGGAAAATATCATGGACTTTCTTTTAATCGCTTAAAATTTTTTTGTAAGGAAGAAGCAACTACAAATGACCAAAAACATATAATAAAAGACTTCACCGTACTGGCTATTAAAGAAATACAAATTAAGATGATATTTAACTGTTTTTCTATATATCAGAATGACAAAAATTATAATCTTTAAAATGGAAAATAAACATGTTTAAACAGCACCATTGAGTGTATTCATGGAGACCTGGGAATGAATCATCAAATTCTGGGTGGAGTGAGGTGGAATTTGGCAATATCCATCTAGACATAGTCTATTTTTCTTCATGAAATCTATCTTAAGGAAATAAATTACAGCAGAACCACACTATTAAACAATAAGAATACATAAAAATCATGTTGTAAAAGAGTATCTTATAAATGGGGAAATGTTTATAATTCCAAATTATATAAAAAATTAAATAAAATGTAATTTTAATGTAATTTTTAAAATGGTTTTTCCTTATATGTGGTATCATTTCTGTATATGCATTTACATGTCAGTATCACTTTAGATATAGGTAGAAATAAACCAGATAATGAAGGGTTATTTTTGAGTGGTGGGATTACCAATGACTTTTATTTTCTTTATTTTGCTTGCTCCTCTCTCCTGCTGATGCTTCCTACTATACAAATGAGTAACTACCATAATCATGAAAACACTATATTTTTTCATCAGGAGAGTGTCCATATTTGCACTTTAAACTTAATTTTTACATCTTACCTAAATCAACTCATTATTTTTATTTTAACATGTTTCGTGTAGTTCATTTCAGGAGATTTGGAATCCCTACTTTATATTTGGACACAGAGAGCTGTTGGTCATTTGGATGGGCTAAAATCATCCCAGTACATTTTTTTCCCATAAACTAAGAACCAAAGGCTCACTTTTTAGTCATTCAAATAAGGAAGTGATTGTTCACAGGAAAAAGAAAATACTATCACTTCTTGCAGTGCAGAAGTTTTTGGGTCTTGGAGCCTTTAATGAGGACCGTGGAAAGAGGCACAAAAAAGCAGAACAAGAGCCTGCAGTGTGTCAGTGAAATGCCAAGGGATGCAAAGCGACAGCATAATGCAACGCGACGTGTCTCTGCAATGACATGTCAGGTCCGTACAATTCAAAGGCTGGGGTTTGCCTAAAACCTTGGCTAAAGCATGGTTCCAGTTAGTTACGTGCAAGGGACCTTCAACATTAAAAAAAAAAAAAAAAAGCTGTTTATTAACAAAATGCTTTTACTATGGGAAAATTTCCCCGTGACAAATATTTCCAGTAGAAAAGAATGGTTTGAATTGCTGTTCTGTAAATGAAGCAGATCCACCCCAAGGACTGCATTCCAATCAGGAAGCTTCAAAGCAAAAGAAGACACCGCTATTTCTGTCTTTTCAGTGCCTTCATTCAAATGTTCTTCCAAACTGATAACAATCTGTTTTCTGTCCTATCTGTTTTACTTTGAGGACAAGAAATCCTGAAAGCTTGCTTTTCTGATTATTTACCTTATATCACATTATTTTTAAACCAAACAGTATTATGCCAATTTTAGTATTAGTCTTTCAAGTCTGGCTAGTTTGTTTGTTCTTTAACATTTTCAAAACTGTATGAGAGATTTATGCTATGCTTTCCTTTTTCACTGGTATGCTCATATTAGGGCTTCTTTTAAAGTTGCTTTATCAGAAAATACCAGAATTCCATCAAATGATGAATAAACATTTTTCCCATTCTTTCTACTATCTATATTCATGGGAGCCTCTTCTCATCATTTCCCCAGATATAACACTTTGTTGAAACCATTAAAGTTAGTGACTTTTTCATTCACTTAAAGTTTCTGCAGACATTTTATAATAGGGTCTCTGGTTATTAAAGCAAATATTGCACATTTGCAAAACTCCCATATGAGAAATGTCCATGTTTAAGTTTTTGGAAACATCTCTTCCACTCGTGATTCTTTTAATGTGGTCTTAAAAATATATGTAACAGACCACAAGGAACATATTTCTTAAGAGTATGTACATTAACTACTTAGAAGTGAGTAGGTAATGCTATGCAGATGTTGTCATGGTAAATACTCATGATAACATACATGAAAATGTCCAGAGCTCAAGTTTAGATCTAGTCCAGTCAGATTTAAATTACTGGCTGTTATTTTTCAAAACACTTTCCTTTATTTTGGTCTTAATGAATAAATGTTTTCAGATTTGATACAATAATGTTTGAATTTTGTTGAAACCACAATTTTCTTCTACTCCATACCCACCATGAGTTCTATAAAGGCAGAACTAAGAGGTTGTGTTTCCCTGGAGATCTGCCTTTAGTACGTTTACACAGTTTGGGTTATTTTTCTAGAAGTTTCACGTTGGTCTGCTAAAGAAATCTCATAAAAGTGGTCTGGAACTGTTTCCTTAAAAAGAGGCCTTTTCTCTTTAAATGATTTTCATCCAGTTATTTATTGGAAAAATAGAAAGGAATACTAACTAAATGCAGAGTTGCATTTAATTCATGACAGACCTTCTCTAGTTCAGAAAAACATATTTTAAAAATCACTATATAAGAAATTCACTGAAGTTCCTGAATCTTTTATAGCTGACATGGAATCACTGGACTTGTATTTGGGCTTCACTTATGCCACCATGTAAAAGGCAATGAAAAATCTTATGATGTCTATTGCTTAAAAATTGATGCTTTATGTTAACTTAAAACTCATATTTGGAGTTATCAGCCAAAGGTTCCCTGAAGTTCTTAAATGCAAATAATACTAGTCCCAGAAGAATAAAACTGGAAGGCTAGTTTGTGCCCAAGCTACAAGGTGTCTGTTTGATTAAAAATCTCAAAACTCCTGGATTATTTTCCTAGTTTCTCATTACATAGAGGATAGAATAATCTCCTTCTTCAAACTTCTTACAGACTTCATATCCTTGATCAAGTCTCTTAATTGGCAAGGACCTTAGTTATTTCAACTCTTAAAATGGGACTCATGTCTTAATATTAATACATTTCTAAGAAATATGGCAGACTAGTGATTTACTGCCTTGAATTGCTTACTAGTTTATATCACTTATGAAATATGGTATAATATATTTCTTCTCAGCATCTGATATAGTGCCCAGCACGTAGTAGGCACTCAGCAAATGTTTGCTATTGTCAATGGCATTCTGTAGCTTACTGTTACCTTAATATCAGAAAGCAGTGCTATAGTTGACATACATTAGCCTGCCTTATCTAAAATGAATGCTTTCTCTTGCCTTTAGTGATAACATGCTGTTAACAGCATGCTCTGTTACCTAATATAATATGTGAAGTTTAATCACCAAAAGTAGCTACTTCAGAATATACCTCGAGGAATGACCCGATTAACAGGGCTTATTCCCAAAGCAGAAGCTATGCCTTCAACAAATTCTAAAATGCAGAACATGAGTTTACATGAGCCACAAGCATCAGAATATAAGTCTCCATTCTGTTATTCATTTTGTTCAATCACCTGTGAAGAGAGCCTTAATCTGTGATTGTTTATGACAAAACATATTATAGTATGTTTATGTCCTTCAACTTCAGCACTGTAGCAGTCAGTCACTTTGTCTTAGGCAATCAGTGCTTGTAAAAAGCAGCTGAAATATTTCCCTTCACATGAATGCAAAAGTCCTTCCAAAGAATCCCCTCTGGGAATGTACACAATAATATCAGAACATGGGCCAGCTTCAAGTCACAAATGCTGACAGTTCCTGCCTTTGGGGAGAAAAGAGACAGTGGAGACTTCCTGACAAATGTACACTTGACTCACTTCCCCCTTATCTGTTCACAGAACAAGGATCACACAAGGGATTACAAAGTCGATGGTGACTTCCCTATTTAAACACTGTATGTATTAGGCTGAGTTCCACGATGGGAGGAACTGATCATCCACTAACACTCCATGGCCTGTCAGGCCCAGGGCAGCTCAGCCCTATTGTTAAAAGCAGTATTTATCTTCAGCTCCATACATGGTTGCCAAAAAAAGAAAGTAGTATTTATCATGAGGGCTTTAGTTTTTAACACAAAATGAAACCGATATATTTAGAAAACAACAAGCAGGGTAAGACTGCTCTATCGACCCAGGAAAAGGAAACTTCTACAGAGATCAGTTAATTAGTGACAGTTTTAGAATGCATTGTGGGGAGTTGCTTTGTTTGGTTTGGTTTTCTATAGAAAAACAAAAACAAACCAGACAAATGTGACAAAGTAGAAGGCATGGCTCGACAGTCTTCTCTAATTGACCAACCTGATGGCCAAGACAACCGGCGTAGCCAATTCCTTTTTCTTGGACTGCTGCTATTACAAATGTGCACTTGACTTTAGAACGTACAAAAGGATGGGAAAGTTTGCTGTTGACAGAAAGCCAGCAAATAATACCATGGTTTCTTTCTGATGACCTGCAATTTCACAGGTTCTTAGGCATTGCAGGGACTAAGACTCTTCCTTTTAATAAAACTCATCTATTCTGTGAAACTTATGTTGTACAAATTTCCCTGAGAAAAATTAGATGAAAGTATGGAAACTTACACTTCTTCCCCAAGTGTATTTGGAAATGCATCAGATTTAGAAACCAAGGAAATACTTACCATATGTTGGGGAGGGAAAGATGAAATGAAATTGGATGTTTTTCATTTGTGAATACAGTTTTGCTTCAGTTCATGCAGAAAAAAAAAAAAATCATAGAGGAGCCAGTATATTTCATTTAAAATATCTTTTTTTGTTTTACAGAAACCTTTCCTGAAACTTGTACTGAGCAGTTGTATAAATTTTCATGTTTTACGCTATATAACCAACACGTATAAAAATTCCTCTATGGAAATGAACACCTGAAAAACAGAACAGATAGGCTTGGCCTTCCAATACATGTTACTCATTAGAATCAAACAAATAATGGTTTAAGAAATATTTTTTGAAAAGACAAGTACAACACAGAACCAAAAGCATTCTAGGGAGGAGATTGCTATAGTCAGAAGATGACTACATTTCTTTGATTTCTGCCCTCGTGGGGCTTCCTGCAGAGGTGAAGGTGTTGATAATATGAATACCCACATAGCTAATTTACAGAACCTTGGTGTGGAACTCCCTAATTCAAGAACCCCAAGGAAATGCTGGCTTCCCTGGTGAAAAAGCTATAAAATGACTGCTTATTTAAATGAGTTAATCTCCAGCTCTTTAAAAGTATCTATGAGATTCTCATTTTGAAGCCTACCCCTTCTTCAAGGTACTGGCTCTTTCACAAAACAAAAGTTCGCTGCTTTTGAGTAGGTGTGTAATAGTTCCAGAGCATTACACTTTTAATTACCTTTATTTAAATAACAGGCAATTTTGTTAAGCAGTTAAAGGCACAGCTTCGCAAATGTTTTCCTATTTCTAAACTTTCTCTTATTTCAATCAATTGACTTGAGTCAAGTAACTTGGCTGAAAATATTTTAGTCGGCAAACTCCTTACTAATGGTTAAACACACTGCCCGTTTGATGCCTGGCCTGACACTCAAATAAGACATTATCTGACTTCATTACCACAAAGCTCACCTATTTTATCAGATGAGTTGAGCTTCAGCAATTCAGACAATGATTAGATGAAGAGCAAAATAGCCCCCAGCAATTAAGAAGCATATTTAAAAGCACTTTAGACCAAATGCACCTCTTGCAGGATTTTTTTCTTCATTCTCTTTAGAGCATTTTCCAGGCTTGGTCTTATAATTGAAAGAAAATTTAATCCTGCATTAACCATATAATCATTCTGCAAACTAGATTCTGGAACTACTCTTTGTTAAAGTGGGTTAGGCCAGAATATGTGGATTAATGATATTAAACCCTATTTAAAATCTTGTAGATTTAGCATCCCTCACGAACTCTCTACTTTCACTCCTATTAAGTTATTTGAATACTAATTTTTGGCATTTAGCATCCTTCTTCTAAAAACTCAAGAGTTATAAGAATGCTAGCAAAAGACAGTGAAAACTGTCTTTTGAGGTAAAGGAAATATATTCCTATTTCCTATTTAGCAATTGGATAATATAGAAACAAATCCATAGCTATTAACTAGGTTTCTTGACCATAAGTTAAGTCAAGGAAGTTTTCCTAAAGCCTCAAGGATAAGGGTGCACAGAATTGGGTGTTTTGTAACTGCTTTTGATTAAGATAGTGTTTATTTGAATAATAATGCCAACACAGAATTTATTCTTATATAAAAGTATTTTTCTAAATTTTATTGTAGAAAAATGAATTTAAAAATAGTAGCAGTCACCTATTTGCATTTTAAAAAGCATTTTTGCCTGCTTTATCTCATTAAAAATTTCCAAAAATTTTCTAAGTCTATTATTTTAGTGTTTAGTGATAGAAATTCAAGGCAAATTACTATCTCAAGGAAAAAGAAAAAATTTATTGGCACATGAAACAAACAAACAAAAAAATAGGCTTCAGGCATTTGAATTCTAGGGTTCAAAATGAAATGTTCTCTCTCTCTCCACTCTCAACTTACCTTCATTCTCACTCCGTGTAATGTCAAGACGGCCATTGGTAAGCTGAAGTCAAATTTTTCTCATTTCTCACAATATCAGAAAAAGGTACTTTTCTTTCTGATTAGCGCCAACAAAAGTCTTAGGAGAATATTAATTGGTATAGCCTGGGTCAAAAGTCTATTACTGTAACAATTGCCATGACTGATCACTGATTGGCCGGCCCAGGTCTTGTGTCTCCCATAATAGAATTAGATCAATTTCTCTCAAATCAACTGAACTAATGAGCTTAGGGTGGAACAGAGATGGCCAGGATGGAGAAGGAGTTGGAGAGAGGGTAGGCACCATGTTACAAAAAAGGGCTCCCGAGTTGATAAGCATGTACGCACTATTAGTGTATTACAGTTCTCTTTTACAGATGAGAAACCTGAGAGCAAAAGGGAGGAGATATCTTGATTTGTGTTTTCAAACACCTTAAAATCATATCCAATAATTTAAAACTGTAAGTTATATAGCTGAAAGATCACCCAGTTATTTCATTTACCAATGAGAAAACAAAGGCCTTCTAGGACAGGTAAAATTTGAAACTTACAAAACCAAAAGAAGACCACGGGTTTCTTAGTACCCAATTGTGTGCTGTTTCTGTCATTTCAAGCTGGTAATTATATTCTTCTTTTTGAAAATTAATAATCCAAAATTGTATATGTGCTGGCTCTATATTTCCCAAAATATGTGATTCTATAGCAACACTCTATACAATTATTGTGACAAATAAATAGTTCAGTGTTTTATAAAGGATAGCAGAAATAGCCGAAAAGTGTGAGATTGTTTTTTTTCTGTGCTGATATTTTGAGCACTAATAATTTTCTTTTATGATTAGTAATTGAAGAGTAAGATCTTTAAGTGATGACTTACACATGACAGTCTTAATGGCTCTTTTGAGATCTTTGATATCTAGAACAAAGGTGAATTATACAGGAAGAGAAATTAGAAGCATTTTCTACAGCAGAAATTATCTAATGGCAAGTATCTATTAATATTGTGAGGTTTTTCCAAAGGTCTTTCTTCTCTGAGCCAAGCATCAACTCTCTGAAATCCTGCCTTACAGGAGGACTCTGTCTATACCACGAGGATATAACAAGAGGACCGAGTGGTCTACATCCCCTCCTGGGTTTTAGCGATTTATAATTCTCATATAGATCTTTTCTTCTATTTCTGACTCAAAGATGTATTTACTCTTAAAACCATTCATTTGTACCTCTCTTCAATCCTGAAATATGACCTTATTAGTGGGAAAAGACCTACTGCCTAAGAAGCATTTCCTGCTTGTGAAGGGGCCAGATAAAACCTAAACTTCATTTGGAGCTGAGAACCATGTTGATTCAGAAGGAAGCTGCTGGTCATATTTGGGAATTTTATTTTGTAGGTATAGTGTGCTAAGAACATCTTCTTCATAATTATTCCAGGTTACAGACAAATTTGTAAAAAAGGGACAGTTTTTAATGGGAAAATTTTTTATTTTTTGCAGCTTGAATGAGTCCTTGTAGAATAGGATCCACCTTTATTGGGAAAATTCTTTGGTGTATTATTTAGAGCAGAAACCAAGAACTTTTATATTCTGGGAGTAGATGAAACTTATCTGCAAAAAACAAAAAAAGAATTTCGTAAGTGGCTCTACATAGGTACAAGGAGATACGAGAGAAAACAGAGTGTGTGTGTGCAGGGGGGACTCATGTTCCCTTTCTGTGATTCCTTAAATCATCTGGGAAATCACCAGCAAAGAATGCTCCGTGATGAGGGGTGTGTGTGTGTGCGCGCGCGCACAACTAGTGAGGTGGATGGGCTGTGACTGAAAATGCCATGTACAGAGTCAAGAAGGAGTATAGAGAGAAAAATATTAAGGAAATAAATTCCTAGAAAGTTGCAGAAGAATTTGGCAAGGGCATAGACTTCTCAAAGCTGGTGGAGCTGGGATTCTTGCCAGGTGCAGCCACCTCTCTGAGGAGAGGAGTATATTCTTCCTAGTTTATTATTCTCTGATTTTCTGATGGGCCTACTTCTTTGGCAAGAGTGTCATTTTGGCCCATACACTGTCTGGGTATTGGCAAACCCCTCCCCCACCCCACGATGCAATGTCCAATAAGAAAAGAAATTTTCTAAAGCTCTTAAATCTGTTAATCTGCCTCTTGCTGTAAGTACCCAAACCTGAAACAGTGACTGTAAAGAATAGTTCACTTATTAGCTAATATAATAGGAAAGCAAGGATGGGTGGGGTTTAGCGTAAGTTGATCCAGCTGCTCAAAGATCTCTCTGTCTCTCTGGCTTCATCTTAACTCTCATTTATTCATCGATTTAAGATAGATGCCCGAAGTAATGGAGGCTACATGTTTCCTTATCTACAGCGATGGGGGAGAGAGATAAAGCTTTCCTACTCTCTCTTAAAAGCAAGAACTTTCCCAAGGGCTTCTCATAAACTTCAAAAACATGGCTTGTTGGCCAGAATTGGTCATATGACCATTACTAAAACAATACCTGGCAAGTGGGTTGTGATTACCCTAGGAACAATTAAATCCACCTCTGAATCTGAGGGCAATTTCCAAAGCTGCCACCCTGCTATTTGAGGAGGGTATTAATGCAGCCACACTGTGTCTGTCATCTGCTGGGTATTACGTTAGATCAAACTGGTACCCACTGCTTTCCACCCGAGAAATGTCCAAACAACTGCATGATAAAATTTCAACTGCTAAGACAAATGTGGAAACCTGATTATAAAACTGATCTTTTTTCCAATTGCAAATACTCTAAAGAGTCCTACTCACAGTGAGTAGGACTGAGAAAGTGATTCCGAAGAACTGGTAGAAATTCTTAATGAATTAGTGATTTTTTTTAATTCTATGAAAATACTTCTTAGATATGCAAGATTATTTCTTTGAAACTTGATAAAATAAAGGGCATTTCTAAATCGTTCACCCATGAAAATGACTAGAGTTCAAAGTTGAAACTTTTATGTAAAGAGGGAAATGAGGAATGTTTATGTCTATATCATATTTTGTACAGTAAAATGGTCCCTAATGTAAAAGGAAATCAAGATGAACATCTTTCTTCTCATCCATTCACATTGACACTGCCTTTGTAAGAGAACTCATCAGGAAGGATTATGTAAAGTACTCTGAATATTTTTACAGACCAAAGAGGGAATCTACTCAAGGAAAGCCCTGGTTAATGGTTTGATCTCCAACAGAGAACACTTTCTCTGATGACCGTTGGCTGCACCCACGTGTTATGGGTTTGTTTATTTTTAATTGCTGCACAGTTATCCCAGAGTGTGACAAGTCGAGTTCCATTGAGCTGGCACTTCCAGTTTTAATTTATGCATGAGTATGTACATTGTGTTTCTCCTGCAGTTCTCAAAGAATTTTATGGGCCATTACTGAGTGACTAAAATGGGTGCAGATTTTGCAAGCCTCTGCCAGAAGATGTTTATTACTGTTATCATTCTTAGGAAAATCATGTTCCAGCAGGTTCAGGCAGTGTGCAAAACGTGGCACATGTGTGAATTGGCCATTTCACACTGCTCTTACAATATTGCCAGTAATAATAAAACCAAGGGAAAGACCTTGGGGAGGGGGGAGAAGCTACACATTAATTTGGTCATGAAGCTTTGATACGTGATCTTTGTTAGACCCAGAGATGCAAAGTGCAGCTGGTTTTGTAAACTTCCCACCAAAGGCTAAGGAGTAGCTTTATTTTAAAGGTTCCCACTTCTGAGGGAGATTCCTGTCTGGTGAATCCATGTCCAGAATGTAATATCTCTGACAGCTTCTCCATGATTCTGTCTCTGTACTTGCTTTGTTCATTGTGAAAAGCAACTTTTCATGTGACATCCCACACTGCGGTGATAAGGAAAGCAGAACCCACTCAAGGTGGCATTTGAAATTATAGTACATCAGTATCTGTAGAAAGCCTGCTGCAAACTCTTTCATATTCATCTTTCCACCTGGCATTTCCACATTTCTAGAACACTGTTTTGCCTTCTTTTGGGATGCCTGTTTTTGGTGGTTTTGGACAGAGTTCAGACACGTGAATTTGTACACATGTTCCACTAAATATCTCAAGTCTGAACTTTTTGACTATTGTGCTATATGTCCCTATTTCCCTTTTCATCTAATGTTTCAGTGCCGCTTTTCTGATTCCTCAGAGTAATTCTGATGATTCAGTCATTTTTATACACCTTCAGAAACACCTTCAACGTTTATATTCATGTATCATATACAATTTATTTATTGTTATAAATTTTAAAATGGGGGATATATGTTTAATGTTATCCCAAAAAGGTTAAGCTTCATTTCAAAAAGTCTAAGTTGATCAATACTCCAGAATTCAGGCCATTTATATAAACAGGTAGCATATATTGGTAGCCTCTTAGTTCCAGGACATATCAATTAACAGGCATGATTTGTGTTGAGTCTTCTAGGGAGGGTGTATAAACAGTACATCTTCCCATTCAAGTTCTGCAAATCAAGGATGAAAAAAATAAACACCACAAAGGAGTGGCGGATGGGGCCTGGAATATCACCTTTATTATTATTAAAAGCTAAGTTTAAGGCAAATTGTAAGAGTTAGAGTCAAATGGGCTTCCTAACTCTTAAACTCAGAGTTAGAGAGCCTTATCCATCCAGTTAAGCAGCCTGGGCCAAGAGACATCCTGCCTGCAACAGCAGAGCCTGCCCTTTGATATATGAGAGGCAGCTTCCTCCTTAAAAAGAAGCAGGACAGAACTGAGCAAACTGTTTCCAATTTTAGCAATCAGTAAGGAGGCAGAGAGAGACTTGTAGCACTTAGAGATGAGTCCTCCTCCTGGAAACCAGGACAGTTGAACTGACTTTCCTCCCTAACACTTTCTTTCTTTTTTTTTTTTTTTTT